>OZ014521.1:85180796-85647432 GCA_963966055.1 Lathyrus aphaca | reverse complement strand
CGCAAATCAGTAATATTTCATGTGGATTGATGAGTTGACAATGTTTTGACCTTTGTTATTTTATAAATGGACGACAAAGATTAATTACTTAATTTTTCATCAAATTAGTCATAAATAAAAATAAAATAAAATATGCTACTTTACCCATCGTTTTCCACCTCAATCGAAGTAATAGGTCATAAAAAAATTTAAAAATTAAACGGTGATAAAATGTAGTTGTTAGGATTCAAAGGCATGTCCTCTAAATACTTTATCCCTCAAATTTTAGCCAATCGAAGTATTAGGCAGTAAAAAATAAAAATTAAATTAAATAAAAATATGCTAAAATGTAGTTGCTGGGATTTGAAGTCACGTCATCTAAATTCTTTACCTCTTAGTTTCCAACTCAACTAAGGTGATAAGTCATACATTTTTTTATAAAAATTAAAAGGTGCTAAAATATAGTAATATATTTATTGAGATTCAAATGCATGTCCTCTAAATACTTTATCGCTCAGTTTCCAACTCAACTGAGGGAATATGTGATACTTTAGAGAGAAAAAAATGTGACGCGTCTTTGGTTTACACCTCTGTTTTTTCCCAGGTGAAGTCAAAATTTTGTCATAAAATGTATTATTTGTAGTAGTGTATGCCCAACACACATTAATGGCTTAGAAGTTACTAAATAAAGAAACCCACTTCAAGTGGAGCACGAAGTGCGAACAAGCATTCATATCTCTAAAAACATCCTCGTCAACCCGTTGATTTTGTCTAGACCAGTCGCATGGGAAGTTTTATTCCATTATTTGGGTTTTTCCTCTAAAATTGTTAATGTTATCCTCTTCGAAGATATAAACTCCTCTCATAGGCCAATGTATTTTATATCTAATGCATTTTTCAGACCTGAAACATGCTATCATTGGTATTGGTAATCGCATCCAGAAGTTCTTAGCTCATGCCATCATTGCCCATAATAATTTTCCTTTGAAACAAATCCTCCACAAACATGACCTAGCGAGGAAATTGACAAAGTGGTTCATCGAAATATCTGAGTTCAACGTCTCCTTCAATCCTAAAAAAGCACTGAAAGTCCAGTTGTTTATGGACTTAAAAGATGAAATGACTTCAGGTGTACCCGAACCAACTAACACCATAGTCATGTTCACAAACAGGTCATCTCACAACGGAGGAAGTAGGGTCAATCACATATTCGTGAATGAAGTCGGGTTGATTATTGAAGTTTACTTATGTTATGAATTTCCCACTCCCATCAATCAAGCTAAATATGAAGCTTTCATCATTAGACTTACTCTAGCGCTTGAGACCATGGAAAAAAATCATGTTGTGTACATAGTCACAACTAGTGGTATCATATATGAAGGGGGTGATGAAGTTAAGGACCTATTGCTACATCGGTAAGTGAATGCAAATAGAGAAATTTTAACAAAGTTCAAGTCTTGTGAAATCATGAATGTACCAAGAAAAGGCAATACTAGAGCGTGTGTCCTTTCCAAACTCGCCACTACCAAAACCTCTGACAGCAACCACTCATTCATCTAGGAAACCTTGAGAAACTTAACATTGACCGAAGAGATGATAGTAAGGGTAATATACATATATCATTATATACTTCCTACATTGTGCATGGTACATATTTAGAAAGGTCAGGTCACATTCTTTAATTTGAGAGTAATGTACAAGAGAGGCTTGTCTACCCCTCTACTTAAATTCCTTGAAGTAGATGAAGTGGCGTAAATCCCTGTTGAAGTGCATGAAGGGATTGTTTAGAAACACCTAAGAGACCGAGCCCTAGCTAAGAATATCATTAGAGTTAGATATTACTAGTCATCCATGGTCAAAGATTCTAAAGATTACATGAATAAGTGAGAGAAATATCAAAAGCACGAGGATGAATATCCTCAGTCCTTTCCCCATGACTTTGTTTCGAATGAAATTGTTGATAGTAACAATTGATTACTTTATAAATAAGGTTAAAGAGGAGGCGTTAACCAAAATCACTGCATCCAATATAGTGAATTTGTTTAAGAGAAACCTTTTGGCCAGATATGCGATCCCGCAAGCTATCATAACAGATAATGGACATAATTCAAGGAAAAAAATTGAAAAATATGCTTAAGGATTTAAAGTTCAAGCAAAACTTAACATCAGTTGAGCATCCTCAATGAACGGGAAAGTAAAGGCAACAAATAGGGTTCTGCTAAAGGGGTTGAATAGAATTCCTGAAACACATAAAGGGATTTAGAATGAATAGCCCCTACGTGTCTTTGGGCCTATAGAGCCACACATTATTCAACAAATGGTGAGACACCATTTTGGCTCACTTATAGGACTAAAGTTGCCATCCCTGTCAAGTAGGAGAACTGAGTTGGAGAAAGAAACATACCTTATTAAGAGAAGATAACATCCAAGAAATATGGTATGAGGTTGAATTTTTGTAAGAAAAAAATTGTCGCTCTCATGGGTGCAATCTTGAAACAAACAACCACGTCCATGTACAACAAGATAGTTAACCTCAGGAGTTCCATCTTAACAATCTGGTGTTAAGACAGACCGACGTTGGTGCGAAGAATTCCAAAGACATAAATCTTGCTTCTAATTGGGAAGGATCATACAAGATCAAGGTTGGCACAAAAAATAAAGCATACACCTATGGAGACCTTGCACCAAGAGTCAATCCCAAGGATGTAGAACGCTACAAAACTTAAGTGGTATTTTAGATAATTCCCCAAGTTGTAAAAATAGTAAATGAAAATGGTTGTCTAATGTAATACTTGGTAACATTAATTCAATGACTTTTGTTGAATTATATGATTGTCCTTTCCAAGTGAAAAGCATGATATATAATCAATCATGCGAATATAGTCATTGCTAGCACACCCTGTTGGAAAGGTGACTCCAAACACAATAGGAAGTGAGTTGAGTAGGTTTGAACAATGATGTTTGTAGCGGTAAAAATCGTGAGTGTAAACTATTGATTAACTTAACTCAAAGAAAACAGAGTCGTCATCGCGTTTTTATTTATTCCAAAAAGGAAAAGGAAAAAAAGAGCGAATAAGTACTAAAATAATGAATCTAGAAGAAAAAACTAAAAGAAACAAACAGAGAATGGGTAAGGGGGTTGGTTACAAAATGGGAAGGTGTTAGCACCCAAAACATTTGTGGTACTCCATGAGAGCCCTTTGAAATATATACGCTTTTTTGGTTTGAAAAGGGTTTGTTAAATGAGAGTTAGGGGATGGGAAAATTTGATTTTAATATTTTGTGTTTGGAGAGGTTTACCACCTCATGCCTATGTACCCACAAAGTGAAATGTAAGATCAAAACCCCGTAGTTCGTGGTAAAAAGAACAAAGTTTTTTGTTGGTTTTGCTTGATTTTAAGAATGTAAAGAAAAGTCGTCATCTATTAGCGAATAATCCTGCTAGAAATGATGAATCATGTCTAAACATATGAAAAAAAGTTAAAAGAAAAAGTGTACAAAGCACAAAAAAATAGTGAATGAATTTTTGCATTTTTTTAAGGTTTTTAGAAAATGGTCAATATGCTTAAGTTCATTAGCATTTATTAAGAAATGAAAAGGAAGAGGTAAAAATCACTTGACAAAGGTCAAGGTTTGAATTAAGAAAGTGGTGAAAGTTTTAAAAATAGAATCCTTTGAAAAAGGGAGAATATTTTGAAAATTAAAGAATGGGAGGAGATGAAGAGATTATCCTAAAAAAGAAAAGAAAAAGAACTAAGGTAAGAAAGATCTAACCACTTAGAGACACTTCAAAGCATAAATAACTTAGAATTCTATCCTCTTGAGAAAATGATGATCCAAATAAAGGATAGCATAACCACTCCATAATAATCAAGCAAGGGGATACAATCCTAGCACTAAGTCCATAGGTTCAAATCAAACCAAGAGGTCCAAAGGTAGAAGTCCTCCAAAGATGGGATAGTAACCATAATCCACAATTAAGAACAGGTCTTTTAAAGTGTTTAGGCATTTATTAATTTTTTTGGTGTCCAAAAGTGGACAAGAAGAAAAGAAAAACACAAGAGATAATGATATAAACATAAACATGATAATGGATTATATAAAGCATAAGAAAATAAAGAGAAGGGGGCAAGAAGTAAAATAAAAGGATAAGGAGCAAGAAAGAAATAAAAGCAATATAATATATACTTAATAATGTGGTGAACTCAATCATCCACAAAGGTAACAATGTCAAAAGGCTCAAAACGACAGCTGAATTCCGTCTCGCATCTTAAACTATATGGTTGAACGATGTACTCAAGTCATTGATTAACAAAACTTGTCAGAAGATTGATAGAATCAAAGCCTCTACGACAAGAAGTTTTAAGAATTATGAACTTAGCAAAAAATATCAACCATGCTTAAGCATGCACAACCAATCAAGGTTCGGTCCACGAAAGTACAAGTTCCGTTAAGGATATGGAGGGATAAATGTAGCGCTATGTTAAGTAATCACCAAGTAACTTATATAGAAGTCGCCCTACAACGAGGTCGGTCAATACCAATTAAGGTAACTATTATTAGTTCTAATGCATGTTATATGAACAACATGTAGGTTGTTATCATAAAAAATGTCGCACGAAATAAAAATAGGTCACGATCTAATCTTGATCATGAATTCAACAAAGAAATTCTAAGATCCATCAGACTTTCATCGATAAAAAATAAAAAGGAGAATTAGAGGGAGAGGGATGGAGAAAATCCAAATTGAACTATATTTTTAAGGTCCTTGCATCTTTAAGTTCAATCACCTCTAATTGATAGATTCAAGTGTGAAAAACATATCACTAATCCAAAGCACCTCTTATGAATTTAACAATTCACTTGAAGATATATTTGAATTAATGAATGTTAATATAATCTAATCGATATCCGAAGTTCACTGAAATTAAAGAGGAATTAATCTCAATGATGTATTCCAAGGCTAAAATAAGAAAAAAGGGGAAGAAGAAACAAGAAAGCCCCAAAACAGCCCCAAAACAACAAAAAATTTCCATTCTTCTCCAGGGTAACCGATTACTGCATGGGGCGTAACCAGTTACATAGTGTAAAAATGCAGCAATTTGTCAAAAATAACACCGTGTAATCGGTTACACTACATGCAAAGGCAAAAAATTGTGCAAAATTCAGCATGATCCTCTTTCAAAACAATTTTCAAACACCTTGTGATCATAAATCTCAATATGCACAAATTTTAAAGTAAAACCACAGTAAAAACTAGCAATCAAAAGATAAAATAAGATCCAAAAGGATTAAGCACAAAAATCACCAAAGATCTACATAATGGATGATGAAGATGAAGCTTCAACAATGGTGTGAAATGAATTACCGCTTAAAAAATGAGAATAACTCCAACTTACTTCAAGATCTCCACAAACAAGTTTGATCTACTGTAATTGATGAAGAAAAATGAATTGGATGAAGGTTTAGCTCAAAGTCAAACAAGATTCAATGTGAATTCTTGCTAACTTTCAAAACAAGAAATTGAGCTTTAGTGAATTTTGGTGGTTGGGGATATACTTTGCAAGAGGTTTTTTGGCTCTCAAAAGCTTGATAATTGAATGGAATAATGGTTCTATTTATAGAGTTTTGGTATGAAAATTAAGTGGATTGGAGCTTGGTTTGGGAGATCAAAATTAGGCTTGAAATTCAAATTTGGAGGGAAATTAGCAAAATAGTGGTGATTAATGAAGGTACGTGGTAGGAATTAATTTTGATGATGTAGGGGAATTAAATGGAGATGGTCTAGAATATTCCACATGTGATCAAAAATGAATTTGGTGCCAAATCACAAAATATGAATTTGCTGCCAAAATTTCCAAAGTTTTGCGTATGTAACCGGTTACTCACCAGGTGATAATCGGTTACACAGTACAAATTTTGAAAAATATTGTTTTTTCTTGCACTATTGTGGTTTTGGCTCGATTCTTTTGCTCGTCAAAGAAGACATGAAAATAAACACATGAACCTTTGTATTCCTTGAATAATAATCAATAAAAACTCGGGAAATCCTTGATCAGATGAATTTGAATTAATTGCATATCAACTTTGACTTTGTTCAGATGAATTTCATTCGAGCTGAGGGACTATATTGATATTCTTGCTTTCTTCCTGAAAAAGTTAATAAAAATGAAAAACAAAATATTTTTGGATTTTGATTAAAGGTTAGTAAACATAAACAAATAAAAAGCACACAAAAGCACGGTGATCCCTTGTGAGGTATAAACCTACAACTGGGAAGGATGGAAGAACCAATTGTGTGATCTTGTTTGTATGCAATGATTCAAATGAAAATAATCAAAATCTTATAGGAAAAAATTAGGGTGCTACAGTGTTCAAAAATAGATATTTAATAAAATCAGAGCTAAAAACAAATTTATAAAACAAATGAGAGATAAGTCGCTAAATAAATAAAATGAGACAGAAAGAAATACAACGAAAGTAAATAACATACATTTAAAAATGATAAGGGAAGAGAAAGATGCATCGTATATTTATAGAGGTTAGGCCTAAAGACTTGACCTACTCCTCTCCCTAAGAATTTCTTCTTGATATTTTCCACTATGATGTAAGATTTTGACATGATTTGCTCACAAACCTCCTTACAAAAGGATTGGAGTTTTACAATAGCTTACCTCACAACTAAACACGAGATTTTAACTGTGGAGACTAAGGATACCTCCCAACCAAGAGATTTTACCATCAGGACAATCTCGAACTAACTGAGAGATTTAAACCCCAAGCTAAAGTCACGAACCAAACATGAGTTATAATTACGGAGACCTCCCAACCAAACTAAGGTTTTGTTAGGTTCACCTTAACAACCAAATAAGATCTTTTTAAATGGTTTAACTCATAACAAAAATAATTCTCATAATGATAGCTATTACAACGATGCTCGCACACTTTAAACAAACACTTCATAAATAAAATTTTCACTCTCAAAAGAACTAAGTAAAAAAAAAAGAAATAAAGAGTGGATGAGTGAGAGAGAGAGAGAGAGTGTGTGTGTGTGTGTGTGTGTGTGTGTGAGAGAGAGAGAGGGAGAGAGAGAGAGAGAGAGAGAGAGAGAGAGAGAGAGAAATATTATATTTCCTGTATGAAACGAGAAATAAGTCATCTATTTATAGGACAAAGTGTGGCTAAAATATGAAAAGAGTTCATAGGCCTTTTAAAGCTCAAAATCAATTATGCCACTAGAATAATCGATTATGTAGTACAAAAAGAAAAGTTGTTAAAAGTGTTGTCACTAGTCAATTAAGATATCTAATGATTGATTACAAGGGTTCGTAAAAGTTATAATCGACTATCCTAGTGGGATAATCAATTATGCCATGTAAATTAAACCATTCTAATAAATTATAATGAGTCTCTGATCCATTATCTCGGCACAAAAACATTTTCCAGTTGTTTTTATTAAATCAGAGTTGCTTTTTAAACATTTAAAAGTGTTTGTGTGTGCGTGTTGAGGTGAACCATATAAAAATCTCTTGTTTGGTTATTGAGGTAAACATGGTAAAATCCTATTTTGATTACCGAGATCATCTTGTAAAATCTCACATTTTGTTCGTGACATTAGCCCAAAGTTAAAAGCTCTCATTTGGTTAGAGATTTTCTTGGTGTTAAAATCTTGTGTTTGATTAGGAGATCTTCTTGGTTAAAGCTCCTGATTGGTTTGGAGGATAGCCATTATAAAACTCCAGTTTATTTGTAAGGAGGTTTAAGGGGAAAAAAACTGTGAAAAACACGCATCATTGTGGAAACTCTCAAGAAGAGATTCCTGGGGAGAGGAGTAGGCCAAGCTGTTAGTATGAACCTCTATGCATCTCTATTGACCTTTATCGCTTTATATTTTACTCATTTATTTATTTTCGTTGCATTTCTTTCTTTCTACTCTGATTGTTCTTATTTCCTTGCTAATTCCTTGTTAATTTTACGAATGTGTTTTAAACTTCGATTTTATCAAAGATATTTTATTTGAACAATGCCTTTTTTCAAATCTATAAGTGAAGTAATTAGACGAGTTTCTTGAACTGACGGGAACATGCAGGGTCTCAAACATAAGGAGAGATTGATTGGAGAAAATAAATAAGTGAAGCAATTGGACGAGTTTCTTGAACTGGCAGTTGAAGAGTCAACATTGAATGTCGAAGACCTATTACTTGAGACATTTTTCATCAATAAAAGACATAACTAGTGAGACATTTTCTTGAAGATTCTGAATAATCGATGTATTAGCACTTCGAGTTCGAGCTATGTTTGATCCGACCATAGGAAGAATAATAGAAAAACGATTAGAATAACGATTCCCAGTCGTAATAGAAAACGGTTGAGATAAAACAATTGAGAAAATTTAAGAAAATCAAATATGAATTTTGAGAGAATCATAAGACACGACACGACTATTATGTACTACAACAGAGAATTGGTGAAAGGTTGATGGCGACAACCCGTAAAGAGGTTTTTTAGTGCAATCGATAGATTAAAAAAAGTTAACACTTTAACGCTTAAATTAATATGTAATTGAAATGAAACTTTATAAATATATGTGAAAATGTATCTAAATGTGATTCATAGTCACATATATAAAAAGAACATTTACAACCGTCTCTAGTTTGCACGGCGACGGAGCGGGTAGCATTTGGATGTTGGATGTTGATCAATGCTCCTAATGAAAGAGAGTCGTGCTCTTACGTGGTGTCCATGAAAGTGAATATTCCTATAAGTTCATGATGGAGGCGATTGAATGGATTTAATCTATGTGCTCTTACGTGGTGTCCATGAGAGTTAAACTTCTTGTAAGTTCATGATGGAGGCACTTGAATGGATTTAATCTATGAATTAGACCAATTTCTATGGGTTGTTGATTAGTACAAAAGAGAGAAAATATAAAGAACCACGGTACAAAAGAGATAAATAATATAGAATAATAATTGATAATAGTACATAATTAAACATGAGAAAAGATGCATAAAGCATAATTCAAATCTTTTCAATTTTCAGTAAATGATGTCGGATTATATCCATTAAACCCGGGTCAAGTTTTACATGATTGTTGTTGTGGCAATGAGAACAACAAACTTCACATTGTCACTGTCCAAAGATTCGCGTATCTTCATCCTCAACCACCAGAGAAGAAAAAGGTAATACTTCAATTCAAATGGAATGGAATCAAGCACATGCACACACCTTAGCATTTTGCTAGCAACACATAACCAGCCACGTTTCACCATCCCTTGACTGCGTGGCAAGAACTGCATTATTTCTAGGTAGGGTACGAGAGTGGGACACTTCATCTTGTATTGCAAATTTCGAAACACAGTTTTGGGCAAATGGGTAGGAAAGTGAAAACTAATTCAGATGGTATACCATAGTCCATAAATGATCAATATTATGTGTAAGTATTGTTAATTAATTTATTATTAATAAATATTTAATTTAGTTTTTCTTTTAAAAAATTACTAGTATATATTGTGAAATTAATTCAAAGATTCAAACACAAAAAAAATATATATATATGATCATGAATAACGACATTCAATACTAAATAATGTTATATATTGTCAAAATCTGTAATCCTTAAATAAAGAATTAAGAAAATGTTCAGAAAGATTGTGTTAGGGTTTGAGGAGACATAGAATGGAAATCGTGTGAACCAAGTGAAGGAAGATAATATGATGGACAAAAGTACTAAGTAAATAAAAGGATGTGAGAATCACAATGCACCAATGATATTGGTGCGTGATGATCAGGTCTATGTATGAGGTGGTTCATAAGAGGTAGTTTCGTATAGGGATGTAGTTACATGGGAGATGTCCTTCGATAAGGAAGATGAACCAATAAGGCTTCATGATATCAAATGAAGTTTTGAGGAAATTGATAAAAATGGAGATCTAAGGATAGAGGAGAATAAGTTTGGAGAGTATGAATGTCCTGAATCATACTATCTGAACATGAAGAGAAAATGTTTGCTAAGCCATGAAAGAAAGGAGTCATTATGAAAATGTTTGATAGGAGGATTGACTACAAAACCCTTGAAAATATGCTACAACAATTGTGGGTTAGAAGAGGAGTCCTAAACATAGTGTATTTTGGACAAGAATATTTCTAGTAACGTTTACAAGTGAAGAAAATCAATAGAAGGCTCTAATACATGGCTCATCTACGACCACTATCTTTCTGTTAGAGACTAGAGTATAAATTTGTATCCTTCAAGTGATGTCATTGAATAGGTAGTAATTTAGGTTAGGATTTTTGGGCTACCCGTTAAATATTATTATGCACGAGTGTTGTCTTTCATAAGAGATCACATAGGTGTGATAGTCAAGGTTGATAGAAATACTCATACGCGTAAAAGTGGCAAATATGCAAGGTTGTGTGATCAAATGGATCTGACTAAACCGCTCATAGTAATGTTCTTCATCAAAGGTAGACACTACAAAGTTGAATATGAAGACCTACACCTTCTATACCTCAACTGTGGAACATACATATAAGACGATTGTAACCGAAGGAATGATTGGAGATGAATTTGAAGCTCAGGGAGTGCAGAACATGTCAAAAAGGAGTGAAGATTCAAATGTAGCAGGACCTTAGATGATACTTCAAAAACCAAGAAGGAATTGTAAATTGAAGGAGAGGGAGGATAAGAGGTCGAAGAACACGTCAGAAAGGAGTGAAGATTCAAATGTAGCAGGACCTTGGATAATAGTTCAAAAACTAAGATGGAATCGTAAATTGAAGGAGGGAGGTGATAAGAGGTCGGATAGAATGGCGGTGGTGGATGCTCAGATCAGAGCACCGACAAGATTTAATGTCAATAATGGCCATGAGAAAAACATGAAGGTGAAAAAAGTACACAAGAAATGGGGTTGGATTGTGTTTTTTGTTCTCTTAGTTTGCATCTGATCAGAGTTTAGAATACCAACTAGGATTCAAATTCTGGTTAATTCTTAGCAGCAAAATGTTAACAGAAGCAAATAAATAATAGCAGAAGACACAGAGATTTATATTGGTTCCTCCCAAAATGATATTAGTTCAATCCCCTTGCTTCACAAGAGATTTTCACTATAACCGATTCATGATTACAATCGCCTATGCATTTTGCATAAGACTTTTACACTTGCTCAGATCCAAGGTCCAAGACTTTTTGATCAAGCTCTTCACTTGAGACTTCCTGCTTAGGTTCCATGAACCCAAAACTTCCTTGCTCATATACTCTGCCTGAGACTTCCTACTTAAGTCCCTCGGACTTAAGACTTATGTTCAGACCACTCTGACCTGAGACTTCCTTGCTTAAACCCTTCAGGTTCAAGACTTCTGCTCATACCCTCAACCAGAGACTTCCTTGATTAGATCCACGATCCAAGACTTATTCTCAATCAATCCACTTGATTAAGAATTTCATTGCTCAAGCACATAGCAAGAGACTTACACGACTCAATCATTTTGGCTTCAGTTTTCCTTGCTTGAAACCTAATGATTCAAGACTTTTGCTCAATCAATCTACTTGATTAAGACTTTCAAAGCTCTAGCACATAGCAGGAGACTTACATGGCTCAAGCATCTTGGCTCAAGACTTAATCTACGTTGTTAAATAAGTTCAGTAGAATAGAGAATATGTGTACTTGATACAAATATCAGAGGTACGGGAAATCAGCATAACACAAACCTTAAGCTCTTAAGATTTCTAATATATTCAATGTGTAAGAAATATTAAGGCTTTTACAATTATAACCTACAATAGAAATTTTGCATATTTAATAAAGTTGAGAATTACTTATCTTGTTACTTCTTCTTCTGGTTAATCCTTGTTAAAGATTCAGCTTGAACCTCCAGCCACTTATATAGCTTGTGCAGAAACTAGCCAGATAACTTGATCAATAGTCTTTGCTTTACTCCATAGTACAAGAGATGTTTAAGATAGGTACACTAAAAGATCTTGATCCATTATGTAACATGTTTAACCATTAAGTCTTCAAATAGATTTGTACTAATAGATTCATTAAAAGTATATATTCGTAAAGCATGTCAACCTTTTCTGAGCCTTGTGATTTTAGACTCTAGTTGACAAACTAATTTGACAATACAACTTCCTTTTTGCAGTACGAACAACTTCAGTTTTATCACCAAATCTGAATGATACCATAAGCCAATTTACATTCACTAGTTGTAGAGACAATTATGTTGCTTCTTATGACGTTGAGGCCTTCAGCTTTAGATTCTATGTCAGACATCACTTAACAAGTGTTCTTCAGATTATGTACCACCAGAATTTAGTAATTCAGTAACTCTCAAGTGTGCCATTGTATAATAGATTCTGAGTATAAATATTTAGAAGTATTAGAACATGCACATATGTAACACACATAAAATATACCATTGTACTTTAAATAATTTGTTATCATCAAAATCCAAGGGAAATATTCCATGAACAAATCTTGTTCTAACAATCTCTCTTTTTTGATGATGACAAACATAAGTATTTAAAGGACAATGTTGGGCAGTTATAATTTTCTCTGCAACATCAAGGTGTGAGGTTTGTAAGCTTCCCCTGAGTCTAATTGTCCAAATTTGAGTTATGTACACCCACACCATGTACTACTTTCAAGAAAAGGTATTTTATTTTTCCTAGTAACATCAGGGTCTGAGGTTTGTAAGCTCCATCTGAGTCAAACAGTTCCAAGGTTGAGGTTTGTAAGCTCCCCCTTAGTTCTATATTTAAGAAAACAAAAAATAATATTTTAACTTCCTTTGGCAACATTAGAATACGAGGGTATACGTTCCTTCTGAGTCTGATAGGCTAAGGTAGAGGTTTGTAAGACCCTCCTTAGTTATACTTACAAGAAAGTTAAAATGTGTCGCCCGGGAAAGATAACCATAATAACAGAAATTTAAATAACAAACTTATAAATGACCAATATGTACAACTGAATAGGTACTGAATATGTTCAGTTTCTAATTAAACACTTACTATCATTTCTCCCCCTTTTGAAACATAAAAAAAAATTAAAAAAGAGAAGAAAACAAGAATTAGAGTCATAAATGCATATCAGGCCATGATTATAGGATCAGTTTCCGAGGAATGAAAAACGATCAAGTAACAAGAGTCATTAAGGATTGCGAAATACATTTATTTGTCGTAATAGTCCCAAGAATCAAGTAAAAGATCAATATTTTGTTGATTAGTATACTTAGAAGCCATTATAAAAGCAAGAAAAACCTAGTTCATTTTCATCAATATCCACAAGAGTCATGAAGTCATTAGCTGAGAGCCATAAAACTTCCATAGTGACAGAAATATCACAAAGCTCTATAAGACATAATGTCCAGGACCTTTAGAAATGAGCAATTTTTGAGTCATCTACCAATGGGCCTATTCCCTCAATAAAGGTTACTTCATACGAGGCTATGTCAGCAATTCCTAAATAACCTGCATAGGTAGGTCCTTCAGAAGCTGTGATGAGGCCAAGAAGGAAGATTATGAAGAGTTCAAGCATAAAACAACCCAACGAGATGTTTCACCAACTTTCTGACCTAGAGGAAGATGAGGAAAACGTTGATGAGGATGAACCAGACATTGACTATGGCAACTACTGCTCCTACAAGGAAAAGGATGACTTAGAATGAGACATGTTCTAAGATCATACAGTTCCTTTTGTAAAAATACTTTATAATCATTTTTCTTGATTAATGAAAAATTACTTTTTGACTAATTTTATTTATATACATTGCATATTGTCGCTCCCTGGATTTCCATCCTGGTACAAATGCGAAAGTGGCGTGGAAAGAGGTAGAGCCGTCAGCCAATCATTTTTATCCCGAAAGAAAGGAGAATGGTAATGCTGCACAAACCGAAGAAAAGAAAAGGAAGGACAAAGGTATTGCGAACCAAAGAAACTGGGTTCGGGAGTCGGTTATGAACTGGGAAGGTATTAGCACCCCAGATCGTTCGTCCTACCCGACGGGATCCATGCTTGCAAAAAGAAATTGTTTCAAAGGGTGAAGAAATGAAAGCTGCTACAAAAGAAAGACTGAAACTGGATAAGAAAAGAAAAGAAAGGGGAAAATGTAGGGAAATCAAAAGAGTGCTCGAACGGGCCCTACCCCGCTTCCTACGTACCTCATCTGGAAATGAGGATCAGAGACGTCGTAGTTCCCCTAACTAGGGAGGAAAATGACTTGTGTTTTAAAAGCTTGAACTGCTTATGTCAATGCTAAAGTGTTGCAGGCTCGGACGACGAGTGCGTAACTGTCTTGCAAAGAGACAAGTAGGAGCAAGTTCTTACGTTATGAGTGAAGGTGATGAGAAAAGAATTCCCGAAGGAGAGACGTTTATTCTTTGTTTATGTTTTTTAGAAGCTTTTATGAGTGTGGAAGAAGAAAGTGAATTCAAGTCCTTTTCTAGGGAACGTGTCCTTATTACTAAATTCCTAGATAGAATGAGGGATAAACACACCAAGTAAGAAGAAGATCCTCAAACTCGTTTCCAAAGATTAGGGCCTAAGTTCACTAACTCAATGAATTTATTAAGTGTTTTTGTAGCTTGAAATGAAGAAGTGTTTTTTTTATGATTTTCTTTGTAAGAATAGTCTCATGATTAGACTTGTACATCATGCTAGACAAGCTTATACCACCACCAAGATGGGGTGAATACAAGTGTCCCATGGAATAAGTCCATACACATAAAACTACTTCAACCTTTATTACGTTTTTTAGGTTTTTGTTTGAAGATGAGAAAGAGAAAGAACCAAAGGATCTTAAAGGTAAAAGAACTAAGGGGGACTAACAAAATCCTAATGTTATCATGCATATGATTCTTAGGTTAGTGTGGTATGAATCTATCCTAAAGAAAGAAGGAAAGAAGAAGAAGAAGAAGAAGAAGAAGAAGAAGAAGAAGGGCAGTAGAAAGCAACTTACTTCTCTTAAAGAAGTTAAGTTTTTTCTAAGGGGGGTGAAAAGAACTTGAACAAATGATGGCCTAAGCTCATATCAAGCCCAAGTAAGAACATAAAATAAAAGAGGAGAAAGAAGTTTGAGATGTAGAAATCTCATCTACACCTCTTACTCACCATAGCCCCTGAAAGTGTTAGAAACATTCACAAATGACAAGCAAAGTTCAAGTGAGTTCACACAATGGAAGAACAAACCTTTAATCATTACAAACCAACAAAGCCAGAACCTAATAATCATGCAAGAATGATAATGTTAACCATCCAAACTCACACCAAAAGGAATGAAAGAGGTCTCACAAACCACAAGCAAAACATACATGAAGAAGTGAGATAAGAACATGTGATTAAGAGAAGCAACCAAGTCAAAACTCATTAAGTATCACCAAAGTCAGAAGCTAAACATGTTGATTAAGTGCCTAAGAATAAGAGACAATAATAAATCAAAACATTCAAGCACATACTAGGTCCATTAAAGGAGAGATGAGAAGTGTGAAGTGAAATGAAGCATGCTTGTGAAAGTGTACCTTAGTGCACAAGTTAACATCAAGCAAGCAAGGGTAGGGCTCTCATACTAAAAACAGGGATCAAACATCACATTATCAATCAACAAACAAGATCCTAAGAGATGGCACAAGTGCCTTTCTACTCAAGCAAGTAAGCATGGTTCAAGAACACTTCAAATTAGGCATTTAAAGAACAAATCTCAAACAATTAGGGAATATGTCTCAAAAATTAAACCAATGAGCAAGAAGACTCTTTAAGTATGTACAAACATCATAGAAAAGGCATATGACCAAAATTAGAATCAAGCACAATCAAATAAATGGTCCAAGAGGAGCTAGGGTTTCACTTCCTTACACGTGAAGCAACAAGCCACAAACTAGACAAACAAGGTCTAAAAATCATGACAGAAATCAACCAAGTACTTCAACATGTTAATGAAGCATAGCAAATAGAATCAGCATCATATCCATTTTTAAACTCAAGATAAAAAAATCTACAAGGCAGGGTATGCAAAGAAGAAAGCAAAAAGAAAGAAAATAGTTGAGCAATTAATTCAGGACTAAAAAATAAATGAAAAATGAAAAATAAAATTTGAATAAATTTTATAAAACCCTAAATAATGTTCATGAATTTTTTGGAATTTTTTAAAACCTAAAGCTATTTTAAAAAAAAGAAAATGAAACTAAAATAAAAAAAGAAAATAAAATGAAAATAAAGGAGACCAGAGGTGTATAAAGTAAGCCCAATCATGTTGAAAATGCAAACAGGCCAAGAAAAGGGACGTGAAAAGAAGTTAAGCCCAATAGAAATATTCAGCGCGGTCAACATATTATAGTAAACCCTAGGAAAAAGTCAGCATCAATCAGAACCACTAGATCAATCCAATGCGCATAAGCTATTCAAATGATTCACAAAGTCAACACAATTAGAACATCACAAGGCATGCGCATGGTAGTAAACATGGATTGGCAAACACAAAGTATTATTGTGAAATAAGAAATCACGTACAGGTTACACGTTTTTTTAATGCGGTGTCAACACATGAGCCCTTGGATTATCAAATCAAACGGTGGAGACTTCATCTCCTACCTCCAACAAGCTCAGCCACCTGAAACACAACCGGTGCCGTATCTAGGGCTTCGGTCACCGATAAATTCATACCAAGAACAAAAGTGTACAAAAATTCAAATAAAGCTCCAGATCTATACTACTTAACATGCTGATCACGAATTCAAGTTTAAAAACATCAAACAAGCAACACATCTCATGGATCGAAGAAAACAAAGTTGAACATCAAACTTTCCAATCAACAATGTAGGCTCAAATCACATCCAAATCACAAACATAATACATCAATCAACTCAGTGAAACACATAGATCATAATGCACACATCAAAAACAAGATCTAGAGTGATGAATTTGGAAGCTAACCTGAGATGAAGCTAGGTTAAATACTCAAATAAATCCTTCAGAAATGTGCAGTTTCACTCCTTAGCACCTCTATTTGCAAAATAAATGCAAATAGAGCTTCAAAGCAACTTGAATATTGAGTTTCGAAGGAAGTTGCTTCTGAATTTCACTATGTGAAAACCTTTCTCTAAGCTCAAATCAATGGTGGATTCACAGTTCTTAGGCCTCACTGATCATGGATATGGAAAGAGATGGAGCAATATGTGAAGTATTTGTGAAATTCGAAAGCAAATGCAAATGGAGCAAAAAGTGTGAATCTGAGAAATGATAGTGCATCAGGCTGAATCAAGGGCAAAGTTAGCTTATATATGATGAGCATTCACACCTGTGTAGGGTTTTAGGAGTAATGTGAGCATGGAATGTGTGATGAGGATCAAAATTCAAATTTGTATGAAAGTTGTGATGTGATGAAGTGTGCGTGCAAACTTGTGTCCATGTGCATAATATGATTTGTTTTGAATCCCTTAGCACCCTTGGATTGATCTTAGGGCTTAGGATGCCTTGATTTTCAAGTTATGGATGAATTTGTAAAATGGCAAGATGTGAAATATCTCATGTACAAGCCACAGGTTCACTTGATTTCTTGGGCAAACTTGGTTGTTATGAGATGCACTTGGATGTGGTAATCAGCATTGATACATTAGAGGTCAAGAAAATTCACCATGAGCCTTCTTGCATTTGGTGTAAACTTTGAAAATATGAAAAACCCTAAAAATATACCAAATTCAAATGACCATAACTTTCAAACCACAAATGATATGGAGGAGTTCTAGGACTTTTTGAAAAGGGAATAACAAACCCTAAAACTTTCATGTTTGAGGAAAATTCATTTGAAGTCATCTTGATCATGAAATAATTGAATGGAGTTAGGGCAAAAATTGCCAAAAATAGAAAGTTTAATTATAGGTCACTTTCCATATTTGGTAACTTTCTTCCAAACCCTTGATTCTTGATTCTTGAGATCACCCAAGTTATACTTTGCCCTCCTGAAGGTCCATAGGCTTGAAAATGATGATTGGAACCTTTGAAATCCAATAGTTTACTTTTCTTCTGCATAATTGACATCTTTCTTCATTTACAAGTAACTGAACCCATGCCTGACTTTCCTCAGTGAATTTTTGCATCAAACTTCACCCATAGGCCTTGTATATCATATAGAATCCTTTGACCACAATAATTGGTCAAAGCCATGATGATATGAGGATCTGAGGCAAAACCCTAATTAAGGTTTCCTTGTATAAGAGCAAATTGTATTGCTGAGCTTCTGATGAATCACATCCCTTTTTGGGATTTAAGGATGAATTTGAACTTGTATAAGATGTAAGTACCCTTTGTAGGCTTCTTGAAAGACCATTTGACTCTCCACTTGACTTTGAAGAATCATAACTTGCTAGATGACTGATCACATGCCCTATGCTTGTAACCATAGATGTCATGCCTCATTTTTCTAAGCAAAATGCTAAGATATGTATGCTTTATGCTATGCTATATGGTATGAAAAAGAGAGGGCAAATTTGGGGTGTTACACATGCAAAATAGTCTGCAAAATTTCCCTTTTTATTTTTTGATAAAACATAAATGAAGTAAAACTGAAACCAGGAGTAACAGTTAACATGTTAACTATAGTACTCATGGATGTTAAAAGAATCTTAATAGTTCAGACTTCTAGATAACATTTTCAAGAGGCATCATTTAAAACATTGACTTGACTTAATCAATATTAAAATAATGGATACTCAAGACAATGAATGTAACACATCTATAGAAACTCATAGCAGACTCACTTTCATAATCACTTAATCCTCAGAAACACAAAGATGTATAAACAAAAACAAAGATGTATCATATGATATACAACCCAAAGAAATGTCTTTTAGAATGAACCAGATGACTACTGGCCTGCCACAGAAATATGGTCCTTAGAAAAAGTCTTTTGTATGAACCAGGACTAACCGGTCTGCCACAGGAGCGTGGGCCTTAGCAACGAAATTTGAAATTAGTAAAATGAGTAGATTTTACTAGAAATATAATTGGTGAACATTGGATGACCATCATTAGGATTTCAGTTATCTTATGAAAAAATCATGGCCTCCATTATTGTAGACTTACTGTCATATTAGAAGGATATACTGATACGAGTTGGATATTGAGTATTGAATATCATAAATCTACATTTGAGTGGATATTTACACTACCCATGAGTGTAATTTATTGGATGAGCAAAAAAAAATATGAATCATTCTCTCAACCATAGAGTCAGAGTTTTAAGGCTCTTGCTTCTGCTAGTAGAGAAGTTGAATGGTTAAGGGACCTTTTGTTATAAGTTTCATTGGCTAAAGACAATGTTTCAAAGGTTTTGATACATTGCAATAGTCAAAACATTTTAACTAAAGTATACAAAAGTGTATAACAGAAAGTCTAGGCAAGTAGGACTTAGACATTCTTTCGTGAGGAAATTGATTAAGGATGTAACCATCCACATATATACGATCAAGCTATAATTTTCTTGATCCATTTACTAAGCCACTGGCCAAAGACTTAGTAAAAACAACCTCGAGAGGCAGGAGGTTGAAACTCCTTGAGTAAGAGTTCCAACAATGATAGCAACCCAATCTGAAGTTAATAAATCTTAACCTAAGATTCAATGGGTAACAACAAGTCATTGATTTGGATGATTGTATAACATTTTGCGATAATGTTGACTATTATATATCGAGGGTTGAGTTTTTGAAACTCTTAATGAAGTTCCATATCAAGGATATGCGTTCTAAGGAAATGGATAAAAAATGAACTTCACCTATGTGAATTTCGAGATGGTGCCGTCTCAAAGTGAGAGTTGGAGTTTCTCTCATGAAAAATTCATGAAAACAGGAAAAGCACATGGCCATAGTGCTATGCGAGAGATGTAGGTGAAAAACCATTAAAGAGTGTATGTACGATAATGTCGGTCTAATCACATGGGATAACGGTTCAAAGCATAGCTACCTAACGTTCCGATTAGACTTTGCGTTATTCTTACTAAGGTTAAGTTCAAATCGAAAGATACTTAACTGTATTAACATTCTTTGTTTCTCTTTTTTGGAATTGGTCTTGTCATTATTAGAACAAGTGGGGGATTGTTATAATTTATGAGAATTAAATGTCCAATTGGTGTGTTCCAAAATAATAAGAAAAGTGAAAGAGAAATAACACTTCGTGAAGTGTTGTTGCGAGATGAAAATAGACAATGGTTGAAAACATTACAACCTTTGGTTAAATGATATTGTTTCATCAAGGGTCGCAACCTTGTGAAACAACACATGCATGCCTATAAATACCTCATTCCGGAATTCAGAAAATATATTACAAATCAAATATTTTCTTATACAAAATTCCAAACACTCTTCGCTACATAATCGAGTTTTCGTCGGTCTTGCGCAGACTCGATACATGTTGAATTATCATGGGTATTCCTGCGTTCCAACTCTAAGACATTTTGGAGAGTGCTTGAAATACTTTTAAGAAAAGTGATTTCGTTCATGATTCTAAGCCTCGGTACAATCCATTTGATTTATTAAAATTCCTAACTATATATATATATATATATATATATATATATATATATATATATATATATATATATATATATATATATATATATATATATATATATATTCTACTTAGACCTCGTATAAATTTTGAACCGATCGGAATTTGGTACATTGTATAGGACACTTGTTCTTCATAACAATTAGTCAAACATGTCTATTAATTCTAAAATCTTTAATAAACATAGGCCTTTCATTTACAAATATCCTGCGCCTGCGCCAACTCTTTTTCTACCAATCTGTCCTTTGAAGCCATCCATTTGGGACCTGATTCCTTGACTTACATTTCCATATTTACCAAATATGCTTTTAATAAATTTCAGAATAAAATATGTGAGATATATAATTAGAGAAATAAGTACTAGAATCCATTCTCATTTAATTTGAGCCTAATAATTTTGTACTTCCTACACCAACCAATAGCAGCACCTAAATATCCGATTTTAGATATCAACTTTAATATGCTTTGTTATAAAAATGCTATATTCCTCCTCTAGAAACACATTTCTGCACATTACATGATAATCCTAATATTATTATATATATCATATATTAGAAGCAGAAGAATCTATCAATTTTATGCTGCAGCTTCTTAGTCATTGTGTTGCCATTCGGTTCTCTGTTCGGCCTAATAGGTCAAAATAGAATATGTCCAAGAAAAACCACTAGGGAGCCTGCTATAGATACAGCCTGTAGCAAAGTTGGATTTGAATATTACAAATAAATATCATATTAATAAACTTTTTTCCTATTATTATCAGTTCATATTCGGTTCAGAAACAGCTTATTTATAAAATAATAAAATATATGTACACAATGTGATGTGATAAGCAACATGGTATATATCAAGTATTAAGTTGACTAACTTGCCTAAGGTTCTAACCAACTATCACCATAAATATTAGTTTATGTTATTAGACTAATCATAAATACAACCAACTTGAAATATTAACATGTTCGTAGTATTACACATTACATTTCTTGTGAGTGAGACATTAGACATACGATAAATATCTAATTTAGGAATGTTTTAAAAATGTCTTCGAATATATGTGTTAATCTCTATATATAATCATTATCATATATTATTCTTTGATTATTTTACGGATTTCTTATGGACTTTTCCTATTGCAAATAAGTCTCAAGCTTATTCCATTTTTCTCCAATTTCGTAGTCACGCACGATTTGAAAGCAATATAAATTTTTATTTTATTTTATGTAATAAAGGTCAAGAGTATGACAACATTCTTTTTTCCAAAAAATTTGTGAGCTTAATGTAACAAAGCCTAAAGAAAGTATTGAAAAAAAGCCTAAAGAAAGTATTATAAACAACATGATTCGTACATTTCTTGCAAATGGCTATCTATTTGTTAAATATTTTTCCAAATAAAAATTTAACTCTTTCAACACCAACTATAATTATTTATCAAAATTTTCCCTCATATTCCCATCTTAAAGTTTGTGTGTGTCTTTGTTTTTCATTAATCCCTTACACTATTATATATAAATAAACTTCAACCAAGTTTAACACCATGTGTATGAAGGTGAGAAAAATATAAGAATAAAATTGATTTGTGTTAGAGTTTTTTTTTTCTTAAACTCTTAAATCATATTCTAAACACAAGGTTATATAATTTGATTCAGTCATACGTAGGCAACACGTATAAATTAGAAGAAAGGAGAATAAAATACAGAGTTATCTTGATTCCTCTCACAACTCGAGAGTGTTTCAGTTTCCTTGTACCTACAAGATATTTTCACTATAATCACACTAGATTACAATTTGCTCAAGTACACAAACAATGGATTTCATTTGCTCAAACACACTAGTAAGAAACTTCTTTGCTCAAGCACACAAGCAATAAACTTTCAATTCTCAAACATTAAAATAAGAGACTTTTATGTTCAAGCACACAAGCAAGAGACTTCTAACAATCTATCTAGCAGATAAATGATTGTTGAGAAAATACATTTTATATACAATCAGATGTGTATAAAGAATACAATGCAATTATACTATTTTAATTATACTATTTTAAAAATTAAGGATTTCTAAGATATACAAGGATAATAAATATTATGGGTTAGCCTGTGTATTTTTGTTGACAATATAACTTCTCTTTGAGATGCAACGTAGTAGAGTCCTTTGAGAAGTTTCAAAAGAGACGTTTGGATGTTTCACCAAATTGTCAGCTTAGGTGAAAGCTAGTATGAAGAAAATAAAGCTTAGTGTAAACACCCCAAATTTGACCTCACTTTTTCTCACACCATGGCTTGTGATCTTTCATATTGCATTTGTATAAGCATTATATCTCACACTGCATAGTTTATTTCATCTGCATAGCTGCAACTAGGGTTTGTGATCAGATGAATCCAAGAAGTGATTTGAGCCATCTCAAAGGACTTGAAGCTTGTCAAGAGGGTCCATGAGTGGTTTATAATCTTATTGCATCCCCAAGAAGTCTTTGAAGTCATAAAATCACAAAGCATTGCACAGATGTCCAGGCAGGCTAGGGTTTTCTATACAGATGACCTAAAATTAGGGTTTTAGGTTTGAGGCCCTTAATCTCAATTTTTTTGGTCATTCTTGATTCTAATGATCTTAATATATTATAAGGAGCATGTGTACCAAATTTGATGAAGAAATTCATTGTGGAAGTCATCTTATCAACTGATAACTTATTATGCAAGAAAAGTCAGAATCAGGGCATCTGAAGCCACCACCAATGGTACCAAAGGGTCATCTTCATCAATTTGAGGTTCGATGGTCTTTATTTGATCTTAGAAGTGGTTAGAAGTTCACAAGATTGAAGAATTTCAAGCCATTTGCAAACTTTCCATTTTTGGACATTCCTTGTAATGAAAACTTTCCATTTTGGGAAAGATTTTCAACCTCCTCTTTCTTGATCAAAAATTCTTCAAATAAAAATCCTTAAACATGAAATTTGTAGATTGGATCTTCCCATTTTCAAAAAGTACAAGAACTCCTCTTGATTCATCCTAGAACTCAAGATATGATGTTTCAAAGTTGGGAAAAATCTTATAATTTTCAAGTATGTGCCAAAGAGGGATTTTTGCAAAATCAAGTTTCAAGACTTCCAATGACCTCTAATCCACCTCTAAGCATCATAACATGATAATGCAAAATTGCTTGACCAAAATCATGCCTTGGATCACAAGTTTCTATGAGTTATTTTCACAAAATTTCCAAAGAGGGAAAATTGCAAAACCTATGCTATCTTGCAATCCAAGTGTTGCAGATCATCACAAGCCATCCAAGGGCTCTCCACAATGCTAGCTGAGGCAGGACAAGACATAAGATCTCCTATGTCCCATCCCATACTCATGGTACCATAACATTGACTTTTTTGCAAATGAGGTCATACCAATCAAACTATGCCACCATCAACTTTCTGACCAATCACAACCTCTTATGCAAACATCAAGCAACTCATTTCACACAACATTGGAGCCTGAAACATCCATACACTCAGAATCCCAAAAATTTCCATAAACCTTCATCTCTTCGAATTTCATCACACAAGCCTTAAAACTTCAAACTTCTTCCACCAATCATCTCAAAATCAATCATAGAACACAAACCAACCATTACAATGGCCTGAAACACTCCACAACACAAACAAGATTTTTGCCTTAGCAGAACTGAATCACACAAACCAGTCATCATAAACTTGTTCTAAGCCTTCCAAAAGCATCAAGGTGATCAGTAGAGTGAGTTTTCACAAAGAAGAGGTCTAGAAAGCTCAAAATTTGAAAGCTTCATCTCAGGTATCATCCAAGAACAAATTTTCCAGAACTTGTTTTTTAAGTTACAATATCAATCTACATGCTTCACTCATCATTGTGATATGTTTATTTTTGAAAATGGTTGAGAAATGAGTGTGTATCGTGCTTCTGAATTTTTTTAAACCTAAAGCTTGTTTGATTCGATTCAGCCTGTTGATGAAAAATAAACGTGTTTTGCTTGTTGATTCTTGTTCTATGTTGTTTGGGGGTTGATTCTGGAGATTTTGGGGGCTTGGGGTAGCTTATAGCGAGAGATGGGGAAGAAGAGTGGCCGGAGAAGACGACCGGAACACTGTTCCGGTCGCCTGAGAGTAATTAGGGCAAATCTCATTTAATTAGCCAGGTTTGAATCTCCACCCTTGGATCTGGGTTTACCCGTGCGTACGAATGGCCCAGATCATTTCAGTTAGCCCTAATCCTGATTAATTAATTTAAGTAATTTTAATTAGCCAGAAACAATCACAGTCACCCATTCATGCACGCAGTCTCCCCAAGTTTGAATCTGGGCCTTTGATCTTGCTTACTTTTCATTTTCTTTTATTTTGTTTTCATTTTATTTCTTTTGTTTTCATCTAATTATTTAAAATAGCAAAAAGACTTTTAAAAATCTCATTTTCTGCATTTTCACTTCAAATATTTTTCTTAACTCAAAAACATTTTTATTTTTAATTTTTGCATTAAAAAAGTATTTTTAAATCATTTAAATGTTTTATTTAATTAATTAATTGATTTTAATTAATTAAAAATATATTTAGGTATTTAAAAATCACCAAAAAATTCATAAAGTACTCTTAGGCATTTAGAAACATTTACAAACTCACTATACCAATTTATTTTTAGGTTTGATCATGTTTTCATAATTTAGTTTGAATTAGGGTTCATAAAAATCACATTTTCTAACCCTAACTTGGAAAAAATCATTTTTGATCAACCATGATGAGTTTGAACTTGGTTCTTTTTGCATTCTTTCACACATTGCATCTAGTATCTAGGTTATTTATCTCATAATTTTGCATTGCATTTTCAATTTGATTTACATTTTTCCTTTAGAATCACCCAAAAACCCTAGCTAACTTAGGAAATTCATAACTTCCATTAGGTTTAGCTTCTGACCTTCACCTTTGGGTAGTGATCTTGTATGTGTTTAGGGTTTGTTTGAGTTCATTTTCAAATTTTTATCATGTTGTATGCTTCTGTTTTGGTCATATGCATCTCATACATTCATAAAACCCTAATTTCTCATGTTCATTTGCATTCACATTTGCATATCATCATCATGTGAACTTGTCATGCCATTCTAAGCATTTGTATGACATCTTAGACATCTTAAGACATTCTTGAACATTGCTTGATCATTTCTTCATTTATTTGGTATGCTTTGCATTCATTACATTCCATGTGTATCCATGTGTTTTCATGCTTCTAACATGCTTCCTTTGCATCTCATCTCTTGTATGAACATTCATATGCATTGATAACGAGAAATCGTATCGTTTTATTACTATGTTTCAATACCGTTTTATCGCACATTTATCGTATTAACACCCGATTCTTCGAGTTTTCTATATCATTTTGCAGGTATAACAATTATAGAGCTAAATCATAAGCCAAAGGTGAAATGAACAAAAACAAGCATGAAAAGAAGAAGAAGAAAGGAATTCTGTAAAATCCTGCATAATTGTAACAGTCACGACCGTCACCATGTTGTCACGACCGTGACACGCTAACTGGACCAGTCACGATCATCACCAAGCTGTCACGACCGTGACGCGCTAAAAATGAAGATAACGCCCGTGACACCTTTGTCACGAACGTGACAAAGGGAAAATAGGTTTACTTGAATTGATTTGGTCATGGAACATGCTACGTGAAGTCAAAACGTTTCCTATTCTTCCGCAGACCCAGTAACACATTTTTCCCTGGATTCTCTCTTCAACACCGAAGCCCACGTATGGATTTCAACTGCCAAGCCCAAATTATGTTTTCTATAAATAGCTTAATTTCAAATTAGAAACTACAGAGTATTATTTTAACATTTCTCGCGGAAGCTCTGCCGTATTTTTGTTGCACCCTATTTCATTATTTTTTCCAGCAATTACTTTTGTTCTTGTTTTAATTTTTATATCCCAACCGAATCAAATAACAATTTCCAACATTAGGAAATTGTTATTATTTATTTTCTTTCAAGCCTTCAGAACTTCGTTTAAATTTTATTTTCGATTCTGTTTCGCACTCCGAGCTTGCCAGACTGTGGAAGAAGGAGTTTACAATTTTTAGTATTCAGGTTTTTAATAATTTCGCATTTATATTAATTTAATTATTTATGTTAAGAATTTACTTTTATTATTTTATAATGCATATTTTAATTTATGTTCATCTGTTTCTGCATCTGTCTGGTACAACAAATATGAGTAGCTAAACAATTTAGGCGGTATGTAATTAAAATAAACCAACTCGGTAAAATCGAATCTAGGCTAAAATAATTAAGAACTTAAAATTCTGGCTGTGACTTTTTATTATAAAAATTAATCTTTTTGTTATGAGAGTAAGGAAAATGTAATAGGTTAGGTCGAGACCACGAGAGTGTGAGATTTTAACCAGATAGCTAAAGTTAGGCATTTAATTTAAATACAGCGAGAGCGCTTTAAAATGAATTAGACTTATTAAGTTTCCAAAAATTATTTCTAAACACTTATGGGCTAGCGAGAGCAGGCATAGGGCTTTAGGAGTAAGATCTGAGATAAGACCACGAGAGTGTGAGTTAAAGATATTTAAACTGATAACCTCTACAGAATATAGTAAGTGAACCATCCTTATAAGCTTAGTTAGATTGACCCGCCTAGGTTAACATAATTACATACCGACCGCCTTCTTATTATTTCATTAAACTAAAATTTAATTCCCGTCTTTAATTCTTAAAAGCAAAATCGTGACAACCATACACCTTAGCTAAACTAGTAAACCCTCTAGCACTAAGTGATCATAAAGTCCCTGTGGGATCGACAATCTTTTATATTACTTCGATAGGCTGTGCGCTTGCAGTTAAGATACCGCTAGACACATATTGTGTCTTCGCCCCATCAAGTTTTTGGCGCCGTTGTCGGGGACCTTAATTTAGTTACTAGTGCACTTTAGAATAGCATTGTCTAGACTAAGGTAACAACTATTTCTTTTCTTAATCTAATTTTCCGAGTGTATGCCAAGTACTCGCTCTCAAGGCGAAGACTTGCAACCTCTAATCCCAGAGTCGGAACGCTTCTTACACGTAAGAAGACGAATATTCGACTACGAACGAAATTACAACATTCCAGATCTTCAAATTGATCCACCTAAACCGGTCGGAACATCAAAGGACGCAGAGATGGCTGAAGAACCAAACCATCCACTCAAATATTACGCTAGTCCTTCGCAAGCTGAACCGCATTCCAGCATTGCCGCACCGGCTATCAACCGAAACGATTTCGAATTGAAACCTTCGCTGATATCAGTCGTGCAACAAAATCAATTCGCCGGAAATCCTACCGAGGATCCGAACCTTCATCTTTCGATATTTGTGCAGTACGCAGATACTGTAAAAGCTAATGGAGTTACCCAAGAAGCTATTAGATGACGTCTTTTTCCTTTTTCACTTCGAGACAGAGCGAGAGCCTGGCTTCAGTCTCTACCCTCGAATTCAGTAACTACGTGGGAGGAACTAAAGAGAGTCTTCTTGACAAGATATTTCCCACCTAGCAAGACAGCTATGCTAAGAGCTCAAATAAACGGATTTAAGCAAAAGGAAAACGAATCACTTTTCGAAGCTTGGGAACGCTATAAAGATATGTTGAGACTTTGTCCACATCACGGATTAGTAGAATGGATGGTCATCCATACCTTCTATAATGGACTCTTGTACAATACAAGAATGACAACTGACGCTGCCGCAGGCGGTGCACTAATGGACAAAGAATATAATGATGCTTATACACTTATCGAGAGTATGGCTCAAAACCATTACCAATGGGGAAGCGAAAGAGTCGCAATTGAGAAACCAACAAAAGGAGGTATGTATGAAGTGAGTAGTATGGACCAAGTCAATGCAAAGTTTGAACAACTTAACCAAAAGATCGACAACTTGGCCATAACACCAACAGCCACCGTGACTGCGGTAACACCTAACTGTGAGTTATGTGGAGTTCCAGGACATGCTGTCCCTGATTGTCAACTATTAGCAGGAATTCCCACAGATCAAGTGAATTATGCTCAAGGAAACCCGTACTCAAACACATACAACCCAGGTTGGAAAAATCATCCGAACTTCTCCTATAAGAACAACAATGCTTTATACGCACCAGGTCAAGCACCAGCTACACCACCAGGATATCAAAAGACTGCTCCTAATGTCCCTAGAAAATCGAACCTTGAATTGATGATGGAAAACTTCATAGCTACCCAATCTCAAACAAACAAGGATTTCTTAAACCAAAACATACACACTAGTGAGCAGATTAAACAATTAGTGATCAAGGTAGATGTGTTAGCTACACATAACAAAATGCTAGAAACTCAGATTTCACAAGTAGCTCAACAACAAGCACATACCGCTGCACCAGCTGGAGTATTTCCTGGACAACCCCAACCTAATCCGAAAGGACAAGCCAATGATGTGATATTAAGAAGTGGCAAGGAACTTGACGGACCTACCGATCCAAGACTTGACAATCCAGCCATGTACCAAAAACCGGATAAACCGACTGAAATGGTGAATGAACCAGAAGAAAAGGAAGATAATAATCAAGAGGCAGTGGAGAAAGAAAAACCTTATGTGCCTCCACCACCTTATAAACCACCAATTCCATACCCTCAGAGATTAACCAATTCTAAGACGATGGGTCAGTTTAAGAAATTTGTTGAACTTCTGAAACAGTTGAATATTACTATTCCGTTTACAGAAGCTATCACTCAAATGCCCTCGTATGCTAAGTTTCTAAAAGAAATCTTGTCCAATAAGAAAAATATAGAGGATAACGGAACCGTTACACTTACTGCTGAGTGTAGCGCAATAATTCAGAATAATATGCCTCCTAAGCTAAAAGATCCAGGAAGTTTCTCTATACCCTGTGTAATAGGAAAATTCGTCATTTACAAAGCTTTATGCGATTTAGGAGCCAGTATCAGTGTTATGCCCTTAACAATTTGCAAAAGGCTAGACATGGGAGACCTAAGACCAACTAAAATGTCTGTTCAACTAGCCGATCGCTCTATTAAATATCCTGTAGGCATACTAGAAAACGTCCCAGTGCGTATAGGACAATTCTATATTCCTACTGATTTTATAATCGTGGACATCTCTGAAGACTCCACCACACCTATCATACTAGGAAGACCATTCTTAGCTACCGCCGGAGCTATAATAGACGTAAAGAAAGGAAAGCTAACCTTTGAAGTAGGTGAAGAGAAAGTTGAATTTATTTTAACACAATTCTTACAATCACCAGCTATAGAGGATACATGCTATTTATTGGATGTAATTGACGAATGTGTAAGAGAAATGGAAATGAAAGAAACTACCTATTCTGAAATTATGAAAATTCAAATCCCTCCGATTTTCGAAGATGACAATTGGCGTGAACCATATCAGGATGATAGTCTGAGCGAAAGTTTAGCACTTACACCGGATCCCATGCCAAGTAAGAATAAACCTACATTAGAGTTAAAAACTTTACCTAAGAACCTAAGATACGAATTCTTAGACACTGAATGTACAAGACCAGTTATAATCAATTCCAGTTTAGGAACAATTGAAACAAAGAAACTTTTAGATGTCTTAAAGAAATATCCAACTGCATTAGGATATAACATATCTGATCTCAAAGGAATATGCCCTTCAATCTGTATGCATCGTATTCTGCTTGAAGAAGATTGTAAAACCTCCAGAGAATCTCAAAGAAGAATTAACCCAATCCTTAGCACTGTAGTAAAGGAAGAAGTTAAGAAACTACTAGACACTGGAATAATATATCCAATCTCTGATAGTAAATGGGTTAGTCCAGTACATGTGGTACCAAAGAAAGGAGGTATCACTGTTGTGAAAAACGCTAAAGGCGAATCGATATCACAAAGAGTAGTGACCGGACATAGAGTGTGCATCGATTATCGTAAACTAAATAAAGCCACTCGAAAAGATCATTTCCCACTACCTTTTATAGATCAAATGTTAGAACGATTAGCCAAGCACTCGTATTTCTGTTATCTTGATGGTTACTCAGGATTTTTCCAAATCCCTATCCACCCAGATGATCAAGAGAAGACTACATTCACATGCCCTTATGGAACGTTCGCTTATAGACGAATGCCCTTTGGATTATGCAACGCTCCTGCAACCTTTCAAAGATGTATGATGTCAATCTTCGCAGATTTCATAGACAACATCATGGAAGTGTTCATGGACGACTTCTCTATATGCGGGCAAAGTTTTGAAGTATGTCTATCAAATTTAGAAATGGTGTTAGAAAGATGTGTAAAAGTAAACCTCGTGCTTAACTGGGAGAAATGTCATTTCATGGTCAGAGAAGGAATCGTACTAGGACACGTTATATCTGACAAGGGAATTGAAGTTGATAAAGCTAAGATAGAAGTCATAAAAGATCTTCAACCCCCTAAGACCGTTTGAGAAATACAAAGCTTTTTAGGACACGCCGGTTTCTACCGACGATTCATCAAAGATTTCTCGAAAATAACTAAACCTCTTACCGGTTTATTAATGAAAGACGCTGAGTTCATATTCAATGAAGATTGTCTTAAAGCATTCGAAACTCTAAAAACAGCCCTCATCACCGCACCAATCATGCAACCCCCTGACTGGATATTACCTTTCGAAATCATGTGCGATGCGAGTGACTATGCTGTAGGCACAGTTCTAGGACAAAGGAAGGACAAGAAACTTCACGCAATTTACTATGCCAGTAGAACCTTAGATTCTGCTCAGATGAACTACGCCACTACTGAAAAAGAATTGTTAGCAGTTGTCTTTGCACTTGACAAATTCCGTTCCTACCTAGTGGGAGCGAAAATAATCGTTTACACAGACCACGCTGCTATAAGATATTTATTAACTAAGAAAGATGCTAAACCAAGACTCTTGAGATGGATTTTACTCTTACAAGAGTTTGATCTTGAAATAAAAGATAAGAAAGGTACTGAAAACGTCGTAGCGGACCATTTATCTAGAATAGAAGGTATTAAACCCGAACAAGTGCCGATCGACGATGATTTTCCGTATGAACAGCTGATAGCACAAATAGGAAGCGACCCAGTTCAGTTAGACATAGATGAACCAGAACCCGTGGAAACAATCCAAACAACCGTAGGACTGCCATGGTACGCTGACATTGTCAACTACTTAGCTGCAGGAGCTCTTCCACCTGATTTAACCTATCAGCAGAAAAAGAAATTTTTTCACAATCTCAAACATTACTATTGGGATGAACCATTATTGTTCAAAAGAGGACCCAACGGAATCTTTCGTCGATGTATTCCCAAAGAAGAAATAGAAGATGTCATTGCTCATTGTCATTCATCTCCTTATGGTGGACATGCAAGCACTTCCAAGACTTGTGCAAAAATCTTACAAGCCGGCCTATTCTGGCCTAATTTATGGAAAGATGTCCACATCGGTGTTATAAACTGCGACCGGTGTCAACGCACCAGTAATATTTCAAGAAGAGATGAAATGCCTCAAAGAGGAATATTAGAAGTAGAAGTCTTTGACGTCTAGGGAATAGATTTCATGGGACCATTCCCATCATCTTTCGGTAACAATTACATACTCGTAGCTGTCGATTATGTTTCGAAATGGATTGAGGCTATAGCTTCTCCTACAAATGACACACGAGTAGTAATTAAGCTTTTCAAGAATATAATCTTTCCAAGATTTGGTGTGCCTAGACTCGTCATAAGTGACGGTGGCTCGCACTTCATTTCGAAAATCTTTGACAAATTACTATCTAAGTATGGAGTCAGACATCGTGTAGCAACACCATATCATCCACAAACAAGTGGACAGGTCGAAGTCTCAAACAGAGAAATTAAACAAATCTTAGAAAAGACTGTCGCCATATCTAGGAAAGATTGGTCATCTAAACTTAATGAAGCTTTATGGGCTTATAGGACAGCTTACAAGACACCCATAGGAACTACACCTTTCAAATTAGTGTATGGAAAGTCTTGTCATCTCCCGGTAGAACTAGAACACAAAGCATATTGGGAGATTAAAACTCTCAATATAAACTATAATGCCGCAGGAGAAAAGCGAATCCTCGATATTAACGAATTAGAAGAGTTAAGGTTAGATGCTTATGAGAATGCTAAGATATATAAAGAAAGAACTAAGAGATGGCACGATAAACGCCCATCTAGGAAAGAATTTAGTGTAGGAGACGTTGTACTCCTCTTTAATTCAAGACTTAGGCTCTTTCCTGGAAAACTAAAATCTAGATGGTCAGGACCCTTTGAAATAACTAGAGTGTTCCCGAGCGGAGCAATAGAAATTAAGGGTAGAAATAGTGAGCCGTTCACAGTAAACGGACAACGATTAAAACATTACCATAAAGTTGAAAATAGAGATTATGCAAATAGTCTAAGGCTTTTAGAATTGTCCAATAATTTCCCTGATTAATCTACCCCTAAGCATTACGTCAGGCTTTTGACGATAAAAACAACGCTTAGTGGGAGGCAACCCATTTTTATCATTTTAATCAATTTATAATTTTATCATTTTTATCATTTTATTGTTTTATTTCACTATTATCATTATTGCTTTTATTTATGCATTTATTCTCTTATTTTATTTATTTTTATTTTTATTTTCTAAATCACTTTTACAGATTTTCTAAAGTCTTTTCCACTTTTCTTCTCCCCCTGATTTGTTTCCTTCACATTTACACTAACTATGGCTAAACAATCGAGAAATATTATGGAAACCAAATTTAGAGGTAGGAACCAAAGAATGAAATTTGAAGAGTTATCACAAAGACCAATGGATTTGACTCTGTATCATGATGATCTGACTATGGAAACTTTAGGTATACATGATAGCATCTATTACCTGTTTAACCAACTTGGATGGGAGAATGCACTAATAAAACAAAAGTTTGTGACTTACCGCGAGCTCACCCTTGAGTTCTTAAGCTCCTTAGTTTACTTACCCGAGCGCGGTTTTGGATTCAGGAAAGGATTTATCAGTTTCCGACTATTCGGAATAGAATATGACTTTAACCATAAAGAACTAGCTGACTTATTAGGATTCCCTAGTGGACCCTTTGCTTTTACTACCACATAGGTAGAATTGATGGACATTGAGCTGGACTTCTTTTGGGGAACCTTGACCGGAAATTACCATCCTGAGCCGAATAACATGAAAAATGATGAGATACATAACCCTGCTATCCGTTATTTCCATAAGATCCTTGCCCACACCTTCTTTGGAAAAGAAGAAAACCTTACTGGAGTATCTAAAGATGAGATATTCATCATGTCCTGTCTGACCAATGGACAGCCAGTTAATGGTGTACCATTCATGATGCAAACCTTCACCCGAATCCAAGAAGAACCTGATCTACCCATATTGGTAGGAGGCCTTGTCACCATGATTGCTGATGCCTTAGGACTTACATACCAATTACACAAATGTAACCGTTTAGGTACCATCCGTCCTATGAATCTGAACTTTTGCTTTAACCGCCAAATCATAAGAAATTTAGGACAACCACCTTACGAGTACCTGATCAGAAATGAAGTAGTAACCCTGTTCACATTACCAAACCATGCTAGAGTCAGTGTTCATAATAAAGATAATTGGCTTTATGAGCTTACCCCTCCTGACTATCCATCCACTCCCGAAACACCGCAATCTTACAAGATAAAGGATGACATAATGATCGATGTAGAAAGTGACCCTGAGACACCTCCTGGTTACTATGACATTGACCACACTGATGAAGTGATTGAAACCCCTGAAGTAAATCAAGTAGAATATGCTGACAACTTAAAGAAAATTATGAATACTCTTGAAGTTTACCAAGCCGATATTAATGCTGTTAAGGATGAAGTTAAAAGCATGCGACTGGACGTTATAGGTTTAACTGACATAACATGTGAACAATTCTACCATTTAAACTCCGCACTTGAGGATTTGAAGAAGCAACTTTGAAAATGCTGTAGTGATTTAATTTATTTTACTTCTCGCTTTTGTTTCTAGTTAGTTTTAATATTTTGCAAACATTTTCGTACCTTATTTTTATTAATGTAATTTCCCTTCCATTATATCAAAAGCAAAGTACTTATAGTTTTACCATTTTCCAATTTAATCAATTTCTATGCTTTTCATTACTTACTGTTATATTTAAATTGATTAACATTTTATGATTTCTCGTGTGATGAAATTTGTTGCTAATATATGTTGATCCAATATTATATATATTGTTTGTGATGGAATTAAATGAGAAGTGATAAAGAAAAAAAACAAAATTTGCATTGAGCGGAGTGAGATAATGCATTCTGTGAAAAAATTATAAGTTTCTAAGCCATCACGGTCGTCACTCATCACTCACGATCGTGACGAGCAATTTAGCGCGTCACGGCCGTCATTCATTCCTCACGACCGTGACGACCCCTGTTATACGAATTCTGAGAAACAGAATCGTTCACCTTCGCAGAACCCACTCTTCCATTTTCACAAAAATAAGAAACCTCCCATTATCTCCTCACTATCCCGTAACCTCCCATTACCCTCAATCAATTTCATTCACCTCTCCATTTATTCCAAACCTCCCTCATTCACTCATTTCATTATAATCCGAACCAAATTCTTCACATTTTTCACTTTCTCACAAAAACTCAAAAACTCTCATCTCTCATTCCCGTACTTGCATGCAATGGAAGATATCCAATTTAGAGATGGTGAACAAGGAGAAACTCAAAGACAAAAGTTTATCAGGTTTCAGAACCGTGGCGTCCAACCCACTCGGTATGTCGACATTGACTGCTTGAGGGAGTTAGGGCTGCTCAACGGCGTGAAGCTCCTGCTTAGGCATGTTGGTTTGTGGCACTTGTGTAGTCAACCACAGCCGACATTCGAACTCCTCACCTTGGAATTTATGAGTTCGTTTCAGTATGTTACACCTCCCAGTTCATCAAGTCAACTCACCGGCATTGCAAAGTTCATAATGCTCGGACGAGAGTTCGAAATCACGCAAACAAGGATCGCCGAACTGTTAGGTTTCGATCACGGAGACGATGCTCATCTCCGCGTGCCGGACAACTTCAGCGAAACCGCTTTCACCTTGTGGCACGACATCACCAACACCCGTGCTTCTGCCTTTCAGAGTCTGAATGCTACCCACATCCATAACCCGGCGATCCGATATTTCCATCGCATCATCTGCAATACTATTTTCACAAGAGAGAGCAATCACAAGCTGAACTCCAAGAAGCTCTTGTTCTTGCACTGTGCCTTAAATGACAAGCGCATCAATGCTGCCCCGTTCCTTTTATCCCATATCCAGTCTGTAGCGCAACGAGGCGCAACCCCCTTCTACATTGGCGGGATTGTCACCACCCTTGCCATTCAGCTGGAGCTTGGTGACCTGATTATTCATTTGCCTCGCAGAGCCGCAGAGTTGCTTACAAAGAACTATTGCAGGTCAGCCCATTTGATATCTCAGAGAGAGGATGGCAGGTTCAACCCTGTTATCCAAGGCACCGTTTATCATCACATCACCTTGCCTTGCCGTGACCGCATCGATCTGTCCAACCGAGCCAATTGGCTATTTGCTTTACTGGATGCTGCAGGCCACGTCCCCATTATTGATGAGCAGACAGATGCACCAGTGGACGAGATGCAGGATACTATGGATGTTGCTGAGCCAGTACAGGACATCCCTGAGTCCTCCACCAGACAGCCACCAGTACCCGACATCACACTTGAAGACGTCCTCCGTGCCATTCATCAGCAGAATCAGATGAATGCCGCACTCGAGCGAAGGCAAAAAGAGCAATATGACGCACTACTTTCAGCTGTTGCCAGTAACTAGAGGACGACAGATGAGAAGCTTGGAGAGATTTTTAGCGAGCTAGAGGCCTTGCGTATTGATATCACTGCTTTCACCACAACCGGTTCTGATCCAGAAGCGACTCCGACCAGACGCTCCCGCACCAGAAGCCGAGGCCATGTTCGTCAGCAGCCTTAGTTTATGTTTATGTTTTTGTTTTTCCATTTCTATTTTTTGTATTGTATTTTCCCCGCTATTATATCACAACATTGAGGACAATGTCTGATATAGTGTGGGAGATATACCTTTCCTTTTTCCGCATTTCCCTTTTCGCATTTTCCATTTCGTTGTATTTCCCTTTCGTATTTTAATTAAACAAAGTAATATTTGTGTTATTTCTTCAGTTTCGAATTTTCCCCGTTTATTTAGCCATACCGAAAATTTTTGTTTTATCTTCGCATTACCCGACTTACCTATGAAATCGTAGTTAGGAAGCTGAGAAAGATCCAACAAGATCAATACAGTCTTGACACCTTAGACTTCCTACTTAAGCATTCCGTTCCGATAATTGTTACGACTACACCTTAAGTTTCAGTTCTAAAGTAACCCCTAGTAGTTTATGCTAGCAGTCAGCACCGTCTGAACACAAACCACGTGGGGAGCCGATGAAAATAAGTGTTTGATGCCTAATCTATAATGATCCTTCATATCTCGATGCCAATAAAAAGAAATTGCACCAAAGTACACGGTCGCATATAAGAAACGAGAAATATGAGAAGGAGTCCATTGCGGGTTGGTTCAGAGGTACCTGGTTCTGAACTTGGAAGGGCGTGCTACGTCTCGATTAGGGATGGCAGGCAGACCCAAACCCACGGGTCCCACCCGCACCCGAACCCGAGTCAACGGGTGAAAACCCGATTTGACTGGGTTTGGGTTCGGGTTCGGGTGCCACCCGATATTTCGGGTGCGGGTTTGGGTAGTGTGAAACCCACACCCGAAACCCGAAACTACACCCGTTTAGACTTTAATTTTAATTTTAATTGTATATTTTAATTTTAATTTTAATTGAATACTTTAATTTTAATTTTAATTGTAGATTGTAGAATTTAATTATAATTATAATGTTAAGATATTGAAGACCTTAATTTTAATTATAATTAGGGGTGTGCAAAATATCTTGTTGTATGCAAAATTTTAATTGAAATCTTATTTTGTAAGCAACAATATTATAGTAAATAGAACTTATAATCCTTCTTATAATTAACTAAGTAATATATATATATATATATATATATATATATATATATATATATATATATATATATATATATATATATATATATATATAATTGAAAACTAATTAAATTTTTTGAAAAAAAAATTAATTTTGTGTTTTTGTTACGGGTTCGGGTTTGGGTGGAAAAACCCGAACCCAACGGGTGTGGGTGCGGGTGTTATTTTGCCACCCGAATAACCTTTGGGTTTGGGTTCGGGTTCGGGTGTTGATTTCGGGTGCGGGTTTAGGTAGTGTGAAACCCGCACCCGACCCGACCCGTTGCCATCCCTAGTCTCGATCCCCCACAACCTCCAAATCGGATAATATATATAGGGTTGCCACATTCGTGTACCAGACCCCGTGCTTATAAAGGATCAAAGTCACTAACCGGCTACTCCACTATGTGCGTGCTAAGGCAAAGGGCTTAATGTGATTGCGCTAGAATGAAACCGGGTGAAATAAGATCGAAGGACTCTAGGTAGAACCGTAACGCAATTACCGAATGTTTCGTTTAACGGGAAGTCGACGACTTAGCTTGTTGCTTGTGTCATTAGTGTATCGTTAGTGTTTTATTCTAGTACCGGTTTATCTAACAAAACGATTCCTCGTATGGTTTGTTATATGTATGCGTCGATGGAAACCTGTCCGATCATTTTTCAACCGATTATTTGCTTGAGGACAAACAAAGGTTTAAGTTTGGGGAAGTTTGATAACGAGAAATCGTATCGTTTTATTACTATGTTTCAATACCGTTTTATCGCACATTTATCGTATTAACACCCGATTCTTTGAGTTTTCTATATCATTTTGCAGGTATAACAATTATAGAGCTAAATCATAAGCCAAAGGTGAAATGAACAAAAACAAGCATGAAAAGAAGAAGAAGAAAGGAATTCTGCAAAATCCTGCATAATTGTAACAGTCACGACCGTCACCATGCTGTCACGACCGTGACACGCTAACTGGACCAGTCATGATCGTCATCAAGCTGTCACGACCGTGACGCGCTAAAAATGAAGATAACGCCCGTGACACCTTTGTCACGAACGTGACAAAGGGGAAATAGATTTACTTGAATTGATTTGGTCATGGAACGTGCTACGTGAAGTCAAAACGTTTCCTATTCTTCCGCAGACCCAGTAACACATTTTTCCCTGGATTCTCTCTTCAACACCGAAGCCCACATATGGATTTCAACTGCCAAGCCCAAATTATGTTTTCTATAAATAGCTTAATTTCAAAGTAGAAACTACATAGTATTATTTTAACATTTCTCGCGGAAGCTCTGCCGTATTTTTGTTGCACCCTATTTCATTATTTTTTCCAGCAATTACTTTTGTTCTTGTTTTAATTTTTATATCCCAACCGAATCAAATAACAATTTCCAACATTAGGAAATTGTTATTATTTATTTTTTTTCAAGCCTTCAGAACTTCGTTTAAATTTTATTTTCGATTCTGTTTCGCACTCCGAGCTTGCCAGACTGTGGAAGAAGGAGTTTACAATTTTTAGTATTCAGGTTTTTAATAATTTCGCATTTATATTAATTTAATTATTTATGTTAAGAATTTACTTTTATTATTTTATAATACATATTTTAATTTATGTTCATCTGTTTCTGCATCTGTCTGGTACAACAAATATGAGTAGCTAAACAATTTAGGCGGTATGTAATTAAAATAAATCAACTCGGTAAAATCGAATCTAGGCTAAAATAATTAAGAACTTAAAATTCTGGCTGTGACTTTTTATTATAAAAATTAATCTTTTTGTTACGAGAGTAAGGAAAGTGTAATAGGTTAGGTCGAGACCACGAGAGTGTGAGATTTTAACCAGATAGCTAAAGTTAGACATTTAATTTAAATACAACGAGAGTGCTTTAAAATGAATTAGACTTATTAAGTTTCCAAAAATTATTTCTAAACACTTATGGGCTAGCGAGAGCAGGCATAGGGCTTTAGGATTAAGATCTGAGATAAGACCACGAGAGTGTGAGTTAAAGATATTTAAACTGATAACCTCTATAGAATATAGTAAGTGAACCATCCTTATAAGCTTAGTTAGATTGACCCGCCTAGGTTAACATAATTACATACCGACCGCCTTCTTATTATTTCATTAAACTAAAATTTAATTTCCGTCTTTAATTCTTAAAAGCAAAATCGTGACAACCATACACCTTAGCTAAACTAGTAAACCCTCTAGCACTAAGTGATCATAAAGTCCCTGTGGGATCGACAATCTTTTATATTACTTCGATAGGTTGTGCGCTTGCAGTTAAGATACCGCTAGACACATATTGCGTCTTCGCCCCATCATGCATCATGTATGATTTTGTATCATCTCATAACACATTTGTATCATGTTTTCACTTCTGGTTTTGGTCATTGCACTTCCATTTTTCTTTATTTCCTTTTGCTTTGCATCTTATGCATTCACACTAACATTTCAGGGGCTTATGGTAAGTTGTTTGGGATGTGGATTTTCCTTCACACCCGCCTCTTCTCATCTCTTCATTTGCATATTCTATTTGTCTTTGAAGTGAACTTGCTTCACTTGTGATCTCTTGCTCCTTCCTTTCTTTTAGGTTACTTATCTTCTTCAGGAAGTAAGTAACTTATTCTCCTTTCTTCTTCTCTTTTCATCTGCTTCTCTTCCTTGGTAGCCTTTTGAAGATCTTTCTCTTAAGCCTCACAAACTATAGGATATCCATGCATGATAATTTTAGGGTTGTATATATTCTCCCCTTAGTTTTTTTACCTTTGAGTCTCCTTGAGTCTCTCTTCTCATCTCATAATCAGAGGCTAAACACTTAAAGCTTTAGGACTTTAAATTAGGGTTATGTCTGCATCCTTATCTTAGGATGAAGTGTATAACTTTAATCCTTAGTGTTAAACCTTTAATTTGTTTACACCTCTTAATCAAAACACCTAATAATGATTAAGACTTAATCTTGTAACTTGGGCCTTAAATTAGGGTTACATCTCTTCCTTTTGGTTAAGATGGACTAACCCTAGTGTTTAATGGACAAGTCCCCCTCAAGTTATCTTACAAACTTAAAACCCACTTCTTAATCTCACCTTTAATTAAAATCCATCTTTAATAATGGCTTGTTATCTAATGAATTTAGTCCCTAACCATGGATTAAGTTGAGGAGTCTTCCTCAGCTTAAGTGCTCTCATCTATCATCCTTCTTTTAGGATGGTGTAATGAGTTCACTAATCCCTGATTATAGATTAAACTCATTACTTAACACCAAACAAAAATCCAAAAACACTTAATAATTACCAAATAGGTTAATGATCTTGATCATATATCATCATGGTAATTAAGTTTAGATGCTTATCTCACACTTAAGTTGGCTCGTTATCCCTAATCAGGGAGGATATAATGAGTTTACAACCCTTGATTTAGGCTTAAGCTCATTATCCTATGCAAAATACCAAAAACAATAAAAAACTGAAAACAACATAAATAAACAATAATCGCCTCCTCTGAGATTCTTTTCTCATCACACTCATTCTATAAACGAGAACTCGCTTCTTCCGTCTAATGCAAGACAGTTAGCACTCGAGCCAGACGAGTCATACACTTGAGCATAGACAAGCAAGCAGTTCACAGTCAAATCATTCAGTCTCTTTGAGTCGAACTACGGTGTTCTGACTTCCTCATTGAACGAGAGGATACGTAGGCATAACTTAACAGTTATCGAACAAAAGTCTCTTTGTCTCCCCTCTCTTTCAACTTTCTTTTTAAGCCTCATTCTTGAGCACTCACCCTCTCTTTTGCACTGACACTCTGTATATTTTCTCCCTAGATTTTTATACATAGTCAGCACATACACTACCCCTTTTAAACACAATCAAGTAAGCGTGGATCCCGTCGAGTACGACGGACGATCTGGGTGCTAATACCTTCCCAGGTCGTAACCAACCCCCTTTCTCAGTTTCTTTGGTTCACAACCGTCTTATCCATTCCCTTCCAGGTTTATGCAGCATTACCTTTCCTTCGGGATAAAAATGCCTAGCTGGCGACTCTATTCAACCTCAACCTCCAACATCACCGACAGTCCGTGTCTGCACCGGGACGAAAGTCCGGGGAGCGACACTTAGGTTTTCATGTAAAAATGTATGTTCAGAGATGAACATAGATCTATCAGTGTCACCTTGATTCTTGCACTTTGATTGGCTTATGTTGTGATCATCAGATGAGGAATTCTTCAAAGTATGATTTTCAGAGGTTGACTCCTTCAGACTCAGACCTTCAAATGTTGAACTCTTCAGAAGATGACTTCTTCAGAGTCTGGTCTTCAACTTTTGATTCATCATATTTTGGATCTTCAAGCTTCTCCTTAAATGCTCATAGTCAGAACAAATACTTGAATTCTTCATAAAATTTTATTTTATGGTCCTGCACGCTTGACCAAACATTAATATACCTAATTGTTCCTTATATACTTTTATTATTATCAAAACCTAAGGGACAATGGGACAAACCAATTTTGTTCCAACAATTTCCTCATTTTTTATGATGATAAACATAAATATTTAAGAATAATGGTTAATAATTAAATTAATTAGTTGATATCGGGGTATGAGGTTTTTAAGCTTCCACTGAGTCTAATAGTCTATAGGGTGAGTTTTGTAAGCTCCCCCAAAGTCCTATCAAGATTAACTAAATTTAAATATTTGAAGCACATTTAAAATTCTTCAAAATTTAAGCAAGATAATTACAGTCAAATTTTAGGTGCTTAAATACTTTTAAATCTACTATCCCTTTTGTCATCAATAAAAATCAAATAAATAAAAATAGAAAAGATACCGAAGAAAAATACATATAACAAAATAATTGAGCCAGAATTTAGAAAACATGGTAAAAAAAGATAAAATAAAAGGGTGTTCTAAATCCTAAAGCCTAAGATTTTTGCTTCAGAAGCTCCAGGATATCCTTATGATCAGAACCCATTTCATCTTGTCTTGCATGAACAATCTTCAATTGAATATCCATCTCTTCATGTTTAGCAACAACTGAAGTCAATTTCTCCTCCAAGTGGCCAAGCTTCCGACTACAAGAAGCTACAGACTCAAAAGTGAAAGACTTTAGATTCTACAAAATTGTGTCCACAAAGGTTTTGAGAGAGTTTCATTTAGCTGAATATGATTGGAATCAGATTCTATGAGCCTCTCAACAACCAAATTCTGAACTCTTTCAAAAAGTAACAATTTTAAACTCTTAGCATATATGTACATACCGTGAAATAAAGGGAAAAATGATTGAACATAAACTAAGAGAAGAGTTGTAGTTATTGATATTCAATTTGATATTATGCCTATGAGGTCGACCATGAAAAAATATGTTTATAATGACGGGTGATAGAGCGGTATCATACAGATCAACAAGACTTTCACTTAATTTTTATGGAGTTTGAGAAGTCATATCATAAAGTTCCTATAGTGATTTTGTGGAAAATTATGAAAAAGAAAGTGTATAAGGGGTCTTGACTAGTGTAAGGACATAAGGTGGAGAGATGAACGATTTTTCCATAACATTAGTTTTTGATGTACTTACGAAACACATTCAAGAATTAGTATCAAGATATATGTTTCTTTATAGATAATATAATTCTACTTGAAGAGTTGAGAGAGAATTTAAATTAGAAGTTGGATACTTGGAGACAAGCCTCTTATAAGTATATGAATTTTGTCTAAGCAGAGGTACGACAAATTTAACAAAAAGATATGTTTTTATAATCTAGAAATGAAAGATGAAGAATATATCATACTACAAGTTGCATAGATGGATAAACAAAATAAAATAAGGGATACATAATTTAATTCAAATTTAAAAGTTAAAATAGATAAAAAGAAATCTTATTTTATATGATACAAAAATACCGTTAAAACAATGCTAAAATAACTAAGACCAATAACATCATCATACATGAGACGGAATATTGGATGATAAAAAATCAATATAAAAATAAAATAAGTGTATCATAAGAAAATCAATATAAAAATAAAATAAGTGCATCAATGTTGCACTAGATATAAGTTAAGACTAGACAATATTAAAAAAAAATTAAAGAGTGTAAGGTAACATCCATAATATAAATTAAATGGATCAAATATATAAGAAAAAGACTTATGAATTCTAAAGAAAGTGGGGTGAATATAAATAATTATTAATATTTCCATCAATTTGTTTGACAAGTTATTAAGTTTCCTAAACATATTTTTAAATTTTATTTTATTATAACTTTGAAGTTTTAGTAAAATATTAAAATAGCATAGAAATGAATTGTTATAATTAATTGACATAAGAATAAATATTCAAAATTTTATGAATATAATATATTTTTAAAAAATAAAAAACATTTAGATGTAATTTATTACTTGCCATGAAAATAAATGAATTTAATTAAAATGTATTGATATTATAAATGGATGATGATGAATTGATAGTTTAAAATTTTAAATAAATATTCAAATCTCATTAATACATTATATTTTTAAAAATAAAAATAAAAACCACGCTGTTGTATATGGACTTTCAGAACTAGCCAGAAAGACATAATTAAGACTTTACTCATTAATTTAAGACCGTAATTTAAGACCGTACATCACACTTTTAATAGATCGGGCTCTCGTTTCAATAACAGCGTGACAAGTATATCCTCCGAATATTTAAGAAGAAACATTCATTTCAGAATAAATAATTTATATATATTTCAAGACAAGAGATTTTTAAATAAACATTCAGAATAAAAAAACATTACAAAAAACTAAAAGATACTAATCAAAACTGAAACCAAAATTTCAATTTTATTGATAAAAACTGAAAACTAAATCTTCAAAAAGAGTAATCTCCTCAAAACAGAGGTTCTGCTGCTAGGTAGAACAGAGTACAGTACATCATAAGTTATTTAATGCTGGCACACAATTTAAAACAACTTGATTGAATCAATGGATAGAAATCTTCAAATTCAGAGACTTATTGAACCAAGCCTTCCAACTTCCACCTCTGCTCCGTGAAACAACTTCACTCCCATTGTCACCTTCATCTCCAGTAGCAGATCCTTGTGGCTGTGGCTTCTTGCATAGCATGAAATTTCTAGCTCCAACTGATCCAATTGTGGCCCATGGATACAGAGCTGAAAAAACACCAACCAAACAGAATACACAATTCAGAACTTTTAGACATTCAATTAAATTCACATAAAATTTAAACAAAAATCATGAAAATTAGAAATTACCATCAGATCCAACCAGTTGGCAATAAAGAGCGAAAGTTCGGATATCTCCTCCGAGAACCGGAAGTCTCCCTTCACGAGCATATGACTTGAGAGCAGTATCAATAACTGCCGCGACAAGCTCCTCCTCCTTCACAACGAACCGGATCGGTCCGGCGCTTCCGAGCACATTGATACTAATCAGAAGCCTCTTAGCATTTTCGTTCTGGTTTTTCTTAGTCTTTTTCAACAACATCTTATTCATCACCATCTTTTCGATCAAGAAAAGAAAAAAACACCGATCCGGAGGAAATCAAACAATGAAAGAACCAAAAGTCCAAAACTGAATCTCAAAAAAGTAACAGAAAAGAAAATCGGTTTGGGGAAAGTTTCTCAGGGGTCGACGCCAAGGCAGCGGAAGTACCAACCTTGTTTGCAAGAGCCGAAAGCGAAAGCAGATGAAGCAGAAACGGGAAGGAGAATAGCGCTCGCCCTCAATGAGAAACGAGAGCGCATGAAATCAAAATCGCTTAGGGTTTCTACCATTCACAACGAACGAACGAACGAGTTTGGTGATCGGGGCAATAGAGAAACCACACGCGAAACAAAAAGGTTGGTTTGATTTGTGAGAGGAAATGTGAAGCAAAGGCTCGTTTTTATATATATGTGCTTCCAAGCTTAGGGTTCGGAACTAGGTCGTTTAACCTTAATTAAATCTTTTATTTTCTTATTTTTATTTTAAATATATTTGTTTTAAAATACCACAAGAAACTTATATAACCAATCAACTACTTATATTCTGCCAAATCTTACTTTAATTTTGAAACTTATATAACCATATTGATACTATAAAACAATTTTATACTTTCAATGCATATTCAATGCACTTATTTTTAAATTTGAATTTATTTTTAAAAAAAAATTGATTTCTTTTTAATCTTTTAGGAGTGAGAGGCGCAGAATTATGGAATTATTCAGTTTTTTTTTTAATCGTATCATTTAGTTGAGTTATTAGCGCAATTTATTGTTGTTGACCAAATGTACCTCATAATCGGTTTGTTGTATCTAGTAGAAGGTTGTTCCTAGAAACAACAATACTTTGTTTTGCAACGTGTGAGAATTCGAATCTTGTTGGGTAGGGGTGTTCAATTTGAAGCCCAACAAGAGGTGCGTATTCTTTTTGGAGGGTCCAACAAAATAGGGAATATGCTTGTATTTTTTAATTTTAATAATTAGACTATTTTTTAATTGCTCTTAAATACACATCCGTTTAAAAATAAAATATAATCTATTTAATGTTAGAGGGGATCTAGCCATTAAGAAAACCAACTACTACGAATAAAGTCATAACGACACTATATTATGGTTATTGAACTAGTAAATAACGATCGTTTTGTCCATAGGAGGATGCTCTTAATAGTGATTATACTCTAGTTGAACTAATATTTGAATAGTAATGATGGCATTAATGAGACAATGGAAGCATCTAATTATTAATATACATATTAATTTATGGCATATTAGTTTGTATGTTATGGAAAGAAACTATAGTATTTCATTCATTGTATATATACTCTCTAGAAAGAAAAAAAAAAAACACTCATTTTTTAATACAAACTATAAGAAAAAAATCACTTTTATTTCATTTAATTATTTTATTTTAAAAATTCATATTTTTCAAAGTAAAATTAAATGTAACTTGCAATTTTTTTTAAATAAAATATATTTGCAATATTTCGCCAATCAGTTTGGCGAATGAACTTTCAAACTACGTTAGTTTGATAATTAATTTGAACACTATGTTATTTCAAAAATAAAATTAATAAAATAGATTATTTAAAAAAAAAGTTGCAACTTGCATTTAATTTTTCTCTACCTTTTTCATAAATAACAACCAAACCAATCAAAATTATTTTTATATCTTTCTATAAAGTATATTTCGAAAAAACATAAAAATGAAATTGTCTTAATAAACATAGAATATTAAATTTTTGCTTATAAATTAAATTTTATATATATATATATATATATATATATATATATATATATATATATATATATATATATATATATATATATATATATATATATATATATATATATATATATATATATATATATATATATATATATATATATATATATATATATATATATATATATATATATATATATATATATATATATATATATATATATATATGTTAACACAAATGTTTCTTTTATAATGTGTAAAATAAGGTTTCAATTAAAATTATATATTACATTTTCTAATATATTTTCGAAAATCTCCTTTTGCACTTTTTTAAATTTTGAATTAAATACAACGACCATAATTTTATTCAATCATTAGTTCAAAATTTTATTTACCTAACAATAAACTTCAATTAATTTGAAGAAAAAACATTTCTATAATATTTCATCGATATTCCAAATTTTTAATTGTTCCCATTTTCTTTTCTTTTATATTTCAATAAAATAAGCTCATCGAATTTTTAAGTAGTTATGAATTTCTTTTTATTTTAACAATCTAAATTATATGGTCGAAGATATTGAATGAGTGATTCTTTTCTTATAATTAAAAAGAGTAGAATGATTTATTGTTCTATAATTAAACTCAAATTCGTATTACACTTTATAAATAATATAGAAAAGTCCTTATTTATATAAAAAATAATAAAAGAATTGAAATATTTTTGTACGGTTTAGATCCGGAAAAAAAATTATATTTTTTATGAATAATAATTTTATATATGAGAGAGATATTTTTAGTCTAAGAGTCTAAAATTACTATTTATTTAAGAATACAATTTTTTATATATAGAAAATAATAAAAGAATTGAAATATTTTTGTATCCGGAAAAAAAATTATATTCTTGAACAAATAATAATTTTAGACTCTTAGAATATATATATATATATATATATATATATATATATATATATATATATATATATATATATATATATATATATATATATTCAAAATCGAACCAACCTAATAGAAAATTGCAAATCAAACCATGTGAGATATTGGATCGAACTCTAGTTTTAGCATGTTATCGAAGTTTGCTCACATGCCGATGTCGAAGTAATGTGTGTTGTAATCGTTCACCTTCGGCTTAGTCTCATTCTTTTTAAGTCCACCTTCGGCTTGGTCTTACTTTTTTGAGTTCACCTTTGGCTTGATCTCAATCCTTATCGTAAGTTTATCTTCGGCATAGTCTTACTTTTCAAGTCTACATTCGGCTTGGTCTCATATCCTTGTTTGAGTCTACTTTCAGATTAGTATCATTCTTTGTAAGTCCGCCTTCGGTCTGGTGTTACTTTTTCAAGTTCACCTTTGGCTTGATCTCGAACCTTATCGTAAGTTTACCTTCGGCATAGTCTTACTTTTTTGAGTCCACCTTCGGCTTAGTCTCGTATCCTTGTTTGAGTCTACCTTCGGCTTAGTCTCTTTCCTTGTAAGTCCACCTTCGGCTTGGTCTTACTTTTTCGAGTTCACCTTCAGATTGATCTCGAACCTTATCATAAGTCTACCTTCGGCATAGTCTTACTTTTCGAGTCCACCTTCGGCTTGGTCCCGTATCCTTGTTTGAGTATATCTTCGGCTTAGTCTCATTCTTTGTAAGTCCACATTCGGCTTGGTCTTAACTTTTTGAGTTCACCTTCGGCTTGATCTCGAACCTTATTGTAAGTCCACCTTCGGCTTGGTCTTATTTTTTTGAGTTCACCTTCGGCTTGATCTCGAACCTTATCACAAGTCTACCTTCGACATAGTCTTACTTTATCGAGTCCACTTTAAGCTTGGTCTCATATCATTGCTCCCTTTGAAAGTCGGGTTATGTTTATTTCCCGCAGAGTGCAAATTTTCCGGTTTATTCAGGTATTCAATCCCTCCATACCTCGAACTTCTGAAAGCCATTGCTATCATCCATTAAGGTCTATAGTTGATTGAATAGGGGCAGCTGTAACACCCCAAAATTTGTCCTTTTATTTATTACCAGTTTCAAGTAGTTTATGCTTCGTTTCCACATCATTTTAGCATATCATCTCATACATTTCATTGCCTTCAAATCATAAATCATCTTATGGTTGGTAACCGGTTACCACTGAACCAGAATGAAAAATTCTTGTATTTTCTTGCATTTTTGTTATATATACCCCCTCCAATCATCTTGGATCTTTAGGATATGATTTTAGGGAATTTTTAGGAGCTATTTTGGTGCAGGTTCATGCATTTTTGACATCATTCGACACGCGTGTTGTTTATTTATGACTGTTGGCATAATTGTGTATCTGTGCTCATGGTGTGTTGTGAATGTTGTTCCATGTTTGAACCTCATTGTTGGCATGATAATAATGGATCGAAGTTTTTTTTTGTGTTGCGTTCATGTTCGATGCGCATTTTGGACACTCGTGTGCATAATTAAAAATGTTGCATATTGTTTGATAAAGGTGCATAATTCATGTATGCTTGCACACATTTTTTATGCATGATTGCATTATGTTTGCATTTTAATGTTAATGTTTACATTAGTTAGAATGCATTGTGATGCATGTTCACACTTTGTGGTTTCTTGTTTGCATTAAACGTTCACTTTTGAAAATGTGCATTATCCTTTTGTTTGCAAAGATATTTTGATGCAAAGTGGTTGTAATGTTTTCATTTTCACATGTCCATGTTCATACTAATCATGTTGTATTCTTTGATGTTGTTATTTCGAGCATATCCATGTGTTGTGATACATGCATTTACATGTTAAAAGATTTAATTATGCCATGCATTTCACTGATGCATTTCTGAACAGTAGCTGTTAAATGTATGCTGACATGCCATGTTCTTGCATTTTTAACACCTATTGCCATGCTTTTAGGTAGCTGTAATAAGTTGTTTGTATACAATTTGCATGTGATAATTGATTATGTGTTGAAGCGTTGTTGTAGTTACTGACTTTAGAATTTATCTAACCTTTAGCTTTAGATTTGAGTCTAGTTAGAACCCTAATCACTTTAGAAGATGTTTGATGCTTGATTATCTTCTTTTTTTAATCATTTTTATTTCATAAATCATTGATTTTACTAACCTTTTCAGGGGCAAAACCATGACTCGTAAGAAAAATAATGCATACAGATACTCATCCTAGGCTACCAACTCTACTTAGGTTAAGTTTTGTGACGATAGGTACTTGCTCTCATACTAAGGATATCGTAACAACACAATTTCGCTTTTGCGGTCATCAGCTTCCTTCCTATACAAACCAATTTGAATCATGTCATTATACCTAAGTCTAACTCACTCATCCTCCTTTCATCCCTTTTCATTCTGGTGCAATCACATTAAGCCTGTTATCCTCTCACACCCATGGTAGGATAGCCTGTTAGTGACTATGATCTTATTATCATTAAATTATCTCTTTTGCACATATCAATAAAATAAAGAAGTTTACACCATTGGGCTAAATGATTGGTTGAGGATCACCTAACTTAGAAGGAGCATTTATTTTCATTCATTCATTTTTCTTTTCTTAATTTACCTTTTTAAGCCTGAGATCATACACTTATTTGCATCGACTTCCTACTTAGTGTGTGCTTAGGATGGTGTTGACTGCTAAATAAACTAATTAGGGACTACTGAAGGGTGAGAACTTAAGGCTATGACATAACAAGTACTCAAATTGATTTCCATAATTGGGAGGCTCACGGTGTTAAAACGATACCGATCTTGCGGAATTTTCCCAAGTCTCACAATCTAACCTTAATTTTGTCTGTAGCCTAAGATTTTCAAAAGAAACACTATTTTTGTAAAAAAAAATTCAAATTATTTGGTGTGGCTTAAAGGAGTGGTGAATCGATAAACACAAAATCACATATAAAGACTTGACAACACATGCAAAGACGCAACTAAACATTAAAATAAAATAAAAATTAAGATTTTTAAAATCATGCTAGAAAGCGGTAAAAATGAAAGCGATAAAGTTCCTCCCCCACACTTAAGCCAAACATTGTCCTCAATGTTTTGATAAAAGGTGCTAAAGGAAAGATAGAACCTGTATGGATGTCATTGTTTTCTACCACAACTAAATTCACTCTGATTCTTTCCTTGTTGTCCCTGTCTTCGCTGGCCATTTCTACTTCGACGTCTTATACAACGAGATATCTGAATTTGCTGAAACTTAACCTTACTGACGCTGCTTTGCAAATTGACTATTTTCGAAGGAAGTACCTACAAAACATGTTAGAAAAATACGGTGGGGTATGTGTAGGTGGAACCTGACCATGCGAAAGGACAAGAATAAGGTGAGTTACGAATAGGAAGGATACACCGTCTCCCATTAAACTTATCATCGGTGTCACCACCAGCAGTAACATTCGTAGGAATGTGCGTGGGCACTAGCTCATCTTAAGGGATTGTCATCTAGAGACCGTTCGCCTAAATGTAGCTAAGACATGACAAGCGATACAATTCTTTTTTTTTTCTGCAAACAAAACGGAAAAACATTAAATTAAAACTCGTGGGTTACCACCCACATGGAGTTTTGTTTAAGGTTGATAGCTCGACGATTAAGAGTGTCGATCTTCGGTTTCCATGGCCATTTATCAAGCCATCTCACATATCCCTCACATTTCATTTTCTTCCTTCTGTGGAGTGGTTCATTCTTTTGAACTTGTGGTGGTGGTTCGGGATCTATGGTAAGTATCAGTTTTTCAATTGTTTTGGCTTCGTCATTTCATCCATCACCTTAAAGTCAAACCTTACCCTCTTAACATTAATGATTTTCTTAGTTTGGTCTTCAAATTTTCTCTTTTTATGTAAGACCTCAAACAAGGGTGTGTGGATAATGTTCCATAAATGCATATACGTATTGGAGTCTGCAAACTTATACGGGAAAGGATATGGTGGGGTATATGGAATGTGATCAACAATTAGTGTTTCATTCTCTACCTCTTCGACAACCTCGTTTATGGATGATGTTGGTGAATTTTGCTCAATCTCAGCTCTTTCGATTTGGTTTTCACTACTGGTTGTTATAACATACGCATTATCCTCAAGGGATGGACCTATAGGTGTCAGTGCCAGCAGTAAGGTTTGGGCCTCAAATGCCTCAGTGTGAGTCACAAGGGACTCGACCATCGTGTTCAACCGCCTTAGGTTTTCCTGATTATCAAGATGTTGTCTTTTAAGCTCTTCATTCTGGATAGTTTGTGCGTCCACAAAGTGCTCCATCATAGATTCTAGTCTAGCATTGGTCGGTGTTTCAATGAAATCCTTCATTAATGTTTCGAGGTTGGACTGAACGAATTCTTGCGGTTCTTCAAAATATTGAGAGTGGTAATTTGGGCATAAATGAGATAGCATCGCGTGGAAATCTTCCATTAGTATTTCGAAATTAGAATTGTACGATTCTCGAGGTTTCTTAAAATATTGGGAATGGTAATCATCGGGAAGATTTGAGTGTGATTCCTCAAAGTACTGGGAGTCCTGTTATTGGTAATTGTAGAAAGAATTAGGGTGTGGCTCCTCAAAATTTTGGGGTTGATAGGTGCAGAGGTAATTTGGTTGAGAATGATTTAACGAAGCGTTGAAATTCTCCATTTGTATTTTGAAGTTGGGATTATAGGATCCTTGTGATTCCTCGAAATAATGGGAGTGGGGATTGTAGAATAAGTTTAGGAGAAACATAGTTAAATAAATAAGAAAGGAAATGCCTTAGTCTATACGGTGCAACAACGAAATAACAATATTGATTGTTGGTCCCCGACAACAGCGCCAAAAACTTGATGCATCCGCAAGCGCACAGATTTATCGAAGTAATATAAAAGATTATCGAACCACATAGACCAATATCAACCTATCGTTATCTATCATGACTTTGTAAAGCTAAGGCTAATGATAATTGATTAAAGGGAAACTAGAACTAAAACTAAAATAAAACTAAGAAAATATAATAATAGAACGAGGCCAGGATGGTTTTCGCGCTCCTAAGGGACTCGTAGAATGAGGTTCCAATTACGACTATACTCCTATCCCGTAGAATATACCAACTTAAAGACTCTGTCTCACACTCTCGCGGTCTTAACTAAAATCATACTTCATAATCCCAAGATTTTGCTCTCGCTCGCCCGGTAACTAGGAAACACTCTTTGAAAGCTAATACTATCCTAAATGTCTCTAAAGCGCTCTCGCTGTTTTTAGATAAGTTGCCTAATTTCTACTATCTGGTTCGCTCCTCACGCTCTCGCGGATCTCGGCTCAAACCTTTATATGCCTCTCACTCTCATGACAAAGCAATGTTAACTAACAACTCACTCTCATGACAATGCTAATTAAATTACGCATATAAATTATAACCAAAACAAAATTGTAGTTATTAATTTGCACCTATTATTTTCTACCGAGTCCCGTCGGTAACGACGATCCTCATACGCTGGACTCTAAACTATTTAGCAAGACATATAATTAAATGGAAACGACATAAACATAAAGATTACAATTAAGAACAACATACTTTAACAACTAATAGATGCAGTAACAATAATAGTAATAAAGCGATAAAATAAAGAACATATAATACGAGAAAATAAATGAGACTTGAATTAGACGAAACTGGAAATAACTTCAATAAATTGATCCAAGAAGTTACATAAATTTATGGCCTAAACACTAATGGTGGATTAGTTCCTCAGTGTAAGAAACTACCCCTTTTTCAATGGTAATTTCTGCCTAAAAACTAAGAACAAAGTGAGCAGTGCTTCCGCGCCCAAAAACTTGGATAATCCTAAAACTACAAAAACTCCTATTTATAGAGTGAAATTCCCTCTGTAACTTCCATGTAGCTTAATGAGTGGTGGAAAAAGTGGAGTAGTGGACGGTTGAAAAGTAGACCGAGAAATTTGAGGGGGAAGTGGGACAACTCAGCTTCTGTTACACTATCCACGTTCTACATAAAACCAATTAAAACACAACCACGAGCGTCATGGGGCTATGACGAGCGTTTCCTCTATTCTGGACGCGTGACGATCGTAAGGTGTGCGCGACGGTCGTCACACGCTAATTATGCATGACGCTCGTCATGAGGCTGTGACGACCGTCACAACTGCAAATTATGCAGAACTCCAGTTTGCTTGTTTCTTCTGGTTTTTCATGTTGGTTTTCTTCATTTCTTCTTTTTGCACGTTGTTGACTTGAGAAACATAATACCTGCGAAAAACATGAAAACTCAGGAAAAATCGGGAGTTAAGTCTATAAAAATCATAATTAAATGATTTCATGTTATCAGTTGACAAGGTCGACTTTTGTCATTCAGTTGTAGAATCACTCTCATCAAATCGGTTCTTAGTAGTTTATCGATATCATTTTTGGTAACTCTTCTTGGAATATAGTTGACATGGTTTGGAAGGTTAAACTATTTATTTGGAAGTGGTCTCGTATGAGAGTTATTACTTACCCCAAATTGTAGTTTATACAATTTTGACAAGAACCCCTTATTTTTCTTATCGTAAGTGCAATTTAATTTGTAATTTCTTTTTGCTTTGACAAGTCTTTTTCTCATGCTCCTTTTTGTAATCATGTGGATATCAATGAATATCTTTGCCCTTGAATATTGACTCATCGTATCAATAATTTGTGCTAGTATAAGGTTTTTATAATTGTTTTTGTGTGTTTCTCTAGTGGGGTGTGCGTGGAAAAGTGTTTGTTGTAAGCAGCCATATCTTTGGGCTTCGGTAGTCTTAGGGGACTGGACTTGGAGGTTGTTGGGTCATTGGGACAACCAGACAAATGTATCAAAGTCAACAGCAGACAACTTTTTTTATTTTACGATAAGAAAATCACATTTTGTTCTTTTTAAAATGATAATGGTACTTCAACTAATTATGATAATCTTATCATTAAAATAAATACATTTAACAGTTTTATCAAGAAGCATAACTTTTCTTAAATTCATTTAGTATAAGACATTTATAATCATAAATAAATAAGGTGTGTAATTATTAATAAATTCTAAAACCTACTATTAAATAATTTCAAAGGCTAGAAAAAAAGTTAACAGGAAACAATCCTTTTCCCCTACTCTTTTTTTTAATGGAAAGTTCTAAAGACCCAAAGAAACAAATCGATTACACATAGATTTTTTTTATGGAAGGTTTCCCTATATCCTCTAGTAAGATTCAACATAATTTGGAGCAGACGAGAATTTAATTAACTATCTGTCTGATCTAGATCCAGCCTTAATCAAGACACCTGCACACTTGTTTGATTCTCTGAAAACATGTGTCATTGAGGCAAACTCAAACTTACTTAGAAGACCCCCAATCTTTCTAAGCATTTTGATTCCTCTGAGACATTGTTCTTTTATCTTCAAAGTGTGTTCATCATCACCATCTGCAAAATCAAAGTAGTTCTAATATGATGGCACAAGTGCCTCCTAACAATTAGGGTTTTGAATCTAAGAAAGGATTACACAAATGTTTCCTATACTAACAAGCAAGACAAAAATAGAAAAAGACTTGTAAAAATTATGAAAATTTAATTATGGAATGATAAGTCAGTAGGTTATATTGACCAAAAGGAATTCATAAAATTATGCACCAAAGTGTCAAAACAATTCACTCAATGAGCAAGATAACAAGACATGATCACCGAAAAATAACCTCACAAAGTGGATTCAAAATGGCACAAAAAAATTAGTGTATCCTCTTTCATTTGCATTGTGTCTTCTTATAGGTCTTCATTCGAACATTATAGGTCATTTGTTTAGAATTATAGGTCATTTGCATCGTGTCTTCATTTGGTTTGTGTAACTCTTATGTCTTCATTTGCAGTGGTAAGGCTAATATGTCATGTAACTCTTATGTCTCTCCATGTTCTGTTAATGTGCATTTCACTAATAGAATAGAAGTAGGGGATTATAACAAAAATACATAGTCTCTTTTATCATTGTATCTTTTCCAAAGTCATTTTCTCTCGTTTTCGGATCAAACAAATAATTTTCAAACAAAACTCTCTTTTTGGTTACATTAATTAGCAATTGTTTTCCTTGTTAAAATCCAATCCTTCTGGATACAAATCTTTGTTGATTACTTTGATATACACTAGTACACTTAATAGTTTTGTCAACAAGTTTTTGCACAGTTGTCGGGGATTAATAGTTGATTTCCAACAATACAATTTAGTGTGCCATTTTTAGTTTTCTATTTGTTTGTTTTGTTTTAATTTCTTTGCAATTTCTAATTTTAGTTCTAAATTTTATTTTATTTTGTTATTAATTTTAATTTTATTTTCCTACTTTTGTGTTATTTGGTGTGGTGCTACTTATAGAGAGATGAATTATAAATGAAATTAATCATTGCTATATATATATATATATATATATATATATATATATATATATATATATATATATATATATATATATATATATATATATATATATATATATATATATATATATATATATATATATATATATATATATATATATATATACTCGTTATCATGCTTAATTGTAGAGTGAATCAAGCTAACAAATCTCCTATTAACTTTCCTCTGATTAAGATGTTATTGAATAATAAGTCAACTATTGATTTGCAAATCTGAATAATTAAAATAATTAAAACTCTAATTATTATTGATATCTTCTCGCAAGTTGTATAATCGGGAAGGTAGATGCAACTTGGACAGTAAAAACTTGAATCGAGGACGAAGCAGGGGCTTTGTTAGAATGTCAGCAAGTTGATCGTCAGTAGAAACAAAGGACACTCGAAACTTGCCATGTTGAACATTTTCGTGAACAAAGTGATAGGCTAAGGCTATATGTTTCATCCGAGAGTGGAATACAAGATTAGCACTAAGATTTGTGGCAACAAGATTTTCACAATATATAACTAGATTGGTTGTTGGAGTGTTACCAAGTTCGGTGAATAAGGATAATACCAATAGAAGCTCATTGGTTGTGTCAGCCAAAGCTTTATATTCTGCTTATGTAGACAATCGAGCAACAAATCATTATTCTTAGGAGCTCTAAGATATGGGAGTGTTTTCGAGATATAGCAAGTAACCAGTGGTGGAAACATAATCATCCTTGTCACTTGCTTAATTCGCATCCAAGAAGGTATGAAAATTCAGCGGGGCAGTCGTGGAGATGAAGACGCCTTTGCCATAGGTACCCACCAAATATCTAAGCACTATTTTGAGGGTGGACCAATGCACCATTCTGGGGTTCTGCATGAATTGTGCAAGTATTGAAGGCTTCCAACGAGCGCTTCATACTCGGTTGGGGAAGGCAGGAGATCACCTGAATCCTTGAGTAAGTGAATAGTTGCAGACAATGGAGTGGATGCTGGTTTGTATCTACCATGCCTAATTTTTGTAGCGGATCAATGATATATTTTCTTTGTGAAAGGAATATACCTGCAACAAAAGGAATTACTTCAACACCCAAGAAATAATTAAGACATTCCAGATCTTTCAATGAGAAATGAGTACCAAGTGTGGCAATGAGTCAGGACACTTCTGCAGAAGAACTCCTAATGACAATGATATCATCAACATATGCTAATAAGTACAGTGTAACACTCGGTTTCCCGGTTTCCGGTGGATGAATAAAGAGGAATCTGCAGTTGAGTTGACGAAGCCAAGGTATAACAGAAATACCCAAAGCTCCGTGTATCAAGATCGGGGTGCTTGCTTTATCCTATATAATGCCTTTTTGAGACGACAAATATGTTCAGGGAAGTTTTTGTTAACAAATCCAAGAGGTTGTATCATAAAGACTTCCTCTTTGAGCGTTCCTTGAAGGAACACATTGTTGACATCAAGATGACGGAGGGACCATTCTTGCAGACTGCAAGCGTTAGAACAATTCTAATGGTCACTGGTTTAACAACTAGACAGAATGTTTTCATGGAGTCACAACCAGGGAATTGATGAAACCCTTTGGCAACTAGTTATTCCTTGTAATGGTCAACTTAGCCATCCGAATTTTGTTTGATTTGAAAAACCCATTTACAACCAACCAAGTTTTGAGTAGACAACCGAATGAGAAGATCCCAGGAGTTGTTGGTGTGCAAGGCATCAAATTCAATTTGCATATCCAAATGCCAATCAGGGTTACGAAGGGCTTGAGTGATGGTGTTGGGTTTAATGGGAGATAATGATTAGACATTAAGGTTAAGCTTTTTCATAGGCTTACCGATGTTGTTTTGAGATCTGGTGATGATGCCACCGACATTGGTTGGGTGAGTAATAGGGGAGGGCTTATTTGAGGTTGGTGATAAAGGTGCATGTGTTTGAGTGATGTTGGAGGATTCATTTGAAATTGGTGAAGAGGGTATCAGAGTTGGAGAGGGTGTCAGACCTAGGGAAGGTGCCGGATCTGGGGAGGGCATCGTGGGTTGTTGTATGGGTTGTAATATAGAGAGTTAAAGTGGATATGTTTGTTGATCAATATTAAAACTGGATAGAACTACTAGGGAGCTGAACGAAAATCCAGATTCGACAAACTTTACATGACGAGAGGTGTAAATCTTTCCCGTTGTGGGATCGAGACACATATGCATGTTAATCAGCCGCGTAACCTATAAAAACACATATAGCAGACTTTGGTGCAAGTTTATGATTAGTATATGGTTTAATCCAGGGAAAACACAAACATCCAAAACATTTTAATTCCTGATAATCCGGGCTAATGTTAAGCATTTTGAAATAGGGTCATTGGTACCCAAGAATGGGAGAGGGGAAACAATTTATGAGAAATGATGCAGTGGTCATGGTGTGAGACCAATAGGAGAGAGGCAATCTTGAGTGGTGGAGAAGTGAGAGACCGGTCTCGGTGATATGACGGTTCCAGCATTATGAAATTCCATTGTGTTCAGGTGTGTGAGGTGGGGTGGTGTGGTGACTTATACCATGATTGCTTAAAAAGGACGAAGATCATTACATTTGCCCCCATTATGTGTGTAAAGGATTTTTATTTTATTTTGATGGAAATTTTCAACAAGTGATTTAAATTTGGGAAATATGGTTTGCGCATCAGATTTGCATTTTATTGGATATAGCCAGATATAATGAGTAAAATGATCAATAAACATGTAATAGTAACGAAGACCATCAAAGGATAAAACAAGAGAAGTCCATATATCTGGAAAAAAAATTATTTATATTGGATAAGAGGATTTAAGAGTGGATTCATGGAAGGGAAGCTCGTAACCTTTACTAATTTGACAAGAGTTACAATCTAATTGTTGGAATTTATTTGAGCCTAAAGAAAATTGTTGTGAAATAAATTTGAAGATAGATGATGAAGATGCCCATGTTTATGGTGCCATGATATAGAGGATTTTATGCTGAGGGTGTGGGCGTATAGTGAGAGTGCGTCCAATGATAAAGTCTATTCCAACATAAGCCTTTATGGGTTGTTTGAAATGTTTGTAAGTCCTTCACATAAAAATAGTGTGGCAGAAAAATAAAATCAGAGTTAGTTAGTTTGGTAAGTTGAGAGACAAAAATGATTTATTGTTTCATGGAAGAAAATAATAGAACATTAGACAAGGATAAATCATGAAATAAAAGTGTCCAAGAATGAGAGATGTTTAAAATTGAACTGTTACCCGTGAACAGTGAGTCAGGGTCAATGATTGATCGTACCTGGAGATCAGGATCCAATACAGCTGGACTCGAGAGCGGGCGGAAATGGTTGTCGAGGAGAAGAAAAAGGGGTGTACCTGCAACACACTCCGATGCCAAAGTAAGTATCCGAGCGACAGTGAGCAAGTACCAGTATTAGGGTTGAGAATTGAATACCTGACCCTCTCAAATGAGAGAGTTTATATAGAGGACCAGCCGGAAGACTATTGGTTCGTTTTCTGAGGTGCGGATCGAGGGGTCCGTGAAGATAGGAAACGGTCACTACTAGCCGTTAGAAAGTCTCTCCCTGGTCGGATCATTAGTGGTCGACTGAGAGGCCACTTTTCATAGTTGTGCTCGCACTGTCGAGCAAGAAGAATGGGTCAGCCTTTTTGGCCCAATAAGAGGGATTGGGCCGGGTCGGAACAGGAGCCCCCCAAGTCATTGTTCGGACTATCGGGCAGTGACTTAAAGCAATACAGTGCTCGTCTGGGTGTGAGGCCATGGTCGAGGATCTCCGCTGTCGATGGTTCGGGCAAAGAATACGATGCCCGGTAGAGGAATGTGAAACGAAAAGCTGGAATATCTGGATATTCGCGCCTATTAATGATTTGACGGCTAGTCTAGGGGCTAGCGCCTAGGGGTCACGCGCGTGCGCACGTGTCCTTTTTCCTATAAATAGGATTTTCGGGGCCCATTTTGGCCTTTTCGCTTCGTCTTCTCTCTCAATTCTCTGCTCGTTCAACCGCCGTTGCTTCCGCCGTCGACCACCGCTAGTTTTTACCGACCACCATTCGCAGAAGCTTAATCTTCTCCAAAATGTCTTCTCAAGCTCAAGGTACCGTTCTTTTCTTCTTTCTTGAGTGAATATAGCTTAGTTTCTGTAGAATGCATGCGGTTTAGGGTGATTTTACCGGTAGTTTTAGGATTTAGAATTGGAAACTCTTAAAATTCCTGCCACCGTAACTGGTCGGCCACAAACCCTAGCTTTAGGGTCGGCACGGACCTTGGTCGACTTAGACTTTAGTCTCTTGGTAGGTTTCCGTTATCTGTATACTGTTGGGCGTCAGCTGTTGCCTCGAGCAATGGTCAGCCAGGGCTACAGCTTGGGATGCAATTCCCGAGCTGAGGCGCGCCCTTTCACTTGTCGAGCGGTGGAAGGGTGGATTTGATATTCTTAATCGAATTCACTGATGCCTTTCCTCTGCTTTTCAGGTGAAAACTCGCTCGGAAATCCGTTGGACGTGTTTTCCGAGGACACATCTTCGGGGAATACGGATTCGTCTGCGTCCCTACCTTCAAACTCAGGAAGCACTTCGGACAGTTCTGATACAAGTACCGCGGAGCAGTCGATGGAATCGCCTCAGTGTCCTGCTCAGTCGAGGATCTCGCCCGAAGAATGGGTGATGGAAGATTTACTGGACAAGGTGTCTTCCTTCTCGAGACCTCGATCGGAACCGCTGCCCGTCGTCGGGGATCTTGCTGACTGGGTCGTGACTTGCCCAGGAGATGACGATCGCATCTTTTCAGACTTTCGCGGTCGAGCATTTTCGATGTATGAATATGCTACTTCGGTCCTGGGAGTTACGCTGCCCTTCAGCGATTTTGTGAGCGCTGTGCTCGGACATCTTTGTATAGCCCCCTCTCAGCTGCACCCTAATTCCTACGCCTTCCTGAGGGCGTTTGAGATGACGTGTGCTTTCTTGGGCGTCGGGGCCACACTCCCTCTCTTCTTCCGCCTGTTTTCTTTACAACGTCAAGTCGGGCGAGGAACCGACCGGAAGGGATTCGTGTCCTTTAAACAGCGAACTAAGATCTTCAAGGCCCACTCGGAATCCATCCGGGCTTTTAAGACTGATTATTTTTTAATAAAACCTGTGAGTGATGCTGCCGTGCGAACCATGAGTTTTCTCGGAATTGACACCGATGAGAACGACGAACCCAAGTTGGACGACCAGGGTGATGTGATTCCGAGGAGATTATGGATGTTTCCCCTCTCCTGGAGTCATATGCATTACGAGCGACCAGTGGGGGAATTTGTCCAGGTGGGGGAAACACTGGACGAGGACGATACGGCCAGTTTCGAAGCTTTCAGAAGGTTGGTAGCTTCTTTTACTCCGACCCCTTTATTGGACGGGGAAGGGAAAGTTATGGTCGATCAAGACGGGAGAGAAGCTCTGGAGCGTCCTTTGATCAATGTTACTGACTTGCTGGCTTGTAATAACGGGCAGGAGATAGCTGATTTTTTTGGTATCTGTTTATTTATGCTCGTTAAGTTTTTGATTTGACTTTATTGCTCGTGGCTAACTTTGGTTTTGTTTTTCTTTTCAGGTTCTTTGACTAATCCTCTGGACAAAATCCATGAGCGGCTAGTCCAGCAGCAGCGAAAACGGTCAAGGGTCGTGCAGACCAAATTGACCGAGGCAAGTGGTTCAGGCTCGGGTCCGCTTGTTCAGGGCTCTCCGGGGGTTTCTACCGGTTCTTTAATGAAGAAACATAAAACGACGGCTACCGTGGACCTGACGGCTGGTGCTCCTCCGAAGCCAAAACATGGGATACCCCCTTGCTTCGTTGTCCGGAATTTCTTCGAAGGGAATAGTATGGAGGTGGACCGGGCAGATTCTCTGTTCCTGGAAGGAATGGACCGTCCTGCTCGGCGGCTTTCATTGGCCCAGGATGCGAGCGCTGTCATGCGGGTCTTAACCATGGCTTGGATGACGGCCGAAGGGTCCCCTCTGCTAGAGCGAGAGAATAGCAAGCTCAAGGAGCAGTTGGTTGCTGCCGAGGCCAAGCTGTCGACGACCATGGAGGAGGTAAAAAAGGTCACCGCGGAATCGGCTGAACGAGCAACGGTCATTGCCAAGTTGGAGGTTGACAAAAAGAGGCTGCTCGAACAAAACAAGAAGTTAAAAGATGCCTTCTGCCCCAAGGAGGATGAGGACGAGGACACCAAGCATTTGCTGACGAGGGCCCAGTTCCTCGCTCGGATCGACCAGGATATGGAAGATCTGAATGCGTCGACTGAGTTCAGCTTCTTGAATGCGGTGGAGCAAATGAAAGCTCTTCATCCCGATCTAGCTTTGGATGTAGGTCGGATGAATTACCTTTACAAAGTGGTGGACGGCCAGGTTGTTGTTCCTGCTGACTTAGTGGTGGCCGACTCCCAGCCGGGGGCAAATGCTCAACTTGATCAACCAGAGGAGCAGCCGGACCAGATGGAGGCCTGTGCAGAGGAGACCCGACCAGTGGGAAATGATAATTAATTAATGGCCTGCGTGCCTTCATAATTTATAATGTATTTTTTGTTTTTGGGGGGGCGTGGCCCCCTTTATCTGTAATTCCGAACAAGTCGGCCTTTTGGTGCCGCATTTCTTTTTTCTAAATGTTAAGTACTTGACCGTGGAGGTTGGTTACATCTGTTGTTTGCTCGCAACTATTCGTCCGTCGGAGGACATGATTTGTTATTATTTTTACTAAGTGTTTGACGCTCGTATTTGTATCAATTAGAAGTGATTGGATATATACGGGGGGTGTGGACGACCTGATTGGTTAAGGGAACCAATCAGTCTTGGAGGGTTGTATCCTCGATCGGTGCCCGGGTCAAGATAATGGCCCGGGCTCCATGGCGTGAACGTCCCATCGCGAGCTGGGGTTCTACCTGGTCGTGGTACTTAGGCGACGTCGGACTCGTTCGAGTATCCGTTCGTGCGACAAGTTTTTCTTTTGCTCGAAAAAGAACTTGCTTTGTCTGTGATATTTAGACTGACGTGCTCGTACCTAGGCACGCAGTTGGTCTCTCTTTCTCTTCCCCTGGGAGTTGAGCAAGGTGACTGGCTTAACTATAATATTGTTTGAGTTTCTCGGCGTTCCACGGCCGAGCGAGTTCTTCCCCGTATAGATTTTCTAAGTAATAGGCGCCGTTCTCGGTTTTTGCTCGAACACGATATGGGCCTTCCCAGTTGGGTGTCAGTTTTCCCTCGCGGGCATCCCTGTGGTTTCTTCTAAGGACGAGGCTACCTACTTCGAATGTCCGCCTGATGACCTTGGAATCATACCGAGCGGCTATCTTTTGTTTGAGAATGATTTCTCGAAGGGCAGCATCTGATCGGATTTCTTCGACCATGTCGAGCTCGTCTCTTAAAGCTTCGTTATTGACATCTCGGTCCATGGGGAATTCCGTGCGTCTCGAACAGACATGCATCTCTATTGGAATTACTGCTTCGGTCCCATACGCTAATCGAAATGGGGATTCTCCGGTCGTTGAATGGGGAGTAGTTCTATACGCCCATAATACGCTATGTAGTTCCTCGACCCAGTGTTTCTTATGCTCGTCCAACCTTCGTTTCAGACCTCTTAGGATTACCCTGTTTGCGGCTTCGGCCTGCCCGTTAGTTTGGGGGTGCTCGACTGATGCGAAATGTTGTTTTGTCCCTATTGACGCGACGAATTCTTTGAAATGTTTATCCGTGAATTGAGTTCCGTTGTCGGTCACAATAGCGAGGGGGACTCCAAACCGGGCGAGGATGTTTCTTTTGAAGAATCGAAGTATATTGAGTGCAGTAATTTTGGCCAGAGCCTCAGCTTCTATCCATTTGGTGAAGTAGTCGACACCTACAATCAAGTATTTGTTCTAACCAGACCCAACGACGAAGGGTCCTAGAATGTCCATTCCCCACCATGCGAACGGCCAGGGTGATGATAACGATTTTAGCTCGGAAGGAGGTGCTATGTGCACGTCCCCGTGTCGTTGGCATTTATCGCATCTTTTTACATGTTCCTTTGCATCGTGCTGTAGGGTGGGCCAGTAGTATCCTGCCCTCAGAATCTTACGAGCTAACGAACGTCCGCCCGGATGTTGCGCATTGATTCCCTCGTGGACTTCCCTTAGGACGTGTGGAATATTTTCCTCCTCTACGCACCTGAGGAGGGGCGTAGAGAATCCTCGACGGTACATGCGTCCACCTACTAAAGAATACGAGCACGCCCTCCGTCGTACGGTACTAGCCTCTTTCGGGTCGGTTGGTAATTCTCCTTTAGTTAGGTAGTTGAATACTGGGGTCATCCAACAGTTTGTGTCGCCCACCAGGTTAATGTGTGTGTAGGGTGACGAATGTCCAATACTTGGTTGGGGGAGCAGTTTTTGTATGACGGACTTGTTGTTTCCTTTCCTTTTAGTGCTCGCCAGCTTGGATAGGATATCTGCGCGGGCGTTGCTTTCCCGGGGAACGTGTTTGATTTCTACACTCTTAAACTGCTTTATTTCGTCTTTTACGAGGGCCAGATATTCGGCCATGCTATCACTCCTGGCTTGGAAATCTCCACGGACTTGACTAGCGACCAATTGAGAGTCTGTGCAAATTGTGACCTCTTCTGCTTCTAGATCATTCGCGAGCCGTATGCCTGCTAAGAAAGCTTCGTATTCCGCCTGGTTGTTAGAAGTGGGGAAAGACAGAGTCAAGGATACTTCGATGACGTTTCCCTCCTTGTTCTCCAGAATAATACCGGCCCCACTGCCCGTTGGGCCAGATGCACCGTCTACGAAAATGACCCATTTAGATGAAGCTTGCGCGTCCCGCTCGGTGAAGGTAAGTTCAGCCACGAAGTCGGCCAGTGCTTGCGCTTTGAGGGCTTGTCTTCCTTCGAATTTGATGTCGAATTCAGACAGTTCTAGTGACCATTTTAACATTCGGCCGGCCATGTCTGGTCGACCAAGCAACTGTCTTATGGGCTGATCAGTCCTTACGATGATGGTGTGAGCCAGGAAGTAGTGGCGTAGTCTCCTAGCTGCGAGGAGGAGGGCCAGTGCGACCTTTTCTATCTGAAGGTACCGAACTTCTGGACCGTGGAGAGCTTTGCTCGTGAAATACACGGGCTTTTGCCCTTCGGGTCGTTCGTGCACAAGGGCCGCGCTTACCGCTTCGTTGGCGACCGCGAGGTAGAGATATAGAGTTTCCCCTTCCTCTGGTCTGGATAAAACTGGAGGTTCACTTAATGCCCTTTTTAGGTGGGACAGTGCTAATTCGCATTCTGCTGTCCACTCGAACGTTGCTTCCTTACGGAGCAGCTTGTAAAAGGGGAGGGCGTGTTGAGCAGATTTTGCCACGAATCGGGCAAGGGAAGTGATGACTCCGTTTAGTGATTGTATGGACTTCTTTGACGTGGGAGTTGGGAACATTGCAAATGCTCGACACCGATCGGGATTAGCCTCAATTCCTCGTTCGGTCAAATAGAATCCGAGGAATTTTCCTGCTCGGACACCGAAGGTGCATTTCTCAGGGTTGAAACGCATTTTGCACTTTCGTGCTTGGTCGAAGACTTTTCGCAAATGAGATGCGTGATCTGTTTCTTGTTGAGATTTGACGATCATGTCGTCCATGTACACTTCGAGCATGTCTCCAATTTCAGCTCGGAAAACTTTGTTCATCATACGCTGGTACGTTGCTCCTGCATTTTTTAGGCCGAAAGGCATAACGTTGTAAAAATAATTGCCCGACTCAGTCATGAAGGCCGTGTATTTTTTGTCGGACACAGCCATGGGTATTTGATTGTAACCCGAGTATGCGTCCATAAAGGATAATAATTTGTATCCGGACGAACTGTCGACCAATTTGTCGATGTTAGGTAAGGGGTATGCATCTTTCGGGCATGCCCGATTGAGATCGGTATAATCAACGCACATTCTCCATTTTCCATTAGATTTTTTGACGAGTACAACATTTGAGAGCCAGGTTGTGTACCTGGCCTCAGTTACAAATTTTGCCTCTAGGAGATCTTTAACGGCAGATTCGGCAGCTTCGGTCTTCTCGCTCGACTGCTTTCTCCTGCGTTGAGCGACCGCCTTACACGTTGGGTCGATAGAAAGATGATGACAAGCTGTTTCGGGGTCGAGCCCTGGCATTTCCGCAGCACTCCATGCGAATAAATCTGCGTTCCCTTTGAGGCAGGCTTCCAACTGCCGCTTCACTAATTCGGGCAGGTGTGCTCCAATCTTGACGCATCGAGCAGGATCTTCTCCCAAAGGAATTAGCTCGAAATCTCCGTCCGGGATTGGTCGGGCTAAGGCCTCTGTTGGCCTCTGGATGCTCTCGTTGTGTGAAAACCTGCAGTCTAAGTCGATTGAATCGACTTGAGGGTAGGCCTTGGGCACATCTGGTGGATCCAGTGTCGGGGAGACTGGTTGGTACGATATTGAGCTGAGGCCTTTTGATGCTGCCTCGAAACATCTACGGGCAGCGTCAACATCTCCGTGCAATGTGGCAACTCTGCCCGAAGTAGTATAGTACTTCATCTTTAAGTGGACGGTGGACGACACGGCTATCAATTCGGCCAGAGTCGGTCGTCCTAATATGCACTGGTATAACGACGGGCAATCCACGACGAGAAATTGGACCCTAACTGTCCTAGCTGTTTCGCCTGCCCCGAAAGTGACAAACAGGTCGACATAACCCCATGGTCGGGATACTGCTCCGTTGAAACCTTGCAGATCGGATCCAACGTATGGGGTTAGGTGTGTTTCATTCAGTTGGAGCGTTGAAAACAGTTGGGAGTACATGATGTCACATGAGCTTCCTTGGTCTACCAATATCCTCCTTACGTCGAAGTTCGCCATGCGTGCTCAGATGAGTAAAGGGATGTTGGCGTTTGGTGCTCCTCCCAGGAGCTCTTCTCGGTAGAATGCGAGGGGTACGGAACCTTCCCTCGGAGGATCTAAGGTGGCGTTTTGCGCGGGCCCCTTGGCGATTAGCTGGTCGAATTTCCTCTTCACAGAACCGACCGTGATTTTATTGAATCCGCCTCCCGATATGACCATCGCCGAGGGGAAAGCTTCCCATGGACTGTGAGAGGAAAGGTATCCTGTGCCTTTGGTATGGTCTGGTAAGAAGAAGTCTTCCGGGCGATAGATGCTCAGGGCGACCTGCATGTTAGCGTCCGCGGGGATGGGCACGGCCTCTTCGATTTTCTGGGTTTCTTGTGTGTCCTGCCGAGGATTTTCTCTAGATTTTGTGAACTGCTTCAGATGCCCGTCTTTGATGAGGATTTCGATCGCGTCCTTGAGATGTATGCAATCCTCTGTGTTGTGCCCGTGGCTCTTGTGGAACCTGCAGTATTTCGTTTTATCTGTACCGGGCCTGGTAGGTTGTTGCCTCGGAAAGCGTACTCCTGCCTGTTTAAACTCTGAATTGGCGCACTCAGACAGGATTTTCTCTCTGGAGGCCAGGAGAGGCGTGTACTCGTGGAACCGACCAATGGGTCCCCGGTGCTCCCGCGGTTCACGGGAGCGATCGTCCTTTCTTTTTTCTCCTCCCCGACGAGATGTCGAGGGCTCCTCGGTTCGATGTGGTTTGGCGTCTTCTCGACGTCGGGCGTCTCTTACTGAACTGGCCGCTTGCTTTTCTTCATATTGGATGTAAGCTTGGGCTTTTAGCAGGAACGCGTCGAGGGTCGCTGGGGTTTCAATACCGACCGCCCTATGAAAATCTGTCAAGGGACGCAGCCCTCGTTCAAGCAGATACTTTTTCATGTCGTCGGTTGTTGACACTTGAACCGCTTCTTTGTTGAATCTTTCGATGTAGGTTCGTAACGGCTCGTCCCTCCCTTGGATTATTGCTTCGAGCGAAGCCTCTGTCTTAGGATGTCGTCTTGACGCAGTAAAGTGCCTAGAGAACGTGCGACCAAGTTGCTTCCACGACGTGATGGATTCGGCCTCAAGGCTCTTGTACCAAGTCATTGCTCCTTTCCTCAGCGTTGTGGGAAAGAGCCGACATTTAATTGCTCCTCGAACACCTCGATAGTCGAGCAAGGCATCGATGTTCTCGATGTGCTCGTCTGGGTCGTTTGTGCCGTCGTACGATCCCAAAGGAGGGGGTTTCTCCAGGCCTCTCGGTAATTTGGCCGCCATAATTTCAGAAGACAAGGGGCCCCGAGCGTCTTCATCGTCACTGGAAGCAAATGACGCTCTGTGATCACGTTTCTTTGTTCCTCGAGGGGAAGCGGATCTTGATCTGCTCCTTCTTGATTTTCTTTTAGGAGAGGGTCGTGGAGATGACCGACGAAAACGTTTGTTGCCTGTTGATTCGTCGGTATTTCCTCTCCTTTTCTTCGGAGGAGATGGCGTGGGCTCCCTTTGGGGTCTCTTAGAAGAATGAGGTCGGCGAGAGTTATCTTCAAGTCGAGCGATCTTTTCACCATGAGCGAGGAGTAACAAGTTTGTCTGGTTTAGGATTTCGGCTAGTGCTGAGAAATCTGATCCCGAAGGAGTCGAAGGGACGAGAGTTTCCGGGCGACTTTCCAAGGGTTGATCACGATCGGGTGAAGGCGATGCTGCCCTCTTTTCTGGTTGGTCGTGCGTGGTATCATCATGTAGGGGAGGTTGGACGTTGCTCTCATGTTGTGTGAGAATCATGCCATCGTTCGATCGATTCTCCTGATTGTCCCGAGCAGCCATGGATTTTTGTTAAAACTTTTGTTCTTTGAGGATCTTGAAAGAAGAACGGGGAAGTTGGTTTCCCACAGACGGCGCCACCTGATCGTACCTGGAGATCAGGATCCAATACAGCTGGACTCGAGAGCGGGCGGAAATGGTTGTCGAGGAGAAGAAAAAGGGGTGTACCCGCAACACACTCCGATGCCAAAGTAAGTATCCGAGCGACAGTGAGCAAGTACCAGTATTAGGGTTGAGAATTGAATACCTGACCCTCTCAAATGAGAGAGTTTATATAGAGGACCAGCCGGAAGACTATTGGTTCGTTTTCTGAGGTGCGGATCGAGGGGTCCGTGAAGATAGGAAACGGTCACTACTAGCCGTTAGAAAGTCTCTCCCTGGTCGGATCATTAGTGGTCGACTGAGAGGCCACTTTTCATAGTTGTGCTCGCACTGTCGAGCAAGAAGAATGGGTCAGCCTTTTTGGCCCAATAAGAGGGATTGGGCCGGGTCGGAACAATGATGAAGCACCAAATTTGAAAAATCATTGGTTATGTGATGCGTTGCTCTACTATCAACAAGAAAGTCAGTTTGAGATAGGTCGACGGCTGTATCATTAACCTGAGGCTGTCTAGTGTAGGCCATAGAGTCTCTAGAAGGCAGCAAGACACTGGAATGTTGATGTCTGAAGTTGTGGCACTGAGATAGAACATGTCCTTTAACATTGCATCATTGACATCGATCGAGAAATGGTTTGTGAATTCCAAGGCATTGATTTTCCTGTGCATGAAATTTGCCAGACCGAGATTTATTGTTGTAGTTGGACCACGCTTGTGCATTCAAGGCGGTAAGTGGAGCAAGGGTCTGTTGCTGGGAAGTAGGAATTGAGAGTTCATGGACAAGAAGCTTCTCAAGTAGGTCATCAAAGGTAATTGGGATATCCCTTGCATTCACACCGTCAATAACTTCTCTATAGCCGTCATCGAGACCATGCAGGATATGATTAGTCATGTCTTCAATGAAGACAAGTGATCTAAGCGATACAATGAGATTGTTTGTTTCAAAGAGTGCATATAGGTAGTGATGGATTGAGTACTTTTGGATGTTGTCTGGAGACACTCTTGTTGCTTGAGATGGCTGTGGGAAGCCTTGGCATATGTATTCTTAAGGAGATTCCAAGGATACTATGAGGTTTTTGTCTGGGACACCAGGGAAGAAACTCCATCAAATAGAGTAGTGAGGAGGGCGCTATAGATAGTACGATCATGTCGGCTCCATGTTTGATAGGACAAATTGGTTGTTGTCACTAGAGGCTATGTAGTGTTGGTGATGGTTTTGGGCGGAGCGGGGGATGATTCAATTAGGTAGTTGAGGAGATCATATCCATCAAGAAAAGCTTCAACCTAGATTTGCCAATTAAGGTAATTGGTGGGAAGAATTTTGGTTACACTTCTAAGAGTGATGCAGACAAATGGTTTGGATGGCTCATATGAGTTGGTGATGTAGTGGGAGTTGTCGATGGCCATGGGTGGCAAGGGTGGCAACTAGGGTTAGGTGCAACGTCCTATGTTAGAAGAGGGATGGCTGAACCATTTCAGACTGATACCATACAGAGATATGAATTGTAAATGAAATTGATAATTACTAATAGTTTGAGTTGTGTATATACACATGTTAACATGCTTAATTGTAGAGTGAATCAAGCTAATAAATATCCTATTAACTTTCCTCTAATTAAGATGTTATTGAATAATAAGTCAACTACTGATTTACAAATCTAAATAATTAAAATAATTAGAACTCTAATTATTATTGATACTTCTAAGGTATTTCTTGTTTGTTTATGCAAGATATTTAAATAACCCTGATACTGATCGATCCGGAAATTGAAAAAACAAGGCGCAAACTTTACAAAGTGAAAAGAGAAGCACTTTATGTTACCGAAGAAGTATAAGAATAAAAAGTAGAGATGACTACTGGAGGTTCATTGATATTTAAATCTGATGAAGATTTAAAAACAATGATTGAGAACATATGTCAGATTGAGTACCACTCAAACGAACACATACTAGAAAATATAGCACTACTACAAAATATAGCACTACTACAAAATATACCTATCCTTATAGTTGGAAAATGGATACAACCACGTTTGACTAACCGTATGTATGATGCTTTCCACCATGGGCCTTGGACCGTTGTGATAAGCTAGGTAGCACGCTATATATCACGACGATCTAGATATACAATCATTGTGATATAAAGTGAATGGTCATGGGTTCGAAACCGAGTGAATGTATGATTAATAATAGGATTAAATATGTTTTTGGTCCCTATAAATATCTCAATTTTGAATTTTAGTCCTTATAAAAAAAACGTCGAGTTTTAGTCCCTATAAAATTACTTTTGCATGAAGTTTTAGTCCCTCTACATGGACTAAATCTACATACAAAAGTAATTTTATAGGGATTAAAACTCAACGTTTTTTTTACAGGGACTAAAAACCAAAATTGAGATATTTATAGGGACTAAAAACATATTTAACCCTTAATAATATTATGTGCACTATCTATAACAACGGTTGGTATAAATAACTCTAATTAAATACTATGTTTTTTTTTTTAATTTTTAAGTTTATTGTACATTTTGTTACCTGTATATTACAAACCAATATATTATACAAACCATTATATATATATATATATATATATATATATATATATATATATATATATATATATATATATATATATATATATATATATATATATATATATATATATATATATATATATATATATATATATATTATCAAATTAATCATTACGAATACCACCCTCTCATTTTCAACTAACTCATAAAAAAATAAACACCAAACATCTACAAATTTCGTAGTAGTGTAGCCAAAAGTCATTCACTGGTTATGAAATTATGATTTGTCTGCTACATCATTCTTCCATTAATCATGGAACGTTATGACCTTCATCAGTAATGGGTGGTTGTAACTGTTATTCTACTAATGACCATCAAACTGTTACTTGTGTCCATTAAATGTAATTTTGTAAGTTTATTGGAATCCTGATGGAGAGAGAATAACAATATAAATCTGGGGCAGACACCCATGGAAGGGAAGGAGAGATAGACGGATACACATGAAAAACCTAAAGTTCACAAAAATTATGGTCATTCTTCTCTCCTAAACAAACCTCCTGAACACCCAATTTCCATTACGTTTTTTATCTCTCCTGATCTTCTTCAGGGAGATTATCCAATAATGTTTATCAGGAATATATATATATATATATATATATATATATATATATATATATATATATATATATATATATATATATATAATGTAAAGAATTTTTTAAATTTTTTTTTTATAAGGATAACTTTTAATAAAAGCCAATAGGCAAAGAAACACCAGTAACAGAAGATAACAGAGGGCAAGGCCCTACCCAAGTTTTTGAACCATCCCTTTTAGCAAGCCTTGCAAAGCTATGGGCAACAACATTGTTATGCCTACTAAAATACAAGACAAAAAAATAGAAAAGACTTTTGCCAAACTCCTACATTCTTCCGCAATAGGCACGATCGAAGCATGGTCCAACTGAAGGTTTAAATAATTCACAACTACCATCGCATCAGAATAAATCACCAGTCTATTTTTTAGACAGCAGCCAAGGTCTGCTAGAGAGAAAAGGAATCTTATTAGGCTAAAAGACTTTATTTTAGAATATGAGGTGTTTTTAGCAATTAATTAATGTTTAATTATTGTTGTAGTTCAATAGGCCCATGGCCCATAGTTTGGTTCTTCAAACCCTAACTATTTAATTGTATCTCTTTTGACATTATGTACCAAGAAAGAATTGATGTCTTATTTTATTATCTATTGATGCAACTTTAGATCTAGGGTTCCTTTACATTTGTCTAACAATTTGGTGCTTTCATCTTGTGTTCTCATGGCTCCTCCCAAACCCAACAACTCTCATACAAGAGAGCTTGTTGAAGAAACTGTCCAAACCTCTCAACTTCATCTTAATAATGCTATGGATGAAGTACATCAAAAAATGAATGAGAGATTTGACAAGGTTAATGCTGACTTTGAGCAGAATATAGGCCAGATTCATACTAGAATGGATGCAGAAAAACAGATATATGATTCTATACATGCATCTATCATGTCCACTCTACACAAGCTGAGGTCCCAAAAGGAATAACAACATTTTGCTACTACTGTTCATACAACAGCCACCTCATCAGGTATTTCTCATCTTTCATCTACACCCATGGTTTCAATCCCTCATATCTCTACTATTTCCCCCCAACCTACTCCTTTAAGACACTCAACTACCTTTTCCAACTCACCCGCTCACACTGTTGTCCCTATCTTGCATAAAAATACAACAGTTCCACCACCACCACCACATTTTACCCCATATAATTCCCCCCAAACAGCTTTGACCTTAAACCCTAACTTTAATTTTCCAATTTTTCAGCCAAACCCCTACCCACAAATTTCCCATATTTCACCTTTACCCCCCATGCGTACCCTTAAACTTGAGCTTTCCATGTTTGATGGTTCAAACCCATTTGAGTGGTTATTTCAAGCTGAGAAATTTTTTAGTTTCTATAATATTCCTTTTGAAAATAGATTATCATTGATTTCATTTTATATGAAAGATGATGCTTTGGGATGGTTCAAGTGGATGCACCAAAATTTGTTATTAACCGATTGGATTTCTTTCACAAGAGCTTTGGAATTACGTTTTGGTCCTTCTAATTATGAAAATCATCAAGTTGAATTATTCAAATTAAAGCAAGAAGGGTATGTTGTGGAATACCAAACCAAGTTCGAGAAATTAGGTAACCAAGTTGTTGGTTTGCCTCCCGATGCAATTTTGAATTGTTTTATTTCTGGGATGACATTAGAAATTAAAAATGAAATGGCTATTCACAAACCAACCACAATTTCTCAAGCCATTGGACTTGCTAAACTCATTGAATCCAAACTCAAAGATTCTAAGCCTAAATATTCCAAACCATTCACTAGCCATTACCAAAAAAACAACATTCCAAACACTCAACCCACCAAACTGTCCAACTCTCCCAACCCACAAATCCTAACCCCTTTAACAACTCAACCAACCCCAAACCATCTAAAGTTTCCCATATGCCGCTTCTCACAAGCCCAACTTCAAGAACAAAGGGCCCAAGCATTATGTTTTAATTGTGATGAAAAATTTATTCCAGGCCACAAATGTTAAACAAATAGGTTTCTCCTTCTTTTGGAAGAAGAGGAAGAAGCATTGGAAGATAATGATATTACTCAAACCAGCATTAAACAAGAAATTGATGAGCAAGACAAAAGTGACATTTACTTTCAGCTCTCCACTTAAGCTCTAACTGGCCACTTTTCCCCTCAAACACTCAAATTTAAAGGGTTGATTGGTGGGCTATCTTGTATGGTTCTAGTAGATATTGGCAGCAGTCATAATATCCTTCAATCAAGAATTACTCATCATCTTAATCTTAAGGCAACTCTTGTTCCCTAATTTTCTATCATGGTAGGAAATGGATCCCATTTACAATGTGAAGGGATATGCAATGATGTTCCAATTGTGCTGTAAAACAAGCTTTTTCAACTTTCCTTTTTCCTATTACCAATTGAAGGTGCTTATGTGGTTTAAGGAATGACATGGTTGTGCACCTTAGGCCAAATTCAGGCTGATTTTTCAATTCCCTCTATCACTTTTACACATCAAGACAAACAAATAACTTTGAAAGGGGATCCCTCATCTCATTCAATCGACACTACCTTCCACCAGCTTAAACATCTTATTTATACAAAATTCATTTCCTATTTACACTTAATGACTTTTCAACCAATACATCCATCACCTAACCTTCATACCACCAGAAACTCCACTTTTGATACCTTACCACCAGACCTACATCCAAAAATCCTTAACTTAATCCAAAACTTTCCAACAACAACTTGACTTTCCTCCTAAACACCCACATGACCATCATATTCCTCTTGAACCCAACACCTCACCAATTAATGTCAAACCTTATCGTTATCCTCACTCACAAAAACAATCCATGACAAATATTATCCAAGACATGTTAAAACAACACATCATAATACCTAGCCATAGCCCTTTCTCCTCACCTGTTTTGCTAGTATAAAAAAAGACGGAACTTGGCATTTTTGTGTGGATTATCGAGCTCTAAATGTTGTTACTATCAAAGGCCGTTTTCCCATCCCCACCATTGATGAACTCCTAGATGAACTTGGTTGTACCAAATACTTCACCAAGTTAGACTTACGTTCTGGTTACCATCAGATCCGAGTTGCATCAGAAGACACACATAAGACAACTTTTCGGACTTTTTATGGGCACTACGAATTTCTCGTTATTCCATTCGGGCTCACTAACGTCCCTTCCACTTTTCAATCAGCTATGAACGATTTATTGCGTCCTTATCTACGTAAATTCGTTCTAGTTTTTTTTACGACATTTTGATTTATAGTACTAATTTTCATGATCACATTACTCACTTGCATATTGTTTTTTAATTACTTAATTCTAATTCCTTTTTTTGTCAAGTTATCAAAGTGTGTTTTTGTAGTTACTACGGTTGCATATTTAGGACATGTGATTTCAGTGGGTGGTGTTAAACCCGATCCCGATAAAGTGCAAGCCATTTTGGACTGGCCTCCACCATGTTCTCTCTCGACACTTTGTGGATTCCTTGGCCTCATCGGATTTTATAGGCGCTTCATTCATAATTACACCATTGTCGCCGCTCCTATCACCGATTTCTTACGTTCCACTAAATTTACATGGAGTATAAAGGCTGATCTAGCCTTTACAGAGTTAAAGAAAAAGATGACCGACATGTGGGTTCTAGTCTTATTAAACTTTACAAAGATTTTTAATGTCAAGACAGATGCTTCTTGTGTGGCTCTTGGGATTGTCTTGTCGCAGGATGGTCATCCTATTGCTTTCTTCAACAAAAAAGTGTCCCAGAATGCAGTTGTTTCCGTATACGTGCGTGAGATGTTTGCAATCACAGAAGCTGTCAAAAAGTGGCGTCAGTATCTCATTGGACAAAAGTTTCACTTTTATACTGATCATAAAAGTCTCAAGAATTTACTTCAGCAACAGATGTAAACACAAGAACAACAAAAGTGAGCATTCAAATTACAAGGTTTTAATTTTGAGATTTACTACAGACATGGCTGATCGAATCAAGTCGCAGATGCTCTGAGACGCAATTTTTGCTGGGAGGAACCTCTTTTGCCCGCCTTCTCATCACCAATTTCGGATCTCTTGCATACCTCCATCAATTTTATGCAACTGATGACAAAGACAAACTTTTAGTTCAAAATACAACACAAAATACATAGATCAACAATTTATACAAATTATCAAGGGTTTACTTTACTACAAGGACAAAATTTTCCTACTTGATATCGAGACTCTTCGTTCTAGCATCCTACAGGAATATCACATCACTCCAACATTAGGTCACTCTGGCATACGTGCAATTCTGGTGTGCCTTACTTCTGCATTCTCTTGGTCGGGCATCTACATCGCAGTTAAGAATTTGGTTAAATAATGTGACACTTGCCATCATAATAAATATGAAACTCAGAAGAAGAAAGTGTTCTGGACTGGGCCTCCAGAGACTGTATTAGGTCGTGGCCCAATAAGTCGAGCAGGTTCCCATACACTCGGGCAAGTATACCAGGTGGTCGAGTAGACATTACTTGATGGTCGGGCATATCTTTTATGGGTCGGGCATATATTTTACGAGACAGACAGATAACAAGTCCTCTATTCCACTTGCCACATCACCCAACTATCCCCCATTATCTCCTGAAAGATAGGGGCAGTTGGACCAAGGACTAGACCACTTGCTAGGTCTACACGCTCCTTACGCGTACCTTGACAGTTCTTCCTTGGGCCTCGCTGATCCAGCCCAAGGAAGGACCTTGGCCCAGCGCTGGGGGATCACTATAAATACCCCTTTTCACTAAAGGGTCAAGTATTCTGATATAACTTTTCTTGCTTACCATTTTGTAACTCTATTGACTTTGGCATCAGAGGGTCTTGCAAGTACACTCCCTCCATTCCATCTATCTTGTTGTTCACGTTCAATTACTGGAAGGCCCTCCTGATCAGGTAAGATCAGAAAGGTTTGTTACAACCTCTACCAGATCCTAACAAAGTATAATAGGAACTTACCATGTACTTTATCACTCACTTGCCATGCTCTTTTAGACACAACTCTATTTGGGTTGTCTGTGACAAATTAAATAAGTTTGTCCACTTCATTGCCTTACCCACCAAGTTTAATATTAAAGATCTCGCATCTCGCTTTGTTGTCGAAGTTTTCCGCCTACGTGGTACTCCCAAATCAATCATTTCTGACCATGATCCCTTTATACCTCAGTAATTTCTTGACTGAGTTCTTCTAACTTCAGGGAACTACACTCAAATATAGCACAACTTACCATCCAGAGACAAACGAACAAATAGAGGTTGTGAGCAGATCGTTCGAGACATACCTTAGATGTTTAGCTGAGGTCCACCCTCGTCAGTGGTATAAGTTTTTGCATTTTGCCGAGTTCTGGTATAATACCTCTTTTCACAGTGCTATCCAAATGACCCCATTTAAAGTTATTTATGGCCGAGATCCACCTAGTATCCTTGATTATTTGGTCGGAACATCAACTGCGAACTCGTTGGACGTCTCCTTGCAACAATAAGACATTATTTTACATCAACTTAAAGATAACTTAAATAAAATCCGGATTCAAATGGAAAAACAAGCAAATGTGAAGAGACGAGAGTTTACCTTTCAGGTTGGAGATTTGGTCTTGTTGAAACTCCAATCTTATCGTCAGAACACAATGCAAACAAAAGCCTCTTAGAAACTCGCCAAGCGCTTTTTCAGACCCTTCGCAGTCGTCAAATGCGTTAGAAAGGTCGCTTATGTGCTCGAACTACCTTCTTTGTCTCGTATTCACCATGTCTTACATGTCTCTCTCTTGAAGCCTTATTATGGTAAGAACCCAATTGTGGATTTTTGACCTTTACCTCTGCATGCATCTGAGTTGCTTGATGATGAACTTACAAGGGATACAAACATTTTGCCTCATGCTTCAGTAACACCAGATCCTTCGGATCTTATTGCTAGCTCTCATGGAAAAGATATTGGTTTTACTAAGAGTGAACATGGTCTTATTAAAATCAATGTTAGTTCTCAAAATATTTCTAAGTGTTTTCAAAAAGAAAGGAAACAAAAAGCAGAAACTTTGGTCTCAAACCCACTTGGTGTTGGTTCGGTTATGAGAGGAAGTGCAATGGATTTTGTTATAAGTCCTTTAACTAATGCCTCTACTTTTCCGAAGAATTCTAGTGTACTTTACCCTTCTTTTCACGTCACACCAAAAGCCATAGTTCACCGCACATGCTTACCCCTTCCCAAGACAAAACCAGTTGTCTCCCACCTTTCCCAAGCTGTCTCACCCACTCCCAACGCCTACAAATTTACTCCCATTGTCTTCCCAATTCCCCATATATCAGACCCATGTGAATCGGTTTCCCCTTTATCCTCACACAATCCTCCCAAATCTTATCCTTTCAAAACCGTGCCTGTCCTCCCATCCGCTACGTGTCACGATCCTGTGTTTTTCCCTCAATCCAAATTGCAGCCCAGTTTAACAAATTACTCCAGTCGGTCCATTTCACTTTCTCCTTCAGCCCAATGAATTCTCCATTCTTTGAACCTTGAGGACAAGGTTCTTTTTGGGCCAGATAGTACTGTTAGACAGTAGCCAAGGTCTGCTAGAGAGAAAAAGACTCCTATTAGGCTAAAAGACTTTATTTTAGAATAGGAGGTGTTTTTAGCAATTAATTAATGTTTTATTATTGATGTAGTTCAATAGGCCCATGGCCCATAGTTAGGTTCTTTAAACCCAAACTATTTAGTTGTATCTCTTTTGACATTATGAATCAATAAATAATTGATATCTTATTTTATTGTCTATTGATGCAACTTTAGATTTAGGATTCCTTTACATTTGTCTAACACGATCAATCGGGATTTTTGGCCAACTGAATACCCCTAACGAATAGTCATCATCTCCGCAATTGTTGGATCCACACTCTACAAATCACGCAAGCAGGTGTTTGATAAGAGAATTAAATGCTAACCATTAAATTTGATAAATAGTATTAACGTTCTGCCAGAGCGACGTTTGAAAACTCAGTGAAGACCACCTGAAGTTAGGTAGGTTGGTTTGAATGTGGATGGGGCAGTGGGGCTAGATGGCATGGCTGGCTGTGGGGGTCTCTTGAGAACGCACACCACCAGTTGGGTTAAAGGCTTCAGTAAACATTTATGGATAAGTTCCGGCTTTTTATCTGAATTGTGAGGCGTTTTAGTCTTGCTTCGACTTGCTAGGAGAATGGTTATATGAAAGTGTTTATTCAAGTTGATAATAAGAGAGTGGTAACTCTACTCCAGGGAGAAAAAATAATGCCTCAGATTGGTTTCAACCTGTTAGTGCAGATAAATGAGTTGCGTGATCAGTTTGAAGAGTTTAACGTGGAGCACATTTTTAGAGAATCAAATAAAATTGCAGATTTGATGGCTAAGCATGAGAGGCAAGGTTGCAGTAGCATTTTTGAAAATAGGTATAGAGGGTTATTCTCTTTGCTTTGATTGATTCTTTTGTGAGACCTTTTAGTTAATTTTCTTGTTTTGAGCTTTTGTCCTCTCGGCTTATTTAAAAAAAGAGTCACGTGCAAGCATAAATAATAAAGACTCAACCAAAAAAATATTTAAAATATTTATATTTTTTTTATTAAAAAAATGATAACTATTTACCGTGGTTATTTTGTTAGTATGAGAAGTAGAATTCATAACATATATTTGAGTTTTGATGGTTAAATTAAATAAATTCGAATTGAGCCATTGAAAAATTAGAGCTTAGTCATGAGTAAGTTTTCGAAAATCATTTTTTATACACATTTATCATGGAAAACTTATCTTTAGTCGTAGTCAAGTTTTCAGTGTGCAATTTTAATACAGACAATTTAACTTTATCTACAATTAAGCTGCAAGTAAAAATCTTAGACACTTATGTGCATCAAAATATTTTTTAGGGTGAAGTTAAATGAATAAAATTATAATTTATTTATTTTATTGGAGTGAATTTATAAATGTAGGAGTATGGAATGAATTTTTCCTAAAATAACCACTAGGGAAATAGCCGGGCTTAACACACAAGAAAAGCCCACGCTTTCTGATTACAACAACCCATTAATTTTTGAATAACTATTCTTTATACATTATACACCTCCAAAAGTTGACTACAATTTTTTTTTCTTTTTAATTTTTTTTTTCAGAAGACAAATTCCTTAATTTGAGCTTTAAGAAACAAAATAGAATGCAATGGTAAAATTGTGTGGAACAATACGAGAAATTTTTAGCTAATTAATCAACTTTTCAAAAAAATAAAATAATCCTCAAACATTTTTTTTTTCAAATTCTTTCCCAAACTACTCTACTATTACAAAATTTTCAAAGGGGTTTTCAGATAAATTGACGATTATGTACAAGTTTATAAAGGTGTCGTCAATCTTGTATAAAGGCGTCGTCAATTGGATTGTAGACACCATATGCAGTCGTCAATTGGATTGTAGACACCATATGCAGTCTCCAATTCAATTGGCGACTATATGCAAATTTAGGAGGTGTCTCCAATTCATCTGGAGATATAGTGTATTTTCAAAAATAAGTATTAGTTGGTATAGATAGGGTTGTCATCACCGGTTCACGTAAGACATGTTGGTGACAGTTCCTCCATTTATGACACTCAGTTTTAACAAAATCTTTTTAATTATTAAGGCTTCATTGGTCATTGACTTTTTGTTGATGCCATTTACCAAGATCAGTCGAGGGATCTGGGATGTTTTTATGCATTCCAAACTGTAGTTTGACACGGTCATTGTGGTGCATCTCCACAGTGGTGAATTTGTGATCGGCACACATGCAGTCCAAACAGATGCATCTTCATCTCTGGCTCCGTGTTCATGTTCCATTCCTAGATATTGACGCCAAATGAACTATACAAGAGAAATTATTAGATTATAAAATAGGTTAGAATTAAGAACTTAGATTCTTCGTTCACTTGTTGTAACCTTAGATTTTAATATATTAAGATCTTTTTGTTACAACAATGTTAACAACAAACATCACAATGACTTAAACAAACTTAAAATAAACAACACATATAATAGATAAACACAATTTTTCTAACTGATTACAACAATCAACATGATTTCATTAGGTCCAAACATCACTTCTTTTGCATCCTTGTCAGTCTTAACTCCTACCCACCCACGCAATTTATCAAGTCTCTCAATACTATAAATTTTTTACCTTCAGTAATATCTCCCTCTAACCATCAATTCAACTCCTTCTACAGCTGATTGAAACTTTGGATATTCCAGAAGAGCATATCGATTAAAGGCTTCTCTCTTGAAAATATCACTTTCTCGTAGGAGTACTGATACATAATATCGCTATTACAAAAATATGAGAAGATATATGAAAATAATTGATTACACCACCTTTATTTATAGAAAAATTTCACATACAAGCATGTCTCCAGTTGAATTGGCGACACTTCCTAAATTTGTACATAGTCGCCAATTGAATTGGAGACTGCATATGGTGTCTCCAATCCAATTGGCGACACCTTTATAAACTTGTATATGGTCGCCAATTCATCTGGAGACCCCTCTAAAAATATTGTAAAAGTGAGGTAGTTTGAGAATTAATTTGAAAAGTGTGTTATTTGATTTTTTTTTAAATGTGGGTTAATTAGGTAAAAATTTCACAATACGAAACCAAATTTGAAAAAATGTATTTTTTTCACATAACGTTTTATGAAATAAAGTTTTTGTTTTATGTAATTCAAACACAAATTTTACATAAATAGTTTTTTTTTTTGTTTCAAAACTATTTTTTTTCTAATAAGAAATGCATCTTTTTAGTTTTGTGTAATTAAATAAATGTACAAATGTTATTTTTAAAATGAAAATAAAGAAAATCCATTGAGAGTATAAAATATTTTACACTGTCAACTAATCACAACCATTTATCGGAATAAAAAATACTTTTATTTTAAAAAAGTTGATATTATATGGCAATTATGATATTTTAATGGATTGCATGTGTAAAACTCTCTTACACTAACAGTGCACTACCTTTAAACCCTTTTAAAATATACATATCACAATATATTTTCGAAACCAAGATTTGAGTTTAGAATATTTTACTCCTCATACTACTTCACCCTTCAATTCAAATTAGTTACAAAAGAAGAATCCTGAAACTATCCAATTAAAAGACAGTGTAGGAATATATTATTCTTTATTTATAATATTGTATGAATTTACAATGTTTTAAAGAATCATACAAATTTTTTGCAAAATATAAGATTGTAACATCACAAGTAATATGTATTTAGAATCATACTATTCTCGATATATGTTATTTTTAGTACTCACACATAATACAACAATATACAAAATACATGATTATAATATTTTTTGCATTAAATCATAGTATGCTCACAATGCAACATGGGATGGAAGCATAATACACAGCGAAATTGAAATTATTGAAATGTGTCTTCTAAGTCTTATATCTATGTTGCTCTTCCTTCAACCGATACCTGTTTATCTATAAATAAATAACGTGAATTGGGTGACAGATTAATATCAGGGAGTTCCCCTATCTTATGGCTCCACTTATCTCTACAAAGTCCTTAATTCCCCCCACGACATATTAATTCTACACGTTGTAACACGGTGGGAGAACTGACTTTAGTTATGTTGCGGATAGCAAGAGTCGCCACCGACTTTTATTTTATCCAAAGGAAAGGCATAAAAGAACAGGAAAGACCTTTAAAAGATTTTTGGGTCCGGGGGTAGGTTATGTAAAGGGAAGGTGTTAGCACCCTTTACATCCATGGTTATCCATGGGCTCTTAGTTACTTAGCTCACTTTAAAATGTTTTTGAAATGTGAAGTGTGTGAATAGAAATTTTCTTAAGTGTTTATAATGATCCATGTACGGATGCGTATAAACCTTTGTTTTGAAAATTGTTTTGAAAATGTGTGAAGTATTTGAAATGTTTTTGAAGAGTGAGCAAGTATCTAAGAGGAACCTACCATAAGTTTAAGTCTTTTCTGTTCTTGAATCCTTTAAATGGTAAGACTATCCCTATTATTAAGGAATAGGTAGTCATTACCTTGGATGTGAGGGACAAGTGAAGGGTCATCTGTTATTTTAGGCAACTGTGGGGTGTATAAGCAATTCGAAGGGACTATCATCTTTATTCGAAAGGCACAAGATCATTACGAAGGCAACATTCAAAAGGGACTTGATCTTTTATCTGTTAAGGGACTAGATGATGTGAAATTAGGGACTTTGCTTTATACACCCTACTTGACCTTTTGATTAGGCAACATGAGAGGTATCCCTAAGGAAGTGAGATGGCGATCAAAGATCGACTTACGTGTGTGAGTGTACAATTTTAATATTTATCTTTTAAATTAATGAGCTAAATTAATTTTAAATATACAAACATGTTGCACTCCCTATTTTTACTAACCATAGCATAAAAATAAATATTTAAACATTACTACTAAATATTACATCCAAGGAACAATTACATAATAATAATTAAAGCAACTTAAATATAATAAGCAAAATAATAATAATAATTGGGTTAGTAAAAAATAATAATAAAAATAATACAAAGTTAAATGGGGTTAGTAATGATAAATATCACATAAATATAATTAATAATAATAATAATGAAATAAACAAGAATATTATAATAATTAAAAGTTCAATTTTATAAACAATTATTATTTAAGATTAATAAGAAAATGTGAGCAATTATACTAATTATTATCAAGTTTTAAGTTATTTACAAATTATAAAGATTAAGTTAATTATAAACCTATTATGAAAATAAAATTGTAATTACAAAATTAAATTAACAATTTTTAACTATTTTTAAACATATATCAAGAATTATTTATATACAAAAATTAAATTATAAATAAGTTATAGAATATATGCATATTATGAAAATAAGATTAACTATAATTATATTTACAAAATTAAGTTAAGAATTTTATTGTTTTAAACATAAATTAAAATTATTTACATTATTTTAATAAGATTGTAAATAAATAATATAAATAAAAATATGGAAACATAATTAACATTTATATGAAAATAATTAGTTTTTTAGAAAAATATATTTTTTAGGGTTAATCTAGGTTTATGAAAATGTTTTAGGATTTATTAAATTAGGGTTATAGTTTTAATTAAAATTAATAATAATAATAAACAAACAAAACAAATAATGGAGAAAAAAAAGAAAAAGAACTTACCTTGGGCTGGGAGTTGAACCCAGCTCCTTTGCTTTCACAAACTCCAGCCAACAAGATCAACCACTGGGCCAGCGCGCGCACAGGTGCTAAGGAAGGGAGTTCATTTGGTTTTGTTGCTTAATCCTGGAAAATCATGAAAAAAGAAAACAAAACAAAAGGCCTGGGGGGGATCGAACCCAGGACCTTTAAACAATACGCATGCATACTTTCCATCCAGCCGGGAGGGCGCTTCTGATAATATAATGACTATAATCAATTATATATTAAAACTGATGAATATCATGAAAAAACAATAAAAAAATGGTGCCTCCAGGATTCGAACTCAGGCCTTCAAGCATTATACACGCACCCTCTACCACTGGGCCACACACGCACCTGTGAAACAATATCAATAACAAAACAAAAAAATATTATATCAAGTGTTCAAATTCTGAAATTCGCGCCAGGACATCATCTTCTTCCTTGGTACCTACAAATTTTGCTGCGAATTCATCTATGGAATTTCCTGCGAATTTTCAAATACAAGAACCTACGAAAATGAAACATCATCAAAACTGTACAATTTCTCAAAATTAATTAGTGCATCATGATCCTTAAGCTTCATACAATTGTTCTATGTCCTTAGAATTTGTTTATGTTTGGTTTAAAGCATAACCCTAAACTCACGGCCGAAACCCTAGCCATGGTGATTTCTCACACCTGCAATGAAACTTCAATCAAACTATCCAGAATCAATCAACAACTTAATATAAACACAAAACAATGATCAAACTTCATTAAAATCCAGTCAATATGCAGAATCGAAAATCAAGAATATGATGAACATTATGAATTCGGGTTATGCAATATAAGATGTTTTAGATGTTGTTTATGATCCAAAATCATTCTATGAACATCCAGGAACACATAGCAACCTTCAAATTGTCTTGAAAGTGGTTGTAACTTGGAATCCGAATTTGAGTTTTGTGATGAATTTTGAAAGTTGCAACTTACTCTTGGAGGCAGAAATTTTTTTCCAATGCATAGGGTTGTGTTGTATACTTATAGTACAATGGAACTAGGTCAAAAAAATTGATTGTTGTGTGAAGTTTTTGATTGAAAAAGATTAAGACTTAAAATTCAAATATTTGTGAATTCAACCTTTCTATTTCAAGCCAATCTTCATAATTCTCATATCAATTTGATCCAAATCATTTTTATGACTTTCTAGAAACACAATCTCATTTAAATATTTGATTTTTCTATTTTATTTTAATTTAAAATGATTTTAAATGAATAAAATCAAAATAAATAAAATAAAATAATAAAAAATCTGAATATTTGAGGGTTGGGTCGTGCATGAAGTATTGGTATGGATTGGATCATCATATGGCAAGCCCATTTAGAAAAAATTGGTTTTAAACCTCCATTTTCTTCATAAACCAACCAAAAATTTCCCAACTTTGCAAGGGCACATATCCTTCAATTTTAATGCTATGAGGGTGTTCTTGGACATTTTGGAAAGCTTGAAGAGTCCTCTAACCAACCCCATTAGTTTCATGTCCATATCATTTACCATTCTCAAGTTATACCCTTTTGAAGTGGTTGACTTTTTGTTGACTTTCAAAAGGACCTATAATGTCTTAGCTCATACCTTCCAAATGAAGCATTTTTGGGCTTGGCTTGTGAGACACAAAGTTGTAGAGAATTCAATTTCCTTAAAAATGAGATTTGGATGGAAAATTGGTGATGAAGCATGTGAAAGTTATGGCTGGTCAAAGTTCAGTTGACTTTTCCTGAGGAAACCCTAATTTAGAAACCTTTGATTCTTGATAATCTGAAATCTCCTTGATGAATCATGATCAACCCTTGATCAAATGATGAATTTTACTTCATATACTTGATGTTGGCAAAAAAATCATGAAGTTTGACTTTGGCTTGACCACAGTTGACCTCAGTTTGACTTTTTAACTACTTTGACTGATTTTGACTTATCTGATCATCTGACTGAGGAAACCTTTGAGAAAAGTCTTGAAACTTGTCATGGGGATTCTTAGACACATATAAGATGTTATGAAGCTCACTTGAAGTCTTGGAAGTTCATTTAGCCTGATTAAAGTCAAAACCCTAGTTTTGGATGCCCTGCTTAGGAGGATGCATTGTCTGAGGGAATTGTTAAATCTTCTGACCAATTGTGAACTTTGTGAACCTTGTGAACTTCATAAGATGTCTTGTGATCCTTGTGAACCTCATGAAAGGTCTTGTGAACCTTGTGAACCTCATAAAGTGTCTTGTAGACTTCAGGAACCTCATGAAAGGTCTTGTAAGTATTGTGAACCTTGTGAACCTCTTAGCACACAAAGTCTTGTATTGTGAGGGCAAATTTTGGGGTGCAACAGCTGCCCCTGTTCAATTTTCTGAAACCTGAGGGGTTAGATTGGTATATTTTCCAGTCATGACCTGGAAGGTTGAAGGGGATTGAACACAAAAGCCCAAAAATTTGCACTCACCGGTGCGTAGAGTGTTACTGATGACTAGTTGAATATGCTTGAGTGGGCTTAAAGATGCCACTTGGAGAAAAATTCTTCAGGTACATTTCTTGGAGGATAAAGCAGTCCAAAATATGAAGATATAATGATAGCTTTCAGGAAGATAAACAACGTCCTGAGGTAATGGTGATAGCTTTCAGGAAGATAAACAACGTCCCGAGGAAATTATATGCTTTCAGAAGGGTAAACAACGTTCTGAGGAAATAATGTAACCTTTGGGAAGATAAACAACGACCCAAGGTCAAGATAGCTTTCAGGAGGATAAACAACGTCCTGAGGGAATGATAGCTTTCAGGAAGATAAACAACGTCCTGAGGGAATGAGATAACCTTTGGGAAGATAAACAACGGCCCAAGGTCGTGATATGCTTTCAGGAGGATAAACAATGTCCTGAGAAAGTGGTGTAACCTTTGGGAAGATAAACAACGGCCCAAGGTAATAATATGCTTTCAGGAGGATAAACAACGTCCTGAGGGAATGATAGCTTTCAGGAAGATAAACAACGTCCCGAGGTATAAGTAACCTTTGGGAAGATAAACAACGGCCCAAAGTCATAAGTTGTTGATGAAGTCTGTCTGCTGGAGAATTAACCTGAAAAATAATATTATAACATCCCGTATGATAATATTAGCTTATGCATTATGTATGCATGTATGATATGATGCACTTAGGTAATGTATTATGTATTTATGTATATGTATGTTATGGTATGATGTAAATGATGTATGTATGATATGATGCAGCCTGAAGCGTCTGGATATCTTCGTATAACAACTGCTGGCCAGGGAAAATAAATCCTGATTTGTTGCTGGAGAATATGAGGAACTCGTTCCCGTCTTGTCAGATAATATAATATATATAACCTCCCGTCGTCGTTTGATAGTAGGGTATGCATAACCTCCCGTCTTCGTTCGTCGTACTCCTATTGGAAAATAAATTCCCGAATATTCGTATGAGGATAAAAGAGATGGATATAAATTCCAGGGGAGATGTGACTTGAAGTATTTATGAAGATGGATTTGTCCTACTGGGGATTTGTAACTGTCTTGTAGGGATGAACTGGTGAAGCTTCGTTGAAATCCTTCCCTCGTTCGTCCTTAGTAAATACTATTACTGCATTTTCATGCATTTCTGGTAAACATCAATCTTATTAAGCATGTATGCATTTCTGGTAAACATCAATCATATTCAAAAGCATACATACATTCAAACACAACCAATGGACGTTTCGCTTATGTAAATAGGGTAAAAGTAAATCTGGATTCAAAGATGGAATTTTATTTATATCAAAACAATGACCTATACATAGGTAGGTTTGTACAAGGAGACAGAAATCCTAGTAAGAGGAATTCGTCGCAAAATTTTACAAAACAAAGAAAATCAGCTATGTGGGAAATAATCTTATTGAGTTTCAATTCTACTATTGCCATTATCTTCAAGTATCTCATCTTCTACTGTCGAGACGGAAACGATTGAATTGAGCTTTATCTATTCGAACTTGATCAAGTAGCGCAACTGGTTGTAGTTTCATGGGTGATCCAAACGAGACATAGTCATACGCTTTAATCCCTAACTTTTGCCTGGATTGCCTTTTCAGGTTTTCAATCCACCGGGATACCCTTTTTTGCCCAAGCCGCCTTTTCAGGTTTTCGACTTGCCGGGTGTACATTTTATATATATATATATATATCCCTAATTTTTGCCCGAACCCTTTTGGTTCGCCGGGATGCCCTTATTTTTGCCTAGGCCAGTCAACCTAGCGGGTCTCTTTTTATGCGTAGTATTTTTTAACTATGTCTGCGTTTACAGGCTGCGGGAAGTCTTCACCATCCATAGTAGTTAGTATCATGGCACCTCCTGAAAACACTGTTTTGACCACAAATGGTCCTTCATATGTTGGAGTCCACTTGCCCCTAGGATCACCCTGTGGTAATATGATACGCTTGATTACCAAATCACCAGCCTGATATACCTTTGGCTTAACCTTCTTGTTAAAAGCTTTGATCATTCGTTTCTGGTACATCTGGCCATGACAAACTGCTGCTAACCTCTTCTCATCAATCAAATTTATCTGGTCAAGTCGAGTCTGAATCCACTCATCTTCATCCAAGCCTGCATCCTTCATAATTCTTAAGGAGGGAATCTGAACTTCAATGGGCAGAACTGCTTCCATACCATAGACTAAGGAGAATGGGGTTGCCCCTGTTGAAGTGCGTATTGTAGTACGGTAACCATGAAGAGCAAATGGTAACATCTCATGCCAATCCTTGTAAGTAACAGTCATCTTCTGTATAATCTTCTTAATGTTCTTATTAGCAGCTTCAACTGCCCCATTCATCTTTGGACGATACGGAGAAGAGTTGTGATGCTTAATCTTGAACTGCATGCAGAGATCAGTAATCATAGTGTTGTTCAGATTAGAGCCATTGTCAGTAATAATCCTTTCAGGGATGCCATACCTACATATGAGATTGTTCTTAATGAATCGAGCCACAACATTCGTAGTAACAGATGCAAATGAAGCTGCCTCTACCCACTTTGTGAAGTAATCAATAGAAACCAGGATGAAACGATGCCCATTAGAAGCAGTAGGCTTGATCTCACCAATCATATCAATGTCCCACATGGCAAAAGGCCAAGGAGCAGTCCACGCATTCAATGGTGATGGAGGTATATGCACTTTATCAGCATAAATTTGACACTTGTGGCATGTTCTGGAGTGTTGATAGCAATCAGCTTCCATGGTAGACCAATAGTAACCTGCTCTCAATATCTTATTTGCCATAGTATGACCACTAGAATGAGTTCCAAAGATCCCATCATGCATATCTTCCATAATCTCTGTTGCTTCCTTCTTATCCACACAACGAAGCAAAGTTGAATCATGATTGCGTTTGTACAAAATCCCATTGCTCAAAAAGAACTTAGCAGAGAACCTCCTCAGAAACTTCTTATCTTTGACAGATGCCCCTTCAGGGAACTCCTGAGCTTCAAGATATCTTTTCACCTCATAGAACCAAGGTTTCTCATCTGCTTCTTCAGTGCCAATCTCATTGCAGTAAGCAGGCTTCTCAAATCTATCAATAGTAATCTTGGGAGCCTCATCATCCCAGCTAATCTCAAACATAGATGCCATGGTGGCCAAAGCATCTGCCAACTGATTCTCTCTTCGTGGAATATGTCCAAAGGTAATCTCTTTGAAATGTGGGATCAAAGACAACACATGCTCTCTGTAAGGAATGAGGTTATCATGCTTGGTATCCCAATGTCCTTTAATCTGACTTACTACCAGGGCTGAATCTCCATACACATCAAGGAACTGAATCTTCATATCAATAGCAGCTTTAATACCCAGGATACATGCCTCATACTCAGCCATGTTATTGGTACAATAGAAACAAAGTCTGGCAGTAATCGGGGTATGACAACCTTCAGGGGAACTGATCACAACACCAACACCATTACCAAGTGCATTAGAGGCACCATCAAAAACCATAGTCCATCGGGATCCTTGTTCAGGTCCGTCATATTGTCCAGGTTCTTTGGTAATAATCATAATGTCTTCATCAGGGAACTCAAAACTCATTGACTGGTAATCATCCACTGCTTGATGAGCCAAATGATCAGCAACAACACTTCCTTTAATGGCCTTCTGAGTAGTATACTGTATGTCATATTTTGTCAAGATCATTTGCCATCTTGCTATTCTTCCGGAGAGAGCAGGTTTCTCAAATATGTACTTGATTGGATCCATCTTCGAAATCAACAAGGTAGTATGGGTCAACATATACTGTCTTAGTCGGCGAGCAGCCCATGCCAAAGCGCAACAAGTTTTCTCGAGCAGTGAGTATCTTGTTTCACAGTCAGTAAACTTTTTGCTAAGGTAGTATATTGCTTGCTCTTTTCGACCAGACTCGTCATGTTGCCCCACACACACCCCATTGAGTTGTCTAACACTGTTAAGTACATAATCAAAGGTCTTCCATCAACTGGTGGCATCAAAATTGGTGGTTCCAGCAGATATCTCTTGATTTCACCAAAGGCAGTCTGGCACTCATCATTCCATTCCATCACCTGGTCTTTCTTCAGCAACTTGAAGATTGGCTCACAGATGGCAATTAATTGGGAAATAAATCTTGCAATGTAATTCAATCGTCCCAAAAAACCTCTAACCTCCTTCTCAGTACGGGGAGCTGGCATCTCTCGTATAGCTTTCACTTTTGCAGGATCCACTTCAATACCTTTTCCACTGACAATGAAACCCAGGAGTCTACCAGACCTAACTCCAAAAGTACACTTGTTTGGGTTCAATCTCAACTTGTATTTCTTCAACCTCTCAAACAATTTATGCAAATGATCAAGATGTTGCTCTTCATTCTGGGACCTGGCTATCATATCATCCACATATACCTCTATCTCATGATGTATCATATCATGAAACAAAGCCACCATAGCACGCTGATATGTTGCCCCTGCATTCTTCAAACCAAATGGCATCACTTTATAGCAAAAGGTGCCTCACTGTGTAACAAATGTTGTCTTTTCCATATCTTCAGGTGCCATCTTGATTTGATTGTAACCAGAGAAACCATCCATGAAAGAGAATACTTTATGCTGAGCAGTGTTGTCTACCAGAACATCAATATGAGGAAGTAGAAAGTCATCTTTGGGGCTGGCCTTGTTCAAATCTCTGTAGTCTACACACATACGTACCTTACCATCTTTCTTAGGTACCGGTACCACATTTGCAACCCACTGAGGATAAGAAGTCACTGCTAAGAACCCTGCATCAAACTGTTTCATTACCTCTGCCTTAATCTTCTCTGACATTTCAGGACGCATACGACGAACCTTCTGCTTCTTTGGATGACAATCTTCCTTCACTGGTAAACGGTGAACCACAATGTCTGTATCCAACCCTGGCATATCTTCATAAGACCAAGCAAAGATCTCCACATAGTCACGTAACATCTGAATCAATCTGCTCTTGACACTATCCTCTAATTCAGCCCCTATCTTGACCTCTTTCCTGTTTTCTTCAGTTCCCAGATTCACAACTTTGACTGGCTCTTCATGTGGCTGTATAGCTTTCTCTTCTTGTTGTAACAACCTAGCAAGCTCTACAGGTACTTCACAATCGTCCTCATTTCTGTCTTCAGTTTGATAGATCGGATTCTCGAAATTATAATTGGCAATAGTAGAACTGTTATCAACAGGATCCAGAGTGGATGAGGATCTGCATTTTAGTGATGTGGGTGTGTGTAAGAACACATAGCTGATAAAACAAAAATAAAAGAAAAGAAAGACAAGGAACACAATATTTACGAAAACGAAACGTCCACTGATTTTTATTGAATGAAGTATGCAAATGAAATGACATCCCATAACAAGCACACCATTGTGCCCCAGGTAAGGCACAAGGCTTAAAAGTTTAATTGTTCAAGAAATTACAAACTTAAAAAAAAAACACAGTAATAGTATTTACTCCTGACTAAAGGAGATAGGAATAACATCTTCAGCTTTCCAATTATTGAGTCCAGCACCCACAGTAGGAAAAATCCAAGCATCCAAGTTGTAGTCTTCATCATAGTTACCCACAACATTGATCTGGTCTTTCATAATCCCCTGATTGGTGATACGAACAGCACGAGCACGACGAACAGCCTTCTGGGACTCTGCAGTGAAACACAAACCAAATTTGTCAGACTTGTAAGGAATGTCAGGAAGCTGACCCCAAATAGTACAACCACCTTCATCCACCACAGCTCTAGCATCTTTAAGGGAGACCATTGTAGGAGGTACTCTGGTGACCACAGGAACTTTCTTGACAACAGGAGGAGCTTCATAATCGTTAACAATCCAAGGAACCACTTCAAATGTCTGACATGGATTTTCAACATATTCACCTTCCACTTCCAGATATTTAAAAGTGTTCACATGGCTAACAACATATCCTTCTTCTCCATAAACAGTGACAACTTTCCCTTCCACCGGATATCTCAGCTTCTGATGTAATGTAGAGGTTACAGCACCTGCCCCATGGATCCAGGGACGCCCAAGCAAACAAGAATATGACGGATGAATATCCATGACATAAAAGGTAGCATTGAAAAACTGAGAACCAACTTTGATTGGGAGATCAATTTCTCCATGCACCACTCTTCTCGAGCCATCAAAAGCTTTCACCACTATGTTACTGGGCTTTAGCACAGCATCTTCAGGACTCAGCTTATTCAGAACCTCTTTGGGCAACACATTCAGAGAGGAACCATTGTCTATCAATACATGTGACAGGGTAGTGCCCCTGCATTCAATTGAGATATGCAGAGCCCTGTTATGATCCCTCTTGGCAGGAGTCAAATCAGCATCAGAGAAACCTAACCCATTATCATAGGTCAAGTGGGCAACACAATTTTCAAACTGGTCAACAGAAATTTCATTAGGTACATGGGCAGTCTTCAGAAACTTAATCAAAGCCTTGGCATGAGCTTCAAAACATAACAACAAAGACAGCATGGAAATCTTGGAGGGAGTATTCTCCAACTAATCAACAATGTCATAATCACTCTTGCGAATGATTTTCAATACTTCTTCCATCTGCTTAGAGAGATCATCAGCAGCTGGCACATCAGTAGGTATAGGTTCAATAACAGGACCTTTGCCCCGAGCATCAGTGGTGGAGGTAGCAGCTGGAGTAACTGCATTCTTGGAAGTAACTGGAGGAGAGAAAACTCTTCCGCTTCGTGTGATCTTACTAGATCCAGCAATATTATCAACATCAACAGGCATATCAGCTAAGGGTTCCTGCTTAACACCATGGATATAAACATCAGACCCATAATGCCAAGGCACAGCTTTATCGGAAGTATACGGAATAGGACCAGGAGTGGTAATGACCATAGGAGCCACTCTAGCTTCAGCAACACTCTTCACAGGGCCTTCAGCAGTAATCTTAATTGGACCCTTATGAGTGATTTTAACAGGTCCCTTGGAAGTGATCCTTACCGGTACTTTATCAACCTCTTCAATCTTCGTACGCTGGGTTATATGATCAACCATACTCTCTACGGAAAGTGGAGTCCTCTCAAACACTATGGTATATTTATCCATGAGACGTTGAATTCCATCTCTCAACCTCCAACAGCTATCTGGCTTATAGGTACAATACAGACAATCTTCACGACAACCTGGAAAGAACCCAGCTTGTGCTAGTTTCTTCTTAATGACAGACAATGGTGTGGTCAACTCTGCAACTGAATAAATATGTGAATCTTCATCAATTGCATTGACAGTCTTCTCATGATTTGGCATGGGAGCAGTAATCACATTTGGAGTACCCGGAGGGTCAAACTCAATTTCTCCAGCCTCAATCATATCTTGGATTTTGTTCTTCAATACCCAGCAACTATTAGTATCATGTCCCTGACAATTCGAATGATATGCACATCGTGCATTAGGATTGTACCTGGGAGAGGTAACATTAGGATTCTGAGGAGCATCTTTCAGAGTGATAAGTTCAGCCTTCAGCAAGTGTTGCAATGCTTGGGCCATTGACATGTTGATCTTAGTGAACTGCCTTCTAGCCCTTTGTTGAGTTCCTTGTGGCTGCTCTGTTGTTGCAGGAGTTGGATTGGAGATATGAACTGCACTCATAGATTGATGCCTTCTGTTACGATCAGGTTGACCATAAACAGCATTTGATTCTTTCTTCCCACTGGGAGGCTTCTTTGCAACACCTGATGAAGAAGAACCCATCTGAATCTTGCCACTCCTGATACCACTTTCCACGCGCTCTCCTGTCATTATCAACTCAGTGAAACCAGATGATGAGCTTCCAATGAGATGACTATAAAAGGACCATTTAACGTACACATGAACATATCAACCAACTCCCTGTCAGTTAGAGGTGGTTGCACTCTTCCAGCCAAATGTCTCCACTTCTGGGCATACTCCTTGAAATTTTCTTTAGCACCAATAGACATGCTCTGCAGTTGCATGCGAGTAGGGGCTAAATCAGCATTGTATTGATATTGCTTATAGAAGGCTTCAGCAAGATCATTCCAATCACGGATGTTGACACTATCCAACTGATAGTACCATTCCAATTGAGCTCCAGATAAACTCTCTTGGAAGAAATGGATCCACAACTTCTTATCAGCAGTATGGGGTTAGATCCTCCGGACATAAGACCTCAAATGCAGCTTGGGACAAGAAACACCATCATAAACTACGAAGGTAGGAACCTTGAAACCAATGGGTATGACTACCCCAGATATCAAACTCAGGTCTTCAAAATCCAGCCCAGAAGACTTTTGCAATTCCATAGCATCCATTCTATCCACCAGCATCTTGAACTTATCTTCATTAGGCTCATGATAGTAGTTAGCTTCAGAATCAGAGTCCCCCATTGTGTTATGGAGATGATGCGTGTTTTTCGCAAGTGTACGAATCACGTCAAAGTAATATAAAAGATTATCGAATCCACAGAGACCAAGTGTCAATCTATCGTACCTGTTGTTATGGTGTGTATCTAAGGCAACTATTTTTAAGGGTTTTAGTAAGGGTGCAATGGTAAATAAAATTATAATTTTAAATAATAGATAAAGGACAGGCTCGAATGTAATTCACGTAATCAATGATAATTCAGTACTTGTTAGTGGAACTACTTATGGGCAATGTTTTCTTCTTTGAAAAGAACTAATTTAACAGGAACTGTCGCTTTCGCGTATTCAGAACCGAGTTGTACTCTCTAATCAACCCCTCCTATTGTCACGGATAAAAAGGTGCGTACTGCGTTAGAGTAGTAAACCTATTTTTAAGAAATCTAGTATCTTGACTAAGTTGAAAAGTATTTTAACTTGGACTTCTTAGCAAAAAGAGGTTCTTATGAACCAGACTCTAAATCTCATAACGCGTCCGAAAATCGTTTTAAAATCTCTTTTCTTTTTAATCTAAAAACTCCTAATGAACTATACAAAGCGCTTTTGGCTGTTTTTGAAATAGTTAAAAACAATTACTTGAATTGAAAGATAAAATAGCCCTTAGGTGTTTCCACGAACAATTATACTGATAACTGATTTAATTACGATCCTTACATTCTAACCTTTATGGAATTAGTTAGACATGATAAAGTAAAGATTCTTTTTATAATTTTTCATAAAAGTAATTTAAAGCGAGTGCGGAAAATAAACAAAGTAAATGTGCGAGTGCGGGAAATAAACAAAGTAAATGTGCGAGTGCGGGAAATAAACAAAGTAAATGTGCGAGTGCGGGAAATAAACAAAGTAAATGTGCGAGTGCGGGAAATAAACAAAGTAAATGTGCGAGTGCGGGAAATAAACAAAGTAAAGTGCGAGAAATAAATAAAAGTAAAGTACGAACTTGAATTAAAATGGCGGCAGGATTAACTTCCTCCAGAGTGCTCAAAAACTCGAACCACAGACAGATTACAGACTCGATCACTCGATTGCAGAGGCACCCCGATGTGGAATGGCAACTGCTTTATAACTGATATATGCCTAGAGAATTCTAATTCTGGATGAAGAAAAACGAAAATCTAAGGTCCTATTTATAGGAGAAACTGAAAGCATGAAATGACCGGGACGCCCCTCCACTAAAAAGTGGAGGTTATGAAATTTTGCCTTGTGGCGCCCGCCACAAGGTCATGGCGCCCGCCATGGTCCCTACAGGGGATGATGGAGTGGGGAACGTGGGTCTTGGAGGTTGAGGAGTGGTCTTGAGACGTGGCCACGTCATGGCTAACCCCATGGCGCCCGCCACGGTGGGTGCCGCAAGTGCAAAACGCTGAATTTCTAGGTTTTCGTCCGTTTTCACTCCTTTTTCGCTCCTTTTCCCGATTCAAGCTCCGATTATTATAAAAACCTGAAAACATAAGAAAACAAAGCAATAACAAAGCAAAACAACAATAAAAGCTAAGAATGCATGCGAAATCGGAGTCAGAAATACGGTGAATTTTAGTGTGATCAAATTCTCCCACACTTAAACCTTTGCTTGTCCTCAAGCAAACATTAAAGCTTAAGAAAATATGGTGTCAACACGTGTCTTTGGGCTAAAGGGATTCTAAGTTCAAGTTAGGATGCAGTGACAGATACTAACTAAGTGAACCAAGGGTACCATAGTAACACAAACACAAACTTCAATCCTATATTAACCACTCCATATCATCCCACGATACCTAGGCCTATCTTCTCATCTTTTTGTGTCCTTTTCATTCAGGCGCAATCACATTAAGCCCGTTATCCGTACATGCTTCATAGTAGAGTGACCGGTTAGTGATTCTGATCCATAACATAAGGTTTCTGGCACATAAGCATGTGTAAACCTGTTTTTATTTCGCCTAAATGTAGCTGCGGGGGATCGGATCGTAATCCGCCCTACCAAGTTCAGTGCCAGATACCTCTGAACCAACTAACAATAGGTGACTTGCAATTTTTTTTCTTTTTGTGGCAAATTTTTTTCTTCTCTTTTTTTTCGGTTTAAATGACTTTGTGAGGGTCACCTATACCAGAGTTTGCCTTTTTTTCTCTCTTTTTTTTTATTTTTATTTTTATTTTTTATTTTTTATTAGCACTGGATCATTCACTTATATTCATCGGCCCCCTACGTAGAGCATGCTTAGGCCGGAGCTGACTGCTAAAATAAACTACTTAGGACAATTTTTTAAATGATAATAAAGGCCAAGGTGGTGGGGTTTAGGAGTGATTCCTATATTCAAGAGGTCTATGGTGCTAAAATGGTTCTGATGTTTCAAAAAGTTGAACTAAGTCACCACATCCTAATCTAAACCTGTCTCAAAGCCCAAAAAACATGTGAAACAACATTATTTTCTTTTTTAAAAATTTTCTGGTAAGGCTAAGGAAATGGGAAAAAATGAAGATGAACTAAAAAGACACTATACTGGCGACTCGTCAGACTCATGCATTATCTAAGAAAATTAAATTACTGAAAAGGGAAATAACTGAAAGGAAATTAACTAAAAAGGGAAATAACAGAAAGCAATAAAATCCCCTCCCACACTTAAATCGAACATTGTCCCCAATGTTTCGAAATAAGATAAGGGGGGTAACCTGGAAAAAGACTACTGAGGAGGGGCACTGGTGCCTTCGCCGTCCTGATGTGATGGTCTGGAACGACGGGATCTACTACGATGCTGGTCCCTCCGGTCGAGTCGTGCTGATAAAGCAGCCTGAGCACTCCGGACCTCTCGAAGGTTACCCAAGATGGAACCCTGAGTAGCCTCTACAAGCTGGTAGTGTCGGCTGTTGAACTCTCTCTGACGGTTCTGCTCTAATGAGATATCGTTCAAGGTACGGCAAACGTTGCTATAAGCCCGATCCGAAACCAATCGCGATTGTTGCATGAAGCTCATGTTGTCCGTCAGCTGCTGTGAAATAGTAGAGAGAAGGCCATCACGCCTTTCTTCTCTAGCTGTCATATCACGCCACATCTCCTCGGTGACAAAGAATCCAGGAGCAGTACCTGCAACAGGGTTAGAGGAAGATGGTGCAGTGTGTGATTGTGAAGGACGATGGGGGGACATGTGAGGGATGGGAGACTGCTCTCTCCGATCATACTCATCATCAGTGTCATGTGCCTCCCCATCGGGAATATTAGGAGGAAGTGGACCCAAAACACGTGGAGCATTAAGATCATAGGTCCAGTTCCTTTCATCACGTACATCAGTATGTCTACTGCATGGTAAAGCAACAGATGGGATAGCTACCCCATGAACCATCAACTCATAACCACCTTCTCTCCTCGTTCGGCACAATTTCATGTCTTTCAGAAATTTTAAATTAATTGTGCGAGGAGGTAGTGGTTCAAGTGTAGCTATCTCATCGTTCAGGCCAAGAGCCCGAGCAATAGACGTAACAAGCCCTCCAAATACAATCGGTCCTGTTTTATTAGTAAATAAAGTCATATGGGCAAGCATAAACGGGACCGGATTGATGTGGGTTCTAGTGAGGCATCCTTGCAAAAATAGGAGTTCACGAGCATTTACCTTGTTTGGACTTTCCCGGCCAAAAATAGTACATGCCAAAAGAAGTCTAAAAACTCTTATGGCCGGGTTGTGAATGGTCGACGCAAGTATCCCTTCAAAAGAATTAATTGAAGTACTTGAAAGCCTTAGCCAGAAGGTAAATACCTCGGCCGACCATTCAGCATCCAAAGGTGCCTCACAGATCGAACCTTCCCTATGAGGGATTCCTAACAAACCTGCTAGATCGTTGGTACTGAATTCATACTCAATTCCGAACAGTCTAAAAATAACAGTACCAACAGTGCTAGCAGTGTTAGGACTGACAGTGTATATCAAAGAACTCAAAAACTCAGTTGTCAGTCGCTCATAGGTAGGTTCCTGATTAATGAAAATATTATGCAAGCCTAGAAATTCTAATAAATTAAAAACACTATGATAAATACCCAAAGCATACAGACAGTTATCGTCGACGTACCTAGTCGAGAGAATTTCTCGACTTTGAAGCCTCTGAATAATTTTCCGTTGCCTTTCGCCCGGTCTTCCATCACGAAGAAGAAATCCATTGAACTCCATTGTTGAAAATCTCCTTAGGTAGTGAAAATGGTAGAAAAGTGGTTTATGAGGGGAATGATAAGGTTTTGATTTTTTTGGTTTTTGATGGATGAAAATGGAAATGGATGTTGGATATGTGTTATGGATGGAGGGTATTTTGGAAATGGGTGAGCTTTAATGGGGTTCAAGGAGGATTTGGAAGGTTGTAAAAATGGGTTTTTGGTGAAGAAAGGGATGAAAATGGTGGAAATGGGGATTGAATCCCGTATATGTTGATGGTACGGTGTGGCGCCCGCCACAGGGCCTATGGCGCCCGCCACAAGGCCAATTCCTGGGCCTTGTGGTTTTGGATCCTCCTTTTGGGCCTTCCTTGCACCTTTGGTCTTCGGGGGGTCTGGATAGCGTTTTCTTCTTCTTTTCAAGGCATTGGCTTGCATTTTTTTTTTGTAAAGACAAAAAATGAAAATATTTTTGTCTTATATTTTTTTTTCTTTGCACGACAAAAATAAAGTAATTAAAGAAACAAAAGAAAAAGAAAAAGTTAACATTAGTGCATAATATGTATATATATAAGGAATTCAAAGTGCATGAAAATATAAAAGCTGCAATAAAGTAATATATGTCTGGAAATGCGAAAAATAAAGCGTAAAAGGGAAATACTAGGGTAGTGCTGTCAGTGTAGAATGAGTCATGTGGTAGGTTTCTTCTCCTGGCTTGATCCACGAATCTCAGCTATCTCCCTCCGAAGCTCTTCAATCGCCTGATGTAGAGCATCGGCCTCTGAGGCATGAGTGAGATCAGAAACCTGCATCTGTAACTCCAAGTCTGCCACTTCCTGCTTGAGCAGGGCAGTCTCCTTACGGAGCTCATAAATCTGTGTTTGTAGGTCAGGTGGCTGCAGAGACATATTGTTAGACATAACAGTGATTCGGGGAGTAAGAGGTGTAGGAGTGTACTCAGCGGCGGGAGGCGATTTCGGCTCTTCGACAGTCTCTCCATAACCCTCTAGAGCATAACTCCAATTTGCAGGATCATGGACACTGGTCATCAGCGGATCTGGTAATGTAAAGTAGTGTATCGCTTCACCGTCGATCAGTAATTTAAACATGTTGGGCTCAAAGGAAGCCCTCCTCATCAGTCCTCTATCAAGACAAAAATCAATATCCAGGGTGGTGTAGCAGCAGAAGGTCCTGAGGTGCAATAACTTGCGAGACAAACCCAATGCAGTAGCTATCTGTGTAACAATCCCACCGACATGGATGATGCCTACTGATGATCTGGCAACACTAGCAAGGCCCTTCAGTAGAAAGTTGCCACAAGCAACAGGGCGAGACTGAGTCGCACAAAACAGTAGGAAAATCTCCTCTTCACTTAGCAGTGTCTCTGTATCTGGAAAACCTAGGAAAGAATGTGCTAGAATCATCTGGAAGTACCTCAATGCAGGGTTGTGGATTACCTGAGAAAACTGGGTAGAAGGATCTTGGCTCCCTCCGCCTGATATTTTAGTCCAAAACTTTTCCACTTCTTTGCTCATAAAATACCCCATCGGAGTCTCTGGAATAGCATCAGGAGTAGTCTGGAAACCTAGTAAATCACCAAACTCTTTGTGAGAGAATGAGTAGTCAATCCCGAACAACCTGAAAACAGCGAGTCCATCGGGTCCAGCCCAAGGGTCATGATGAAACGAGCTGAGGAACTCAAGAGTCAAGTTCCTATAAGTGTTGTTCCTGTCGTCAAACTGGTCCCACTGGAGTTGATGGCATAAAAATCTGACGCTTGGCTCTATCCCCAAGGCATCCATGCAGTCATGGTCAGGGTACCTGGTAGGAGCCATAGGGCGTCTCATGTGAACATAGTAACGCTCTCTCTGTGCATCGTCTCTAAAGGCCACGTGCATGTCATCAGGGTTCTGCATTCTGTACAAGGTTAGCAAACAAGTCCTGAAAGCACATAAAACATTCAATCGTTAGTCCTGACATAATAATAATAATAAACAAATTAAAATAAAGTAAAAATAAATAAAAAGTACAAAAATAAGAAAACCATGGGTTGCCTCCCATGCAGCGCTTGTTTAACGTCATTAGCTCGACGACCGATATTTAAACATCATTGGAAGGATACGGTGGATCACTCAGAGTATGGCAGGTGTATGTTGTTGGAATGTCACCTCCTTCGTAGGGCTTCAACCTCTGTCCATTAACGATGAATGGTTTACATGTCTGGTTCTTGATTTCAATAGCACCGGATCTTAGGATCTTAGATACTTCGAAGGGGCCAGTCCATCTCGAACGGAGTTTACCTGGAAATAGTCGTAACCTAGAATCGAACAGGAGAACAGGATCGCCTATTTTGAAGTCTCTTCTTATGATTCTTTTGTCATGCCAAGCTTTTGTTCTTTCTTTGTATATGATGGCATTTTCGTAGGCAGATTGTCTGAGCTCTTCTAATTTGTGGATGTCAAGGATACGTTTCTCACCAGCTGTCAAGTAATCCAGATTCAAAGTTTTGATGGCCCAATAGGCCTTATGCTCCAACTCAAAAGGTAAGTGACATGATTTTCCATAGACCAGTTGATAAGGGGTTGTTCCTATAGGAGTTTTGAAAGCGGTTCTATAGGCCCATAATGCTTCTTGAAGTTTCTGTGACCAATCCTTTCTAGATATAGAGACAGTCTTCTCGAGGATTTGTTTTATCTCCCTATTAGATACTTCCACTTGTCCATTGGTCTGTGGGTGGTATGGTGTTGCTACTCTATGCTTAACTCCATACTTGCTTAAAAGTTTATCAAATATTCTCGATATGAAGTGTGATCCTCCATCACTTATGACTAAACGGGGGGTTCCAAACCTGGGAAATATATAATTCTTGAATAATTTGATGACTACTCTGGTGTCATTTGTGGGTGTGGCGATAGCTTCAATCCATTTAGACACGTAGTCAACAGCTACTAATATGTACTGATTTCCAAAAGATGGTGGGAACGGTCCCATAAAGTCTATACCCCATACGTCGAAGAGTTCTACTTCTTGGATATTTCTTAACGGCATTTCATTACGTCTTGAAATATTTCCTGTGCATTGGCATCTGTCACACTTGACAATGAAAGCATGGACATCACGCCACATAGTAGGCCAGAACAGGCCAGCTTGAAGAATCTTGGCGTAGGTCTTAGATGTGCTTGCATGTCCACCATAGGGTGCAGAATGACAATGCTCAATTATATTATTTACCTCTTCTTCTGGAACACAACGGCGGAAAATGCCATCTTTACCTCTCTTGAAAAGAAATGGATCGTCCCAATAGAAGTTTCTCACATCACTATAGAACTTCTTCTTCCGGTGGTAGTTTAGATCAGGGGGTATGATGTCAGCGGCTAGGTAATTAACAAAGTCTGCATACCAAGGTACATTGCTTATAGCTAAGGATTTATGAAAATACTCATGAGGGTCTGGGTTATCATCTTCAATGGTTTCCAGTTGGGCTATCAGTCTATCATAGGCAAAATCGTCATTTATGGGAACTGGATCAGGTTTCAGGTATTCTAGCCTAGATAGGTGATCAGCTACCACATTCTCAGTGCCTTTCTTATCACGGATGTCCAAATCAAACTCTTGCAGTAATAGAATCCATCGAAGTAACCTAGGCTTGGCATCCTTTTTGCTTAGTAAGTAACGAATGGCAGCATGGTCGGTATAAACTATAATCTTGGCTCCTACTAGATAAGATCTGAATTTGTCTATTGCAAAAACTACAGCTAGGAGCTCCTTTTCGGTTGTTGCGTAGTTGAGCTGTGCAGCGTCTAGGGTTCTACTGGCATAATAAATCACATGTAACTTTTTGTCTTTTCTTTGACCTAGAACGGCTCCAACAGCATAATCACTGGCGTCACACATTATCTCAAACGGTTCTGACCAATCAGGGGGTTTCATTATAGGTGCTGAAATCAGAGCTTGCTTCAGAAGATTAAATGCTTCAGTACATTTTTCATCGAAGATGAATTCAACATCTTTCATTAAAAGACCAGTTAAGGGCTTTGTTATTTTGGAGAAATCCTTGATGAAACGTCGGTAAAATCCGGCATGTCCAAGAAAACTTCTTATCTCCCTGATAGTCTTCGGCGGTTTTAGATTCTCTATGACTTCTATTTTTGCTTTATCTACCTCTATACCTTTTTCGGAAACTATATGTCCTAAAACAATCCCTTCGGTGACCATGAAATGACATTTTTCCCAATTTAGCACAAGGTTTACCTCCACACATCTCTCCAGGATTTTCTCAAGGTTGACAAGACAATTTTTGAAATCTGACCCACAAACTGAGAAATCGTCCATAAATACTTCCATAATTCCATCTAAATAATCAGCAAAGATAGACATCATGCAGCGTTGGAAAGTTGCAGGAGCATTACAAAGTCCAAAAGGCATTCTTCTATAGGCAAAAGTTCCAACTGGGCATGTAAAGGTAGTTTTTTCTTGATCTTCAGGATGAATAGGTATTTGGAAGAATCCTGAATATCCATATAAATAACAAAAGTAAGAGTGTCTGGCTAGGCGCTCCAACATTTGGTCTATGAATGGTAATGGGAAATGGTCCTTCCTAGTTGCTTTATTTAATTTTCTATAATCTATGCACATACGCCAACCTCCATCGGTTCTTTTTGCTACAGGTTCGCCCTTCTCGTTTTGCACGACTGTGATGCCTCCCTTTTTAGGTACTACATGCACAGGACTCACCCATTTACTGTCCGAGATCTGATATATTATACCTGCCTCTAGTAACTTAAGAACTTCAGTCTTAACTACAGTACTCATTATAGGATTTATTCTACGTTGGTGTTCTCTGGAAGGTTTTGAATCTTCTTCAAGCAAAATCCGATGCATGCATACGGATGGGCTTATTCCTTTTAGATCAGAGATCTTATATCCTAAGGCTGAGGGGTACCTACGTAAAACTTCTAATAATTGATCGGTTTCTTCTTGGTTTAAGGTAGCACTGACTATAACTGGACGGTTCATATCTTCATCGAGAAATTCATATCTCAGGTTTTTAGGCAGTTCCTTAAGTTTTACGGTCGGTTTTATAGGGCAAGGCATAGGATCTGGGGTAAGAGATAAACATTCGTGAAGGTTATCATCAATGTAAGGATTTTTATAATTGTCATCTTCCAAAATAAGGGTTGACGGCAATTTTATAGATTCAGTTTCTTCTTCTTGTTCTAATTCCCTAATGCATTCTTCGATGATATCTAAGGCATAACAAGCATCTCCTATCACAGGTGCCATAAGAAATTTTGACAATATAAATTCTATCTTCTGGCCACCTACCTCAAAAGTTAGTTTTCCCTTTTTAACATCTATCACGGCTCCAGCAGTCGATAAGAACGGTCTACCTAGGAGGATTGGTATGTCGTCATCTTCTTTAATGTCCATGACAACAAAATCAGTAGGTATAAACAGCTGACCTATCCTAACAGGGACGTCTTCAAGTATGCCTATAGGGTATTTAACGGATCTATCGGCTAATTGAAGTGACATCTTAGTAGGTTGTAATTCTCCTAAGTTTAATCTCTCACAAACTGCTAAAGGCATTAAGCTCACACTAGCTCCTAAGTCTAGAAAAGCTTTTTCGATGACATGATTCCCCAAAATACAAGGAATGGAAAAATTTCCGGGATCTTTATCTTTCTTTGCTAACCTATTTTCGGAAATAGAATTACATTCCAAGGGTTTCGGATCTTCAAGTCTACATTTATTTGTAAGTATGTCTTTGAGAAACTTAGCGTAAGAAGGTATTTGGGTGATGGCTTCTGTAAAGGGGATTTCTACGTGAAGTTTTTCTATAACCTTAACGAATTTTTGATATTGATTATCGATTTGGGTTTTCTTTAATCTTTGAGGGTAAGGTATTGGTGGTTTATATGGCGGTGGTGGTACATAGGTTTTATTTTTAGGTTCTTCTCCTTTTTCTTGACTTTCCGGGGTTTCAGGCTTCTCTGGTTCCTTTTCCTCATTCCTCTCAGAAGTTTCGGGCTCACTTAATCTAGGGTTTAAAGGTTCCTTATAAGCGTTTCCACTTCGTAGAGTAATGGCATTTGCTTGCCCTTTCGGGTTTTGTTGAGGTTGTCCAGGGAACTGTCCTCCAGGTGTAGTCTGTGGGGCTTGGTTTAACGCTACCTGAGAGATCTGGGTTTCAAGCATCTTATTATGAGTAATGATTTGATCAACCTTGGTTCCTAACTTGGTAATCAGTTCGTTAACATGGACGTTATGGTTCATGAACTCTTTGTTTTGTTGTTTTTGAGCAACGATAAAATCTTTTACAACTTCCTCAAAGCTCGGACTAGGTGGTACAGGTTGCATAGGTTGATTTGTTCTAGGGGCTTGGTAACCTTGTTGTCTCGGAGGTGCGGTATTTTGGATAGGGTTATTATTTTTGTAGGAGAAGTTTGGGTGATTCCTCCATCCAGGGTTATATGTGTTTGAAAATGGGTTCCCTTGGGTATAGTTCACTTGCTCAGTGTTGGTTTCGCTCAACAGATTGCATTCGGCGGATTGGTGTCCTTGCGTTCCACATATCTCACAATTCGGCGAAACTGCGGCTACAGTATTCGGAGTTGTACACATATGTTCGACTCTAAGGGCCAACGCGTCCATTTTAGCCTGCATCATGTCTATAGAGCTTAGCTCATGTATTCCTCCTTGGGCTTCCTTCTTTTCCACTGTCGCTCGTTCTACTCCCCATGATTGATGGTTTTGGGCCATATCCTCGATAAGGGCACTAGCTTTAGGGTAAGGTTTGTTCATCAGTGCGCCACCAGCGACAGCGTCGATGGTCATTTTAGTGTTATAAAGAAGTCCATTATAGAAGGTTTGGATGATTAACCAATTCTCTAAGCCATGATGTGGGCATGCTCTTAATAGTTCTTTATATCTCTCCCAGGCTTCGAACAACGACTCTCCTTGGTGTTGGGTAAATCTAGTTATTAGGTTTCTAAGAAGAGCGGTCTTACTCGGGGGAAAATATCTAGCAAGGAAAACTTTCCTAAGGTCATCCCAGGTTGTTATTGAATTGGGTGGAAGGGAATCTAACCATGATAGAGCTTTATCTCTGAGGGAAAAGGGAAATAATCTTAAGCGTATTGCCTCAGGAGAAGCTCCATTGGTTTTAAAGGTGTCTGCTAACTGAAGAAAGTTTTTTAAATGTTGGTTTGGGTTATCAGTAGCGAGACCTGCGAATTGTCTCTGTTGCACTAATTGCAGCAGGGATGGTTTAAGTTCAAAATTATTGGCTGGGATAGCGGGGTTTACTATACTGGAACTAGGTTCCTCGTTTGATGGTTGGGCGAAGTCCTTAAGAGGTCTTCGGTTTTGATCTTTGGCCATAGCTCTCCTATTCCTATGGAAAAACAAACATGCGCGAGCGTAACGTTCAGGCTCAGCTAGAGGGTCTACTAAACTTCCGGCACTGCGAGTCTTTCGCATTGACCGGTGGGTAACAACCTTAGTCTAAACGGTATAACTACAAGGTAATGAAATTTGACGATATTGGTCCCCGGCAACGGCGCCAAAAACTTGATGCGTGTTTTTCGCAAGTGTACGAATCATGTCAAAGTAATATAAAAGATTATCGAATCCACAGAGACCAAGTGTCAATCTATCGTACCTGTTGTTATGGTGTGTATCTAAGGCAACTATTTTTAAGGGTTTTAGTAAGGGTGCAATGGTAAATAAAATTATAATTTTAAATAATAGATAAAGGACAGGCTCGAATGTAATTCACGTAATCAATGATAATTCAGTACTTGTTAGTGGAACTACTTATGGGCAATGTTTTCTTCTTTGAAAAGAACTAATTTAACAGGAACTGTCGCTTTCGCGTATTCAGAACCGAGTTGTACTCTCTAATCAACCCCTCCTATTGTCACGGATAAAAAGGTGCGTACTGCGTTAGAGTAGTAAACCTATTTTTAAGAAATCTAGTATCTTGACTAAGTTGAAAAGTATTTTAACTTGGACTTCTTAGCAAAAAGAGGTTCTTATGAACCAGACTCTAAATCTCATAACGCGTCCGAAAATCGTTTTAAAATCTCTTTTCTTTTTAATCTAAAAACTCCTAATGAACTATACAAAGCGCTTTTGGCTGTTTTTGAAATAGTTAAAAACAATTACTTGAATTGAAAGATAAAATAGCCCTTAGGTGTTTCCACGAACAATTATACTGATAACTGATTTAATTACGATCCTTACATTCTAACCTTTATGGAATTAGTTAGACATGATAAAGTAAAGATTCTTTTTATAATTTTTCATAAAAGTAATTTAAAGCGAGTGCGGAAAATAAACAAAGTAAATGTGCGAGTGCGGGAAATAAACAAAGTAAATGTGCGAGTGCGGGAAATAAACAAAGTAAATGTGCGAGTGCGGGAAATAAACAAAGTAAAGTGCGAGAAATAAATAAAAGTAAAGTACGAACTTGAATTAAAATGGCGGCAGGATTAACTTCCTCCAGAGTGCTCAAAAACTCGAACCACAGACAGATTACAGACTCGATCACTCGATTGCAGAGGCACCCCGATGTGGAATGGCAACTGCTTTATAACTGATATATGCCTAGAGAATTCTAATTCTGGATGAAGAAAAAAGAAAATCTAAGGTCCTATTTATAGGAGAAACTGAAAGCATGAAATGACCGGGACGCCCCTCCACTAAAAAGTGGAGGTTATGAAATTTTGCCTTGTGGCGCCCGCCACAAGGTCATGGCGCCCGCCATGGTCCCTACAGGGGATGATGGAGTGGGGTACGTGGGTCTTGGAGGTTGAGGAGTGGTCTTGAGACGTGTCCACGTCATGGCTAACCCCATGGCGCCCGCCACGGTGGGTGTCGCAAGTGCAAAACGCTGAATTTCTAGGTTTTCGTCCGTTTTCACTCCTTTTTCGCTCCTTTTCCCGATTCAAGCTCCGATTATTATAAAAACCTGAAAACATAAGAAAACAAAGCAATAACAAAGCAAAATAACAATAAAAGCTAAGAATGCATGCGAAATCGGAGTCAGAAATACGGTGAATTTTAGTGTGATCAGGAGACTGCCTCCCTCTTTCTCAGACTCTTCAGACTCATAATCTTCAACTGGTTCTTTGGTCTTGACAGGACCTCTGAACCTTCTTCCCATGTTGATCAGGCCACCTGACCTTCTAGTCTTCTTAGTCTTCTTGGCCAGCAGTGTCTTCAATTCATCCTGCCCCTTGGACAAGTTCAGGATTAGCTCTTGGAACTGTGCATTTTGTGCCTGGAGATCCTTAACTGTTTGTTCAAGAGCCATTGCTGAAATAAACAGCGAGAAGATAAGAAACCTGTGCACAATAAACCTGTGATGTAATGATATGATATGTTAATGCGTATGCAATGTTTTTAAGGACCGCAGGATTTAAATTTGCTTAAACAAACAAGAAGGTAAACTTTTATTAGTAATAAACTTGTTTTGCCTCTTGGGCTTACAGAAAATGAAATGAAATAAATACAAGAGATGGGGTTTTAAGTCTCCCATGGACGTTTCCTCTTTGTGTTGAGGTATGAGTTGAGATTTCGTTCCCCGTGAAGTTGCTTTGTTAGTTCCAGGATTCTTTCTTGGCTTGCTTTGTAATGAGCCTCGAAGGTATCCCTTTGCTCCTTCAATTGGATCCAGGATCTCTGTAAGTCTTCCATGTCAGTAGGCATGTCTGGGTGAAGGATGGTATAAGCAGTATCCCCTTCAGCAACAGGTTCCATGGTAACTGGCAGGATAGCAGGATATGGCATCATGAGAGTCTGAGCACGAGATCGCACCCATCTGAGATAAGCCTCCATAGGAATAGTGTACTTAGGCTCCAGAGTCTTGCTGTCAACCTTGTTCACTTTCCCCCATGCTCGTATGAATCTCTGACGGTAACCTTGAAGATCGTTGTCGTAGTCGAACACAATGCCCTGAATCAACATGTCATGTGGGCCATCACTCCGAGCGTAACCAAACTGTCGTAAAGCTAAAGAAGGGTTGTAGGTAATACCTCCTCTTATGCCTAGAAGTGGCACATTAGGAAACTCCCCACAACGGTCAATGATAGTGACATTCTCCATAGATCTGGAGCACCAATGAATATCTGAATGCGAGAGTGACATGATCCTCTTAGACCACCTGAACCCCTGCTCATTCTTCATTACTGATCGAGGAAGGTGAGAAATAAACCACCTAGAGAGCAAAGGTATGCAGCACATCAAAGTTCCTCTTGCCCTTGTAGTACGGGTATGAAGAGAATGTAGGATGTCTCCAAGCAATGTAGGTACTGGATTGTGACTCAAGAATATGTTGATGGCATGAACGTCTATGAACTGATCTGTATTGGGGAACAATACTAAGCCATAAATTAATAAGGCTAAGATCTCCTCAAAAGCATCGTAGCTCATAGCCTTCAAGAACACTTGAGCTTTATCCATTAATACCTTAGCAAGAATACCTTTAACTCCGCTTCTCGTTTCTAGAACAATGTCAGATTTCTTCAGATGTAGGGTTGCAGCAATAACCTCAGGTTTAGGCTCTCTTTCCCAGCCTGTGAAGGGTCTTTGATCAAGAACAGGTATACCCAGAAGTTTAGAGAATTCTTCCATTGTAAGGACCAGCTGATAGTCAGGGAATGTGAAGCAATGGTGCTTAGGATCAAAGAACTGAAACAGAACACTCATCATGTCTTCATTGAATCCTGAGGTGACTAGATCCAATAAGTGACCATGTCTCTTGATAAACTGGGAGTGTTCAGACACTTGAGAAACCAACTCTTTAAGTTTAGCAGGTATCACTACAAAGTTGATCCTGATAGTGTTTCTACGTGCAGAAGCCATGACCTGCAACAAAGAACAAAGATAAATCCTTTGGTCCTTGAAATGGTTAGTGAAAATGCTATGCTTATGATGCATGATGATGCTATGATGTTATGCTCAAACACAAACATGTGGCACACACAAACAAGTCACACAATAGCCTTAGGTTTAAAGGCTTGCATGAGGTTCAAAGGTAAGTACCCTCCCCTGAAGTTAGTTGGTTCATCCTGTCCTATAAAGTAACCAGGTTCTAAGGGATCTCAATATCATTGATCCTTCACAAGGGTGGTTGTTCAGAAGGCAACTTACTTGCCAACCAAAACCCTCCAAGTTTAAGATCTCAATGAGCGTAGCATCGAGTATCAACCAACTTCAGTCTGCACCAAAGCCGGTTATCTCACTACTTTTCTAAAGGCCAAGATGGGATAACTAGGGTTCTAAAAGTTAGTTAGTGCATTGACAACATATGGCAGCCTCATATTATCCTCAACTTGACTTAAGGAACATAAGCACCAACCAAGAAGTCACACTAACTATGGCCACCAGATCAACCATATCGGTATACTCCGTACAGTTTCCTTGGTCTATTGCCATTTACCTAAGGTACACTAGATCCGGGTTAGGATATTTCTCACATAAGAGCACCCAACAGATAAGTATAAAGCAAACAAGACAAACAAATTTAAAGTGATCTAATTCCTAAGGGTACCCCTCTTTTATTAAATCCCCAGCAGAGTCGCCAGTTCTGTAACACGGTGGGAGAACTGACTTTAGTATGTTGCGGATAGCAAGAGTCGCCACCGACTTTTATTTTATCCAAAGGAAAGACATAAAAGAACAGGAAAGACCTTTAAAAGATTTTTGGGTCCGGGGGGTAGGTTATGTAAAGGGAAGGTGTTAGCACCCTTTAAATCCATGGTTATCCATGGGCTCTTAGTTACTTAGCTCACTTTAAAATGTTTTTGAAATGTGAAGTGTGTGAATAGAAATTTTCTTAAGTGTTTATAATGATCCATGTACGGATGTGTATAAACCTTTGTTTAGAAAATTGTTTTGAAAATGTGTGAAGTATTTGAAATGTTTTTGAAGAGTGAGCAAGTATCTAAGAGGAACCTACCCTAAGTTTAAGTCTTTTCTGTTCTTGAATCCTTTAAATGGTAAGACTATCCCTATTATTAAGGAATAGGTAGTCATTACCTTGGATGTGAGGGACAAGTGAAGGGTCATCTGTTATTTTAGGCAACTGTGGGGTGTATAAGCAATTCGAAGGGACTATCATCTTTATTCGAAAGGGACAAGATCATTACGAAGGCAACATTCAAAAGGGACTTGATCTTTTATCTGTTAAGGGACTAGATGATGTGAAATTAGGGACTTTGCTTTATACACCCTACTTGACCTTTTGATTAGGCAACATGAGAGGTATCCTTAAGGAAGTGAGATGGCGATCAAAGATCGACTTACGTGTGTGAGTGTACAATTTTAATATTTATCTTTTAAATTAATGAGCTAAATTAATTTTAAATATACAAACATGTTGCACTCCCTATTTTTACTAACCATAGCATAAAAATAAATATTTAAACATTACTACTAAATATTACATCCAAGGAACAATTACATAATAATAATTAAAGCAACTTAAATATAATAAGCAAAATAATAATAATAATTGGGTTAGTAAAAAATAATAATAAAAATAATACAAAGTTAAATGGGGTTAGTAATGATAAATATCACATAAATATAATTAATAATAATAATAATGAAATAAACAAGAATATTATAATAATTAAAAGTTCAATTTTATAAACAATTATTATTTAAGATTAATAAGAAAATGTGAGCAATTATACTAATTATTATCAAGTTTTAAGTTATTTACAAATTATAAAGATTAAGTTAATTATAAACCTATTATGAAAATAAAATTGTAATTACAAAATTAAATTAACAATTTTTAACTATTTTTAAACATATATCAAGAATTATTTATATACAAAAATTAAATTATAAATAAGTTATAGAATATATGCATATTATGAAAATAAGATTAACTATAATTATATTTACAAAATTAAGTTAAGAATTTTATTGTTTTAAACATAAATTAAAATTATTTACATTATTTTAATAAGATTGTAAATAAATAATATTAATAAAAATATGGAAACATAATTAACATTTATATGAAAATAATTAGTTTTTTAGAAAAATATATTTTTTAGATTTAATCTAGGTTTATGAAAATGTTTTAGGATTTATTAAATTAGGGTTATAGTTTTAATTAAAATTAATAATAATAATAAACAAACAAAACAAATAATGGAGAAAAAAGAGAAAAAGAACTTACCTTGGGTTGGGAGTTGAACCCAGCCCCTTTGCTGTCACAAACTCCAGCCAACAAGATCAACCACTGGGCCAGCGCGCGCACAGGTGCTAAGGAAGGGAGTTCATTTGGTTTTGTTGCTTAATCCTGGAAAATCATGAAAAAAGAAAACAAAACAAAAGGCCTGGGGGGGATCGAACCCAGGACCTTTAAACAATACGCAGGCATACTTTCCATCCAGCCGGGAGGGCGCTTCTGATAATATAATGACTATAATCAATTATATATTAAAACTGATGAATATCATGAAAAAACAATAAAAAAAATGGTGCCTCTAGGATTCGAACTCAGGCCTTCAAGCATTATACACGCACCCTCTACCACTGGGCCACACACGCACCTGTGAAACAATATCAATAACAAAACAAAAAATATTATATCAAGTGTTCAAATTCTGAAATTCGCGCCAGGACATAATCTTCTTCCTTGGTACCTACAAATTTTGCTGCGAATTCATCTATGGAATTTCCTACGAATTTTCAAATACAAGAACCTACGAAAATGAAACATCATCAAAACTGTACAATTTCTCAAAATTAATTAGTGCATCATGATCCTTAAGCTTCATACAATTGTTCTATGTCCTTAGAATTTGTTTATGTTTGGTTTAAAGCATAACCCTAAACTCATTGCCGAAACCCTAGCCATGGTGATTTCTCACACCTGCAATGAAACTTCAATCAAACTATCCAGAATCAATCAACAACTTAATATAAACACAAAACATTGATCAAAGTTCATTAAAATCCAGTCAATATGCAGAATCGAAAAATCAAGAATATGATGAACATTATGAATTCGGGTTATGCAATATAAGATGTTTTAGATGTTGTTTATGATCCAAAATCATTCTATGAACATCCAGGAACACATAGCAACCTTCAAATTGTCTTGAAAGTGGTTGTAACTTGGAATCCGAATTTGAGTTTTGCGATGAATTTTGAAAGTTGCAACTTACTCTTGGAGGCAGAAATTTTTTTCCAATGCATAGGGTTGTGTTGTATACTTATAGTACAATGGAACTAGGTCAAAAAAATTGATTGTTGTGTGAAGTTTTTGATTGAAAAAGATTGAAAAAGATTAAGACTTAAAATTCAAATATTTGTGAATTCAACCTTTCTATTTCAAGCCAATCTTCATAATTCTCATATCAATTTGATCCAAATCATTTTTATGACTTTCTAGAAACACAATCTCATTTAAATATTTGATTTTTCTATTTTATTTCAATTTAAAATGATTTTAAATGAATAAAATCAAAATAAATAAAATAAAATAATAAAAAATCTGAATATTTGAGGTTTGGGTCGTGCATGAAGTATTGGTATGGATTGGATCATCATATGGCAAGCCCATTTAGAAAAAATTGGTTTTAAACCTCCATTTTCTTCATAAACCAACCAAAAATTTCCCAACTTTGCAAGGGCACATATCCTTCAATTTTAATGCTATGAGGGTGTTCTTGGACATTTTGGAAATCTTGAAGAGTCCTCTAACCAACACCATTGGTTTCATGTCCATATCATTTACCATTCTCAAGTTATGCCCTTTTGAAGTGGTTGACTTTTTGTTGACTTTCAAAAGGACCTATAATGTCTTAGCTCATACCTTCCAAATGAAGCATTTTTGGGCTTGGATTGTGAGACACAAAGTTGTAGAGAATTAAATTTCCTTCAAAATGAGCTTTGGATGGAAAATTGGTGATGAAGCATGTGAAAGTTATGGCTGGTCAAAGTTCAGTTGACTTTTCCTAAGGAAACCCTAATTTAGAAACCTTTGATTCTTGATAATCTGAAATCTCCTTGATGAATCATGATCAACCCTTGATCAAATGATGAATTTTACTTCATATACTTGATGTTGGCAAAAAATCATGAAGTTTGACTTTGGCTTGACCACAGTTGACCTCAGTTTGACTTTTTAACTACTTTGACTGATTTTGACTTATCTGATCATCTGACTGAGCAAACCTTTGAGAAAAGTCTTGAAACTTGTCATGGGGATTCTTAGACACATATAAGATGTTATGAAGCTCACTTTAAGTCTTGGAAGTTCATTTAGCCTGATTAAAGTCAAAACCCTAGTTTTGGATGCCCTGCTTAGGAGGATGCATTGTCTGAGGGAATTGTTAAATCTTCTGACCAATTGTGAACTTTGTGAACCTTGTGAACTTCATAAGATGTCTTGTGATCCTTGTGAACCTCATGAAAGGTCTTTTGAAACTTGTGAACCTCATAAAGTGTCTTGTAGACTTCAGGAACCTCATGAAAGGTCTTGTAAGTATTGTGAACCTTGTGAACCTCTTAGCACACAAAGTCTTGTATTGTGAGGGCAAATTTTGGGGTGAAACACACGTTCGTAGTATTAGATAACTAAAGATCGAAGAATATCAACTTCATACACAAGTGGAACACGGTTTCCTACAAACAACCAATCTGTTGCATGTGTGTCTTCCCTACTTTTTGCTCTTACTACCCTTAAGGGAATGACTAAGGATGTCTTACTACTACAAATGTCGGGACTTACTCTCCTATGTTTCGAACTACCAATTCACTAAGACGTAGGAACTAATTTTCTACTTAAGATATTTACATCATCTCAAAAGGTACATCAAACCTTTTAATAAAGAAGTATTTCACTTCCCTACGTCCTCACCTTTGGGTTCCTTATTCACCCTAGGTTTCACTTGTTCATCAAAATATCTTTTAGGCAATCATACACATACATGTTCACATAGTTCCGTTATTAATGTTTCTTGTTTCACAAGAGTTATGCCGTTATTAACCAAATCATTATGGGTTATGATCCGGGTATGAACACATTCACTTGACCAACTAGGATTTTGTATATCGCGTCCCTCTACCGGTTAGTATCCAAATGTCCTCGTCAAGCTTCTTATACAACACAAGCACACCATTTAACTCAGAATATGATTCAAGGCTAAGAATCCACCAAGGTTTGAAAAATGACACGAAATGGAAAAACAAGGGTGTAACACGACCTGCCCGTGTCACCCCCAAGTCATCTCAGACTCCGTTACACTTGGATTTTCAACTACTGGAAAGTCGACAAAGAATGTAAATGAAAAGACATTGTCATAAAGAATGATGTATATTCATAAATATATGAGAATATTAATAAAGTATCTTTAAATATACATTAATGGTAGGTTGTTGACAAACCAACTATGAATGGTCGACTAAGTCGTCGATACAATTAGACATGGTTTGGAGGACTCTCGGAGAGAAATCCCCAAGATCCATATTATAGGCAAATGTGTCCAAAATATCAAAAAGGACAGTCAACATATATATGTTTAGAATCTCGAGAAGGGCGGTTGATGGAAGCCCTCATTCCATTCAAGAGGACTCATTGATGACATATCATTGTATAAAGACTTAATGATTATTAAAAGTCTTGGGGTTTGTGAAAGAGACTGTAAAAGAAACTTTGGAGCAATTATCGTTGAGAGATCGTGAAGAAGTGGAAGAAACAATCATTACTTAATGTGGGTTACAAGCAGATAACATCAAATGAAAAAACTTGTAAGTGCACTAGTGGAAAACTGAAGGATCAGACGTAGAGTAAATGCAAAGATCCCCTAGTGGTCATAACCACCATCGAAGATTATATTGTAAATAGATTAAATAGCAGAATCATACATGAGAATAGGATCGCAAAATTTCATACATTAATCTCTATACCAATGGAGTACCGGAGTCAAAGAGTGATATAATTGAGCAAGAAACATGTATGTCTTTGCGTCCACTCTTTTTTAATCTTTTTTTCTTTCTTCGATAGAACATTGTACTTTCCTTTCTTTTTTTTACTTTGTTTAATGTTATTTACTGCACTTTACCATATCATTTATCAAAATTTGACTTCATTTAAAGTATTTTGTTATGCAACATTCAATTCACACGCACGCGTGTTGACATAATATTTGCACAAATTGCTATGGAGATTTTTTGTGTTAATCTCATAGACTTTCAAACTCGTGGTTGTTTACCAAAAACACAAATAAAAAATTTGGCACACCTAGTGGGACCTTTTGTGTGGATATTTATTTTACAGAAAAGCAGTGTCATGCGTTTAGTTTGTAGTATCGTCTGTTTCTGCGGTCTTTTGTATTGTATGCACTTGAGGAGTGGTAAGCGCATGTCCAATATGTATAGAAAAACCAAACCCCTTCATAAAGTAATACTTCAAACCCAAGAGGACAATCGACAATTACTAGTGTCGCCAGTTTGTGGCTCTAACTTCAGTCGAGGTGATGCCTTTTGTCATCAACTAAGAAGTGGTGTATTCTAGACCTTCAGATGTGGGGATTTCATCACCATAAGCATCTACTGCACCGACCGTTTCTAGAGAGCTACAGAATCCAGGAGACCAGAGGCCTCCTTATTTAGGTTTTTCTCTGTATCTTAAGGAACACCTGTTTGGCATGCCAACTACAATGATGGAAAGCATATACCCTAGTACACCAATATATTCAAATAACACAATGGCAACATCAACACCCTTTAATCCATATTTGGACTTAGCGTCCACCATGGGAAACTTTGGCTAAGTAGGTCAACCACTAGGAGGTATCATGTACTTTCTCCATAGGGTGTGTTATCTTTGGCCAATAACTCTCTCCAAGTCATGAGGCAGTTAATGGATGAAAGTAACCACAATATAGTTCATATGATTACACAACGGATATGCAACATGTTTACCCCATTTCTAGAAAACACAACTAGGAGTAATAATAGCTAACCCACCAAATAGGTAGGATTGTTGATTCTTTAGGGCCCCACTAGTGCCACCGACTCCAGTGCCTAACATTTCGCAGGGAGATAACCCCTCAGTAAACAGGGTTGTCGAAAGCAACTAAAGGCCAGAAGGCCTATACATGGTCCTAGTACAGCGTAACCAAGATGCCGATCATATTTTAAGACATACCCGACAGGACAACATAGGGGTACAAGATAAGATCACCAACGTTGTTGAACACGTTTTGGTCCATAATGGCCTTAACATTGGTCTCCACAAGCCCAATTATACATCCCCCTTGTCTGAATATATGAGGCAAACAGAGTTGCCTACGGGTTAGAAAGTTCCAAAATTTTACAAGCTCGTTGGAGACACTAACGATTCCACCATCGAACACGTCGCCTGGTACTAGACTGAGGCTGGTGATTTATCAAAAAATGAGAGCCTCAAAATCAAGTATTTTCCAAATTCATTGACGAAGAACGCTTTTACATGATTCATTACCCTTCCCCCAAATTCCATTTTTACGTGGGCCCAATTGGAAAGGGCATTTCATGAGAAATTCTACATGGGGAAGTCTAAAATTAGCCTCAAGGAATTAGCCAGAGTGAAGAGGAATGCGTCTGAGAGTATTAATGATTACCTCAATAGGTTTAGAAGCTTGAAAGTGAGATGTTTCACGTAGGTTCCAAAACATCATTTAGTTGAACTGGAAGAAAGGGGTATCGACTACTCCATTAGGAAGAAGTTAGACACCCAATAGTTGAGAGATATGTTGTAGTTAGCTGATAGGGTTAACAAGTTGAACGGTTAAAGGATGAAAAAACCAGAACTTCCAAGTTCAGTAAAAATAAAGTAGCTTATGTTGAATTTGAAAACCTAGAAGATTCATCCGACTTAAAATATGAGTATGTGGAATAGAATGCTGTCAACATGGATGAACTAAAGCCCATACCTCATATACATGCAAGTTACTAAAACCCTCAAATAAGAAGAATCCCATAGAGCCTAAAAACAAAAACAAAAAAGTTTATGGTGAAAATGTATACCTTTCACGTCACTAAGTGTGACAAAATATTTGATTTGTTGGTTATTGAAGAACAAAATGTTGTTCCTAAAGGGACTAAAGTCCCACCATTGGAACAAAGAAAATAAAAATGCTTTTATAAATTTCATAATTTCTTGGCTCATAACACCTCTTAATGTGTACTTTTCAGGGACCTAGTGCAGAATGCTCTCAAGGAAGGGCATACTCAAGTTTTCCGACAAGCAGAAACCATGCCCAGAAAGGGAGACCAAAACAAATGTTGAAGCTTTCTTTGTTGAGAGTGTTAACATTATGGTCGTCGACACTATCGATAACCCTAGGGTTGAATATGGCAAGCCAAACCCCGAGGATCAACTTGCAAATTCTTATCCCAAATTTTTAGAGGAGCTTGTAGATTTTATGAATCGTTGCAGGTTGAAAGACTAGGAGGTGATGTTATGTCCTAGGTGTAGTTCCGTGTTTGACAAAGAAGCTGCAAAAGACCTGTAGAGGGAAAGTCCTTAACAAAACAAAAAAGTTTTTCCAACAGGATAAATCCAAGGGACCTTTCTCTAACAAAGGAAAAGGGTCCAACAAAGTTCCAAGGCATGACTTATGTACCTGTTGCAGATGCACCTATCGGGGAATTGGTATGCCCTACTCGGAAATTAAAAAAAATGGTGGAGGCAAGTGGAAAGTTATTAATGTTGATTATGGATCCTTATATAGAGAAAATTCTCAAGTGTCAAAGAAATACTCTTACGTCTCGCAAAACTACATGGGAAAAAACCCCATGACCCGAACTAAATGAAGAAGACACCAGAGAAACAAGAAAGTTGCATAAGAAGCTGGAAGCTCCAATGGAAGTGATAGCCTTTGATTTATTGATGAAGGTCGAGACAATGGATGACCAGTCAAGCAAGGGTTTTTCCCTTCTATCACCCATAAAAGAGGAGAATGCTATGAAAGATAAGGTAGTCAAAGACGCTGATATGAAGACATACAAATTCAATTCAGGATTTAAGCCAAAGTTAGATATCATCTATAATATGATATATGTGTTGTCTTTAGAGTATAACACAATCACGGGGGTGATTGAAGAAGAGGGCCTCGGTCAAGAACTGGCCACTCATAAGACTTTGTGTTATTTGTAAGTATACGAGTGCGCCTAAGAGGGGGGGGGGGTGAATTAGGTTCTTAGAAATTTTTCCGGGATTTTATCGATGGATGAATAATTCTTGATTATTGTTCTAAGTTTAAAATGCGGTAAAGCGGAAAAGTAAAGTGGACACGGCGATATATAGTGGTTCCCCTCACAATCCGAGAGTACTCCACTCCCCTTTCAACACGAAAGAGAATTTACTATAGTTTTGGACAATTACAAGACTCTTCCTAGTCTTTCTATACAAGTCACTAAAACTATATCCACCAAGATCAATCCTCTTGGAATTTTCCACTATGTCTTATTGAGGACAATCCTCTCAATAAAAGACTTCTTGTATCCACAATCCGGATAACAAGAACAAAACAATAATGCTGAATTTTATAAGAGAAATTTGAAGCTTTGATTTTATTTTTATCAATGTAGCAATTGATCTTCTCTTTCTTTAACAATGATTCACAATCATAAAATATTAGATAGCTCAAGAATTTTTCATTTATGTGATATGAAGAATGTAGAAATATTCTTGTCAAAAGTTTAAGAGTTTTGTGAATTTTTTTTTTTTATGAAAATAATTTTGAAAGAGGTTTCAAATGATTTGAAAAAGTTTGGAATTTATATGCACATAACACCCTTATGAAACAATGTAATTAACAGTAAAAATTCATGAACAAATGTCAATGCTTTATGAAAAGGTTCCATGAAAAGATACATGAAGAGGTGTTATGAAAAATACTGATTTTTCAAAATTGTACAGACTGCAATCGATTGCACTATAATGCAAATCAACTGCACATGCATACTTTGCCAAATTTTTCAAAGTTTTGAAACATGCAATCGATTGCATGTAAGTGCAAATCGATTGCACCAAGCTAAAAATGCAAAAATACTTAAAACACACAGATGCAAATCGATTGCACCAAGTTTAAATTTGAAAAATGCAAATTTAAATGATGCTAAGGTTAAGAGATGATTATGCCATGATATAGGTATTTGATTGAGCATCTAAGATTTTAATATTTGTGTATAATTGCTAATATACCTTCATGAAGCTTCTTCTTGAAGAAATAAGTCTTTGAATCATGATGCATTAATCTTGAATACCATCTTTGCCTTCTTTATCATATTGTAGCTAAGAGATGTGTCTTCATCAAAACAAGTGTTGACCAAGAGAAGTTTGACTTCACATTCTCCCCCTTTTTGATGATGACACATAATCTTCTTAGATGCTTTAACATTTTTGGAATACTTCTCCCACTAAGATGCATATATCCCCCTTTGTATGTGAATTGGAGCTTTGTACCTTTAGGAAATTCAAAAACAACAAAATATACAAGCATAACATCTTTCTCCCCCTTTGAAATTATCAAAAAGAAGGAAAAGATGGCTGAAAATAATAAAAGCCATAAACAAGAAAAAATGAAAACTAGAAATAACATATCATAGATTAAAACTTGAATTGCATACGTAGCATAAATGCAGAATTTTACATTGCAAAGAAACATAACAAAACATACGGAAACAAAAGAAATAGAAATGAGACATTACAACTAGTAAGCATTAACGACTACATAGAGAAAACATCCAAACATAAAGACATGAAAAATATTTTCAAAACAGATCCATATTGGGGTCAAAAGGGTCTTGGTTAGGAAATTTTTGGTTGAGAGGTGCTTGGCGAGTTGGTGGGGCAGCCGGGTTGGATGGATCATAAGGTGGTATGTAGAGGTGGGAATAAATGTATGAGAATTGTTGGTTGACATCATGCTGAAAGTTTGAAATCCTTGTATTGACAGATGCATTAACGATATTGTAGCGGTCATTGATGTTGTTGTTCATGTTGGAGAATTTGAAAAAATGTTAATGAGTCAAGGTAGGGAATCTTGTAGGTTAAGGCTAAGAGGGAACAAAATCTTACAAGTTGGCCTAGGAAATGATGTGATTTGATGTATATGAGTTTATGATACCAAGGATCAAAGAAAATAAGAGGGAACAATAAAAAATAAAAAAATTTCAAAAAGTTCCAGACTGCAATCGATTTGCACTTTCATGCAATCGATTGCATTATGCCAAAAAATACGTGAAAAACATTTTTCCCAGACTGCAATCGATTTGCATTTTCATGCAATCGATTGCACTAAGCCAAAAATTGAAAAATCACACAAAATAATCAGACTGCAATCGATTGCAGTAAACATGAAATCGATTGCACGTTTAAAAATTTGCAAAAACATGAAAAAATAAACATTCTAAAGCATTTTTAAACATATTTAATGAATCATATTCATATATGGCACAAATATAAGAAGCAACATATTGAAATGTTTTTCTTAAATAAGAGAAGAATGAATGTTGTGCACCTTTGTTAATTGGTTGATTTATATATCTTTTTCATCTAAGATTCCAAGTTCTCTTCTAATCTTGTAAAAAGGTTCTCTTGCGAGCGGCTTTGTGAAAATATCCGCAAATTGATTATGCGTATCCACAAAGGTGACATCTACGTCTCCGTTAAGAACGTGATCACGAAGGAAATGGTGCCGAATGTCTATGTGCTTTGTTCTTGAATGCATGACCGGGTTCTTTGTGATGTTGATGGCTCTTGTGTTGTCACATCGAAGAGGAATGCAACCGAGATCTACGCCATAGTCAAGAAGTTGTTGCTTAAGCCACAAAATTTGTGCACAATAACTGCCAGCTGCAATGTATTCTGCTTAGGCCGTGCTAAGTGCGATACAAGCTTGCTTCTTGCATGCCCATGATACTAGTGCATTTCCGAGAATATGACAAATGCCATTTGTGCTTTTTCTATCGGTCTTACATCCTGCATAATCAGCGTCAGAATAACCAATTAAAGAACATGTACTACCTTTTGGATACCATAGTCCGAAATTCTTTGTTCCTTTGAGATACTTCATAATCCTCTTTACGGCGGTGAGATGCGATTCCTTCAGATTTGCTTGAAAGCGTGCACACAAACATACACAAACATATTGTCAGGACAGCTTGCCGTTAAATATAATAATGAACCGATCATACCTCGATACTTTGTGATATCAATTGAAGTGTCAGATTCATCTTGATCAACATACGTTCCGGATCCCATAGGAGTGGACATCACTTTGCAACTATCCATATCGAATCTTTTTAATAGTTCCTTGCAATACTTGGATTGGTTGATGAAGATGCCATCCTTTGTTTGCTTGATTTGTAGTCCAAGAAAATAGTTCATTTTTCCCATCATGGACATTTCGAATTCTCCTTGCATCATAAGTGAAAATTCTTCGCAAAGATCTTTGTTTGTTGAACCGAAGATGATGTCGTCGACATAGACTTAAACTAATAAGGTGTTACCTTTGAACTTCTTTATGAACAATGCCTTGTCAACCTTTTCTTTTGTAAAACCCTTCTCACATAGGAAGTTGCTAAGGCGATCATACCATGATCTTGGTGCTTGCTTTAAGCCATAAAGAGCCTTTTTCAACTTGTAGACATGAGAGGGATTCTTGAAGTCTTCAAAACCCGGAGGTTGTTTGACATAGACTTCTTCATTTATGTAGCCATTCAGGAAAACACTTTTGACATCCATCTAGTACAACTAAAATTCATTGAACAAGCGTAAGCAAGTAATAATCTAATTGCTTCTAACCTTGCTACCAGAGCGAACGTTTCATCAAAGTCGATTCCTTCTTCTTGGTTGTAGCCTTGTGCGACCAATCTTGCTTTGTTATGAACTATGATTCCATTCTCGTCAAGTTTGTTCTTGAACACCCATCTTGTTCCTATGATGTGTTTGTTGTCTGGTCTTGGTACAAGAGTCCAAACTTGATTCCTTTCGAATTGGTTAAGTTCTTCTTGCATAGCTATTATCCATTGATCATTGCCTAAGGCTTCATCGATTTTGGTTGGTTCAATTTGAGATATGAACGCCATGTTGAGACAAGCATCCTTGAGATTTAGTCGAGTTGCAACGCTTTGGCTAATATCACCAATAACTTTATCTATCGGGTGATCTCTATGCGTTCTCCATTCTTTCGGAAGATCTTGATGTTCTTCAATAATTGGTGAGTCATCTTCTTGTGATATTGCTTGTTCTTTTGATATCTCCTTTTGTTGTGATATATCTACTGCATCATCATCATCATCCACAATAATATTATCCTCTTTCGAGGGGTTAGTCTCATCAAACGAAACATGAATAGATTCTTCAATAGTAAGTGTTCGTTTATTGAAAATTCTAAAAGCTCAACTTGAGAGAGAATAACCAAGAAATATACCTTCGTCGGACTTCTCATCAAACTTACCAAGATTGTCCTTGCCGTTGTTGAGAACGAAGCATTTGCATCCGAATATGTGAAAAAAGGATATGTTTGGTTTCCTACCCTTGAACAACTCATACGGAGTCTTCTTGAGAATTGGTCGAATATTGACACGGTTGCTCACAAAACACGCCGTGCTAACCGCATCCGCCCAAAAATATTTAGGAAGATTTGAGTCGCTAAGCATTGTTCTTGCAAGTTCCACTAATGCCCTATTCTTCCTTTCTACGACACCGTTTTGTTGAGGAGTCCTTGGTGCAGAAAAGTTGTGAGAGATTCCATGTTCTTCACAAAAATCTTCAAATGATGAGTTTTGGAATTCTCCACCATGGTCGCTTCTAATGGAGATTATTGAGAGTGACTTCTCATTTTGAATTTGCTTGGCATACTTCTTGAATGCTTTGAAGGCATCACTTTTCTGCACTAAAAACAATGTCCATGTGTATCGAGAGAAATCATCAACAATAACTAAAGCATAAACGTTACCTCTGAAGCTTTTTGTTCTTGATGGACCGAAAAGATCCATATGTAACAATTGTAGTGGTCTTGAAGTAGATATCACTTTCTTGGATTTGAAGGATGTTTTGGTTTGCTTCCCTTTTTGACATGCGTCACAAAGCTTGTCCTTGATGAACTTTATCTTTGGAAGACCAACAACTAGATCATGCTTTATTAATTTGTTTAAATGCTCCATGTGAATGTGAGTAAATCTCTTATGCCAAAGCCATGCCTCGTTGTTGTTTGCCATTAAGCACTTTACCTTCAAGGAAGAGTCATCAAAAGAAATCATGAAAATTTTATTAATTCTTTTACCTTTTAGCAATAGGTCATGAGTGACTTCATGTTCTATTAATCATTCCTCCTTTGTGAAGTTGATTCGGAAACCTTTGTCACATAATTGACTTATGCTAATAAGGTTGTGTTTAAGGCCTTCCACATAAAGAACGTCTTCGATGATTGTATGAGGAGGTGTACCAACGGTTCCAACTCCAAGAGTTTTTCCTTTATTATCATCACCGTAAGTAACGTATCCTTTGGCCTTAAGTGATAGACTTGAAAATTTGTTGATGTCACCGGTCATATGCTTTGAACAACCGCTATCAAGACACCATTGATTCGAAGTTGTTTTCAAGCATACCTACAAAACAAAAATCAAGTGTTGTTAGGTACCCAAATTGCTTTGGGTCCTTGATAGTTAGTACCCTTTTCAACCCACACATAATGCCCTTTAGCAACACCAATGTTGGGCATATAGCAAGCATTAGGTGTGTGTCCTTTGGTTCCACAATAAAAACAAGTAGGTTGAAAATGACTTCTATATCTAGGCACATAACTCTTTTTCTTAACAATTCTTTTCTTTCTATGACTTTGATGCACACTTTTAGAATTGTTTGTCTTTTCTTTAACAACTTGTTCACTTGCTTTAACAAAAAAAGTCTCATTTGTGCTTGGTTTTGGAAAACTTAGAATATCCTAATCCACTTTTATCATTAGGATACCTTTGGCTCCTAAGAATTTCCTCCTAGCCAATTTGACCTTTTTCATATCTTTCTAAAACTCTTTTAAGTTGAACAATTTGGAAATATAAAGACTCACAATTTTTACACACAAGACTTTGTTTTTCATTCATCAACTTTTGCTTTTCACTTTCAATATATTTTTCTAAAGCAATATTTTTTTTCTTCTAAAGATGAAATTTGTTTCTTTTGGGATGAAATACTTTTATACAAAGTCTTGCATTCTTTTAAAAGTTCATCTATTACATCTTGTGCATCATTATCATAAATAGAAAAGTTGCTACTAACCTCGTCATTTTCTTCATCGGAGTGATGTGAAGCCATTAGAGCCATATTTGCACATTCATCACTCTCCGATTCCGATGAGGAACTAACTTCATTTTCGTCCCAAGCAACATAAGCCTTTTTATTCTTGAAATCCTTCTTGCCTTTGAATCCTCCTTTCTTTGCAAGTCTTGGACAATCCGGCTTTATGTGGCCTTGCTTCCCACATTCATAACATGTGACTTCTTGAATCGATGTGGATGCATCCTTCTTCCTAAAATGTTTATTCTTTTTAGGAAAAGAGGAATTTTTATTTTTGTTAAAAAACTTATCAAGCTTCTTAACAAGAAGCATGAAGTTCTCATCTTCGGAAGTCTCGTCATCTTTGTCATCCTTCGTGTCAATCTTCAAAGCAATTCCCTTGGACTTTTTCTCTTGACTTTCGTGCTTCTCGAGCCTTCCAAGTTCCAATTCGTGCTCTTGAAGTTTGCCAAAGAGGGATGCGGATGTCATTGTTGAGAGACTCTTCTTTTCCGAAATAACGATCACTTTCGGTTGCCATTCCCTTGTCAAGGATCTTAGGACTTTCAAGTTGGGATCGTCGTTGGTGAAGGTCTTCCCGAGAGCAATCAAGTGATTTGTTTGATGAACGAATCTTTTTTGTAAGGCAACAATAGATTCCCCGGGCTGCATACGGAACATCTCGTATTCTTGACTCAAAGTATTAAGCCTTGATCTTTTTACTTTTGTTGTTCCTTCATGCGTTTCTACCAAGGTATCCCAAATTTCCTTTGCCGATTTACATTGTGATACGCGGAAGAACTCGTCCATACTGAGAGCGTTTTGGAGTATGTTGATAGCCTTCTTCTCATTCAGGATCTTCTTCTTATCATCTTCATCATAAGTATTCTTTAACTTTGCGGTTCCAACGCCATTGATCACGTTAACCTGATTATGTGGACCTTCTTCGATCGCTTCCCATATGCCTTCTCCTTGGGCTTCAAGATGTGCTCTCATTCTGATTTTCCAAAAATCAAAGTATTCGCCGGAGAAGAGTGGAGGCTTGTTGCTACTTCCACCATCTTTGAAAACCAAATGTGTGCTTGCGGAAGCCATGCTGGATCACTAGGAACAAGTTACCTATAACTTGCTCTGATGCCAATTGTAAGTATATGAATGCGCCTAAGAGGGGGGGGGGGGTGAATTAGGTTCTTAGAAATTTTTCCGGGATTTTATCGATGGATGCATAATTCTTGATTATTGTTCTAAGTTTAAAATGCGGTAAAGCGGAAAAGTAAAGTGGACACGGCGATATATAGTGGTTCCCCCTCACAATCCGAGAGTACTCCATTCCCCTTTCAACACGAAAGAGAATTTACTATAGTTTTGGACAATTACAAGACTCTTCCTAGTCTTTCTATACAAGTCACTAAAACTATATCCACCAAGATCAATCCTCTTGGAATTTTCCACTATGTCTTATTGAGAACAATCCTCTCAATAAAAGACTTCTTGTATCCACAATCCGGATAACAAGAACAAAACAATAATGCTGAATTTTATAAGAGAAATTTGAAGCTTTGATTTTTTTTTATCAATGTAGCAATTGATCTTCTCATTCTTTAACAATGATTCACAATCATAAAATATTAGATAGCTCAAGAATTTTTCAATTATGTGATATGAAGAATGTAGGAAAATTCTTGTCAAAAGTTTAAGAGTTTTGTGAATTTTTTTTTTATGAAAATATTTTTGAAAGAGGTTTCAAATGATTTGAAAAAGTTTGGAATTTATATGCACATAACACCCTTATGAAACAATGTAATTAACAGTAAAAATTCATGAACAAATGCCAATGCATTATGAAAAGGTTCCATGAAAAGATACATGAAGAGGTGTTATGAAAAATACTGATTTTTCAAAATTGTACAGACTGCAATCGATTGCACTATAATGCAAATCGATTGCACATGCATACGTTGCCAAATTTTTCAAAGTTTTGAAACATGCAATCGATTGCATGTAAGTGCAAATCGATTGCACCAAGCTAAAAATGCAAAAATACTTAAAACACACAGATGCAAATCGATTGCATGAAAGTGAAAATCGATTGCACCAAGTTTAAATTTGAAAAATGCAAATTTAAATGATGCTAAGGTTAAGAGATGATTATGCCATGATATAGGTATTTGATTGAGCATCTAAGATTTTAATATTTGTGTATGATTGCTAATATACCTTTATGAAGCTTCTTCTTGAAGAAATAAGGCTTTGAATCATGATGCATTAATCTTGAATATCATTTTTGCCTTCTTTATCATATTGTAGCTAAGAGATATGTCTTCATCAAAACAAGTGTTAACCAAGGAGAAGCTTGACTTCACACTATTATGTAATGAATGATGCCCTAGTGAATGAATATCAAACCTTTTTTTGAAAGGCCATACATGGCCATGCAGCAAAACATGAAGCCTTTGTACATAATGGACAAGGTAAATGATGTGAAGATCAACAAATTCTTGATCGACCGTGGAACATATGTTAATTTTATGCCCCAATATCATTTAGGGAAAATAGGGAAATTCACCACAGATTTAGCCTACAACAAGATGGAATTATCCAACTATGAAGGAAAAACCAGTAAACCCTTAGGGGTCATCCAAGTCGACATAGTGGTGGGAACCACCATAAGGCTAACATTATCCGTGGTGGTGCCGACCAAAGCAAACTATAATCTGCTACTTGGTAGAGAGAGGTTGCATAGAGTGGGATGCATACCCTCCTCAATGCATCAGAGGTTCACCATCGGGAAGCCTGATGGTATTGTCAAAACCATTGAAGTGGATAAAAGGTTTTTAGAGTAGACGTCAATCACATCGGCAGGCTCAACATTGACTGAAAGCTGACAAACATTTTTCCATGTAGACCTATTAGGGGAGGATATAATTTTAAAGGACGTGAGGTATCTTACATAGTGAATCCACACCCTTAATATAGGTTTACCTGGGAGTACAAACTCGTCAATGGTTATAATCGATGGTCTAAATCTTATAGAGATCATGATTGAGTCAGACGCGTTGGCTCGGATTTTGGCCTATGTACATGAAAATAAAATACTGACGGCCTTGGAAGCCGAGTCTCAACAAATATTGGTTACCGAAGCCATTAAGTCTGAAAACTCTTGGGCATATTAATCTGGCTTTAAAGGCCAAACAACAACTTCAAAAAGAAGGATGCTAGATTACATCTATGATGATGAGCCTTTATGGTTTAAAAAGGACCCAACAATATCGACTAAGAAAATGCATGTGCAAGATCCATTAGAAGAGATTGACTTGGGAGATGGGACGACAAAAAGGCCAATGTACATTAGGACCATAATTGGCTCACACCTGAAAGAATGTGTAATTATGGTGCTAAAGGAGTTCAGAGATTGCTTTGCATGGGATAATGATGAAATTCATGGACTCGGCCGCGATTTAGTTAAGCTCAAGCAGCTGATCAGACTCGACAAGAAGCCAGTGAAGCAAACCCCACGAAGGTTCACATTTGAAATCATGTCGAAGATCAAAGCTGAGATTGAAATATTTCTCTGGAATAAATTCATCAGGGCGGTCAATTATGTAGAATGGCTTGTTAATATTGTTCTAGTTATTAAGATATAACGATATCATTAGAGTCTGCATAGACTTTGGAGATCTTGATGTTGCTACCCCTAAAGACGAATATTAAATAATAGTGGTCGAGATTGTGTAGATTCAGTAGTTGGTTTCGAATATCTAAGTCTAATAGATGGATACTTTGGTTATAACTAGATTTCATTGCAGATGAGGACATAACAAAAATGGCATTTCGATGCCCAATTACCTTAGGCACATACTGTAACACCCCAACATTTTCCCTCTTATTTATAACCTTTAACTGGCTTACGCTTTGCATTCATATGCATTTCTGTTAGGTCATAACTTTGCATTCATGCATTTCAATAAGCTCCTAAAACATGGGATCAAAGTCATCTGAAGAATTATAATTTCACACACTATCTATAATTGTCAGATTAATCTAAGGTTGATCAGGCAGCCATTAATAACACCATCTTCTTGTACCCTTGCTACTTGATTACAGTTTACTTCCCTGGTTAAGTGGTATTCAATGATTCTACCTATGAAGTTTATTGATTGTGAAGTGTGAGATCGAGGTTGTGAAGTATGGTTATCACATATTTTTTCTTCCTCGAGTTGCCAGGGTTATTCTTCTCCTGAATTCACCAAGGTCTTGAATCAGAGTTTATTTCTCTGTATTTCTTAGAACATCAGGGTTTTAGTTTATTTGTGGTTGAGCTTGGTAATATCTCATTCAATAAGCACTTGTGGTGTTATAACTTCTCTTCAGGGCTATTTTGAGTATTACTCGTCATTACAAGTTCATCAGTGTCAGTGTTCACTTCAGGGTGGATTATGGTTTCACATTCATGGTTGAGTTTATGGACAATCACCAATTTAAGATGATGATCGGAGTTTCATGACAAGAATATGGTCCTCTTAGTTGCTTGTGGTCTATTGGTGATGATTCAAGCTAACTGATTTTATTCACTACAGTTGTGGATTTATTGAGAATACGCATTGATCGTGTGGGTCACTTTTAATTCAAGATGCAAAACCACTTCTAACCATTTTTTCCCTATTTCTGGTTCATGTCCAATTTCAGTTTAATTACATAATTAAGTTTGTTTCTAGTTCATGTCCATTTTCTACTTTGTAAGCGTTCTTCTTGTCCATAATCCATGTCCATTTAGATCCTTATATAATTTGGTGATTCATTCATCCAAATAAGGTTCATATCTATTCAAATTACCAAAACCAAAAATCCATGTTTTAAACCATGTTAATCTTAATATCCATGTTTCCGTTATCCGTGATTGTTAAAACCAATCAATCATCCATAAATCATTTCAAATACATTTTTTCTAGCCAATCATCTTGCTCCAAAATCAATTAACAATTTCTCTTTTAGCCCCATTTCAAAACCGATATTCAATTTATTTTATTTTTCTTTTCAAATATTCATAGTCTATTTAATCATCAAATACAAGTCAATATAAATATCTATTTGTCCACTTTTAGTATATACCATGTCTAAATTCTAATTTGAAATCCAAGATACAATTCCCAATTCTGAACCTTCTGATGCTTCTTTGAACTACTCGGATTCACTCGCATTGGATTGTTTTCAATGTAAAAGTCTTTGTGCACTGGTTTCCTTACTAGTCACTTGCTCGTTTCAGTCCTACTTCATATTTGAAGAAAGTAATGCTACGAACATGTGATTTCCAATAGAAAAGATAGATAACACTGATTTTTTTACATGATAGATGAAAAAGATCTTCACAACTTCAATTCAGAAAAGCCTCAATAGAACATCATAAGGGATGTGTTCATAAATCAATCATACTAAAAGAAAACATAAATAACGGTTACACAATTCAAAATTCCAACTAATTTCTCCCCAACTAAATTATAACAAAAATCTAACAGAACTCAAAGTCAGTTACAAAATTGATAACAAACTTCTAACCAATTCACTTGAGAAATCTCCAAACTAACCCCGAGATCTTCTTCTATAAAAAAGCACCATTGTTGCACTTTCAAGCTCTCTCGGACATTTTCGTTTTTCTCCAATCTTCATCACTTTTTTTTCCCAATCTCTCTGATTTATTTGGTTTTCTGCATGTTGATTCAACCTCTCTTCTTCTTCGACCGTCAATCTCTCTGCCACCATTTTTTCATTTCGCTTAGTTTCATTACTCTTCAGCCATCACCGAACCTCCAACCGCATCATCATCATAGTGTTGTCATCATCATTGCAACACCTTCAACATCTTCATATCATCATATTTGATCTCTCTGCAACAAACATCAACAACCCTATAGAAAACCGATACTCGACATCCAACAATTCACACCATCAACACAATATGTTCAATAAAGGAAGCACAATAACAATTCATATTCACATATTCAGAGAGAAGTAAAAGAAGAGAACAAATTCAATTGTGGAAGAGGAAGCAAAATACGTCGTACCTTTGGATTGTTCGTCGTTTCGGTCGTATGTATGTGAATCTCGATCTAAATCTCTTAGCTACGGCCTTGAGGTTCGTTAGGAATCCATTATGAAGCTTTAATTTAGCTTTTTTGTTTTTGTAATTCTTGATTCTGAGATTTCGATCCCGTTCATGTGTTGATGTTTTGAAGATTTCGTCAGCGGATTCGTAAAGAGGACGGAAACTAACTAGGGGTTTGTATAGAGAATTTTAGGTTTGGTAGAGGTAGGTCGTCGGAGAAGACGGCGGCTCCACCGTCGGCCGCCGACCTTCTCCGGCGGACTTATACTCGGGATGTTTCAAGTGAAGCATATTCTTAGTTTTTCCGCTGTGTATTTATCTTTGTACAATAATGGATATTGTATTTGATCTTAGTATTTTTATTTTAGTATGATTTCCATGTTTTGTACCATTGTTGTATAGAATTGGTCAAGAATGTGAATTATGCTATTAGGCACTTATGATGGTGTCAGTACCAAAATAACACTTGTATGAATAAAAAATAACACTTGTATAAGATTATTCTAGATATATATTATATGAGGCGCTACAGTTGGTATCATAGCAGGTCGTATCCTCGACCTAGCCTTGAAACATCATAAGTAAATCTTTCCTGCCTCTTAAGTGTGTCTTGTCGGCATGGTTCTTAATATCATAATATGTAGTATTGGGCCTGATCAACCTAATGTTATGTATGTGATAGGTAGAATCATGGTTGTGCGACCATGAGGACTCTGAAGTGTTTTCAGAACTTGTGTTGTGAGAGTAGGCTCAAGCCAAGAGTTAGCAGAGGGAACTTCGGTCAACTCAGTTGGAGTCTTCTTAAGAGTTGTACTTACTGTAACATGGAGTTGCAGAGAAGTGTGTTGTTCGAGAAATCATTTGGAATGGATAGAGTCTGAGAGATACATATATCTACAAGTTGAATGGTCAGTGTATTGAAGGATATGTTAAGTCACTGGTAGATCAGTATTAGTCACTGGTATAGACAAGAATTTTGAGAAATCTCATTCTACGAAAAGAGAAGATGCCTTGTAGAATGTGTGACGTAAGGTCCGGGAGTGAGTTAATTGTTAGTGTTTCAGTCCTAAGATCACGGTGGCATCGTAGTTGAACGAGAGTACTTCAAGGAATGTATTCGGATAATACCTTACAGATGGATATAAGTTACAAGTAAAAAACATTTTTTTCTTATGGGAACCTAAAGTCGTGGTGAAGCGTGAAGAGAAACACAAGGATGTGATTACATGTTTTAAGTAAGACGAGTATACCCCGGACTAAGAGTAGAAGATTGGAGTTGTATTTTCGGTTATGACCAAGGAGACAAAGTTTAGAGTAATACATCAGGGTGTTATATTTAGTAAGGGATCAATTAAGAAAGTGTTGAGTTACCCAAGGAATAGTATAAGGTATAGTGTTGGAGAAAGAATAAGCTTTATATAGTAACATGAGGTGTAGTTAATATGGTCTAGATGAAGTAGTGGTAAGTGATAAAGTAAGCACCTTAGATTCGGGAGAATTCTAGTAAGATGGATTATGTTTGGGTATGAGAGGATTACTGTAGAGTGTGAAGTGAACACGATATGGAAACGATGTTAACAGTACAATATGAGAAAGTGATAATGAGACGTATTTCTTGGACGAATTGACAATGGAGTTGTTAAGTTGTTATTGAAACTAAAGTTAAGGAAGTGTAAGCGATGATGAGTCACCCATTAGAACTTTGGTAGTGTGATTATTATATGTGTGAAATCATCTGTTGATAATTGTTATAACTTTTGGTTGCGATTGGAATGAGTTTGGGAGGTTTAGGTAGCAATGAAAACCATAATTGTGATTTTGTGTTTGAAGTAATCGGATTACCCTCTGGGTAGTACCCGATTACAGAATTGTGTTTCAAAATCTCTTTTAGCTATTGGGAGTTAAGATTTGCACTGAGTAATCGGTTACCCTCCTGGTAGTAACCGGTTATCATTGTTAAGTTTTGGAAATTTGATTTTTCTAAGATTCATACATTTTGACTAGAGTGCCCGATTGAAGTGTTCTTGGTACCGATAGGAAGCTGTGGAGACTTTCTATGCGATGATTAGTAAACGGTAAGGGAACCCAGGTTAATACGTAAGTAGAGATATCGAAGGTTCTTCAGAAGGGTGCATTACCTCAGTTTTCAAGTTTAAGGGAAGGCTCCTATAATTTGTGAATGATCGGAATATATTTGGATTTTATCTCTAGTGTGATTAAGAATGTTGTTATTTTAATTCTCGCCAAGGAATTAAAGAAACAGGACAAAGTTGTATACTAGACATGAGATGTCCATTGTTTTGTTTTCTTACCGATAAGGATTGTGTGTTGGATTTTGCTTATGGACGAACCAAGTGTTAGCTTGTGACTAAAAAATTCCTTTTGAGGTCATTATTGTCATTTTCCAACTAACGTCGTTGTACGAGTAAAATCGAACTATTCTGTTGAGTATTCGTGATGTGCCCTAATAGGAATGGTAGTTCTACTTCGTCGCTTGTTGTAGTATGTAATATGCATGTTGTGCCCTATTCTGTGTTATCTTGAGTTGTGAACGGTGGGTGATTGCTATGCATGGTTAGAAACCGCGGATGAGAATCATCTTGCAAGTTAGGGTGGACTGGATTGGTAATTTTTTATTTGGATTGTTTGTTAACAAGATGAACAAGTTCAGTTGTGTTCGACCGTTTAGCCTCGGATAGGTAATCGATTGACACATGACTTTTGTCAAGGACTTTAGGGAATCGTACTTCTGAACTGTAAGTTTGTTTTAGTTTCAGTACGAGGTGTCAGAGGATAAAGTGTTGGACTTTCTTTTGGAATATGGTTGGTAGACAGAAAATAATCTGAAATTTTGGTGTATCGTCGTTGCGACTATTGAGGACCTAAATTGCGAAGTTATAAGAGGCTCATGAAGTGTTAATCTTCCAGGGAACATTTTGGTATTTGAATTATTTTATGGATAAGACATGAACAATTGACCAGTTTTAGTATCATTAATTTTTAACATCAGTTATGGATTCTATAAGAGTAATACCAGATGTGTGCAATTGAGTCGCACTCAGAGATATGGATTTTTAAGTTACCTTCCAGATAAGAGTGAAGGATGAACATTCCGAAGTTAAGCGTGTAAATTGGATCGTTTAAGGAATGGGACCCTTAAGAGAAATGGATTTGAATGAGAAGTTCCGTGTGGTCTTCAAAGGTGAGTGTGTGGAATATTGTATGCAATGGGCAAGTGTTATGGAAATCCGCAAGTATATTAAGGGTGATTTAATTTTGGTATGAGTGACTCACTAATGATTGTAAGCTTTGTGATATTGCTACGTTGTTATTAATGGAGACCTTGTGTCAACAAAAACCTTGAATGAATGGAATCATATGGAGAAGATTAAAAGGGAGTATAGTAACCATAATCAGATTCGCTAAGCTTAATTGGATGAATTGTTTCGAGTTTAGAATGGAATCGAAATTGTATCAGTTATGATTGCAACAATACAACCCATGTATCTCTGTCGTTGGAGAGTTTGGACTAATGTTATTATTGTGTAGTTGATAAGTAAGTTATTATATCTCTCAATGTCTGCAAGTTTTGTTTCGTTGGTTGGAGAGAACTCCAATGGATAACTGTGTTCTCCGCAGACTACCAACTACCTAGTATTGTTTGAGAATTCGTGGTATCTCCACTGTTAAACTTGAAAGTGTAGTGGAAGGAGACAAATGAAATAGTTGAGTCGGATTGTTGAGAATCAGAAGAGAATTATTTATAAGTATTAAAGTAAGAAAATTTAGTTTTAAGTGTGTTGTCTATAGTAAGATACTGAAAGGATGAAGTATCAGATGTAAATGGTTACATCGTATAGCATTAAACCAAGTGGAATTGGTAAAGAAGTTGTTGGAAAACTTTTGAAATGGTTTTAGTTATTGAAGGATTTTTAATAAGAGCTTTTGTTGGAAATTGTGCATGGATAAGATTTCTCTAAGATACCTTGTGGAGTTTTGTCGAGTGTTTGTTACCTCAAAGTCAAGTTGAAGTGTTATGCTTTGAGTTATGACTCAATAGAAGGAATTATAATGGTATGTTTCTCCGGAGGAGAGACGTGACTAAGTGATTCTTTATGAAACAACAGATGAATTGCGGAAATAGTAAGTTGGAAGTTAACTCAATGTTGGAACAACCGTATGAGTAAGGACATGAAGTTTGATTCATTATGAAACAAGGACTTTGAGCCGCGAAGTCAAATTGGAATTTGAATATGTCAGAATATGTAGCAGCAATAAGGTTAAGTATGGATCTAAGATAGTGTTGCAAACTGTCGTTGTTGATGAGTAAAGGAAATTCGAGGACGAATTTCAATTTAAGGAAGGGAGGATGTAATACCTTGTATTTTGATAAATGCTCTGGATAATATTAATTAAGTTTAATAGGGTTCCGGTGTGCTCTGAGAGTTTCAATTTAAAATTATTAGAGCAACCGACGAACCTAAATTAGTTAATTAGTATTATCTGACTCAGAGGTTTTATTGAATATTCGACTCCGAGACATTTTTGGATACTCTCAATTTGGAGCCATTAGATTACTAACAATTTGTTATATCAGTATAACAATTGTTTGTTTTATAACATAAAACAAGTTATGTGTTAAAAAGAGAAAAGGAGAGAAAGTTAGTAAGAAGAGAAAAGAAAGAAAAAAGAAAGAAAAGGAAGAAGAGAAGGAGAAGTGAAAGAAGAAGGAAACTCTAGAAGAGGAAATGCTTGGATCATCACCATTCTTCATCAATCATCTTCATCTTCACCAAACTCCTCTTTATTGTCAAGGTGGGTTCTAGTTAGACACTTTTGTTTTAGAATTTGGAGTTCTAAGAGTTAGGTTAGAAAATGTGATAAAATGATTAATCAGTTAAATCAAATTTCTAACGGATAAAATGCTGAAATAATCAGGTAGAATAGTCGGGTTATGTTTGGTTTGAACCTATTATGAATGTTTGGACGAACCATTGTATTTTGGGTGAGAAAATGGGATTTTTTATATGAGAAACGCAGCTTTTGAGCTACTGTCAGTAGTTAACCGGTTAACCACATTGCATTAACCGGTTAATAGAGTTGTTTTGCGCTACTGGATTCTGAACCTGATGTGGTTAACCGGTTAAACACAGGGCGTTAACCGGTTAACACTGTAAGCTGAGGAAAAATATTACTTTTTGAAATACTTTGAAAATTCATAACTTCTTCATCCTTTATCCGATTTATCTGTTCTTTATATCGATTTGAAGCTAATAATATGTTCTATCTAATGAGACCGAGAAATATTATTTTGATCATACTTTTACCCGATTTTTCTGATTAACCGTAATTATGTTAGTTAGGGAATTGTGGTATTAATCGATTTGTGGAATTTATGTTTAATCGTGAGAATTGAATGAAAGTAGAGACAATGAGATTATTGTGTGATTAGTTTAATTGTGTTAATTGAATTAAAATGTTAGATTATATGTTTGAAAACTATATAATTAAAGGCATCAAGAATGAAGAAAGAGTGAGAAAGTCTTACCATAAACCAATAGTGTGACCTAGTAGTGTGACCTAGTAATGTTTCAAGTGAAGCATAATCTTAGTTTTTCCGCTGTGTATTTATCTTTGTACAATAATGGATATTGTATTTGATCTTAGTATTTTTATTTTAGTATGATTTCCATGTCTTGTACCATTGTTGTATAGAATTTTATAATTGGTCAAGAATGTGAATTATGCTATTAGGCACTTATGATGGTGTCATTACCAAAATAACACCTGTATGATATATATATATATATATATATAATATATATATATATATATATATATATATATATATATATATATATATATATATATATATATATATTATATGAGGCGCTACATTTCCCTTCAAACGTAGGTGTGGTTTCACCGAACTGGGTTACTAATCTCTTGTATTCTTTATTGTTTTTTGCATTGTGATTTTATTGTTATTCAGGTTTAAGAATTTGGGCCATGTATCCCAACCTCGTTTCTGACAGTTGTCCCCTAGGGAACAAAATTTCAATTGGCATAAGAGGATGCACCCTGTTCTATTTAGATGAGCTCTAGGGAATATATTTCTATACAAATGGACAACACTAGGGATGGAGGTTCTGTCAACAATCCACCTATTTTGGATGTCATAAACTATGACTATTGGAAAGCAAAGATGGTTGTTTTTCTTAAATCCATTGACATAAAAACTTAGAAGGATGCGGTTAAAGGTTTGAAACATCTTATGATCACTTGTGAATATGGTTTAACAAGTTTAAATCATGAAGTTGATTAGTCCAAAGAAGAAGACGATGAAGCTTTTGGAAACAATAAAGCTTTGAATGCTAAACTCAATGGTGTAGACAAAATCATGTTCAGACCAATTAACACTTGTACTGTAGCTAAAGAATCTTGAGAGATTCTCAAGACTGCTCATGAAGACACATCTAAGGTTAGGATGTCAAAATTATGGTTCCTCACAACCAAGTTTGGGAATATGAGAATGTTGGAAGATGAATCCATATTTGAGTTCAACATTAGACTACCTGACATAGGAAACAATTATTTTTGAATTGAGAGAAAAGGTGTCAAAATAAAATATGGTTATAAATATTCTCATATTTTTGCCTCCGAAATTTGACATGATGGTAAAACTATTAAGGAATCCCAAGATTTAAACACTTGGAAAGTAGATGAACTCATTGGCTCTCTTCAAACATTTGAAGTTTCTATAAATGGAAGATATGCAAAGAAGAGCAAAGGTGTAATATTTGTATCCAACACTCAAGAGAATGAAGATCAAGGTTATAAGGATACTGAAGAAAACTTGTAAGGTGTTATAACTTTTGTTGGAAGGAAGTTCAACAAATATTTGAAGAAGTTAGACATAAAATATAGGACAAAGGTTCAAGACATCAGGTCTGACATAGGTTCCCAGAGTAAGGGCATGGAAGAAGACAAAGACATGAAAGTTAAATGTTTTAAATGTGGAGGCTTTAGTCATATCAATGCCGAATGATCTACTTTTCTCAATAAGCCAAAAAAATGGATTATCTCTTACATGGCATGAGTCTGATTTTGAGTCTGAAAGTGAAACTGCCAACAATGTAATGGCTTTCACAGGAAAATTTGAATCTAAAAGTGTGTATAATGATTAAGACATGATTGATTAGGAGCTAGTTTCTACATGCAGGTTCTTATCTACCAAGTGGGAGGAAGATTGCCAACTGTGGAGAATCATAAGAAAATCATAGGTATGTTTCAGAAGGAAAAGGAAAAACTTGTCTCTACCATCACAAGTTTGATAGAAGAAGTGGCATTTCTAAAATATAAACTTGATGATATGACAAAATATGTGCATATGTTGAAAAATAGTTCAAATATTGTAGATGAAATATGTGAAGTTGGGAAGATGTCCAGAAATCTGAATGAAATAGGATTTGAATCCAACATGAACAAGAAAGGCAAAATCCCCTCTAAAAAAAGTTGTCATACCTAAGAAGAAGACCGAGTTTTAGATGATGGACCACATCTCTTAGCTTCATGCTCTACATGTGTACCCTCAACATAAAGGTTACAAAATCTCTACAATGATATGTCACCATTATGGTAGACATTGTCATATTAGACCCTTTTGTTATAGGTTGTATGGTTATCCTCATTTTTATAATCGGTCAATGCCTAAAAGGGAGAAAGGAAAGAAATCTCACGCAAAGAAGGAATTGAAACCTAAATCAGTTGTCATGAGTCTCATATCTCATACATCTCTTAGAGTTTCCTCAAGAGAAGATTGGTATTTTGATAATGGGTGCTCCAGACACATGACTGGAGAAAAGACATATCTTGAGGAGTTGAAATCCTACTCCAATAGTTATGTCACTTTTGGTGTTGGAGTAAAAAGAAGAATAAAAGAAATAGGCAGAATGGTTAGCCCTAGTCTTACTTGTCTTAATGATGTGAGATATGAAACAAAAGCGTCCGAAGATGTATCTTCAGATCACTCACTAACTTTTGAATAAATGGTGTTTACAAATATACATCTTCGAACACACTTTTTATACACACAGAGATACGTCTCCAGATTAAATTTTGATACAATTATGGTGTTTCTCCAATTTGACCTGAAAAATGGATAAAATAATTATATTCGGAGATATATCTTTGAACTCTAAAAATAATCTAAACTTTTCATGATGGTATGAGAGCACGCACGATGGTGGAAATAATATCCCCTGACCTAATGTATAATGTATATTGTTATGTAAAAGTAACTGGATCTTGGGAGTGACCTTAACGACTTAACCAGCATCTTCATGTGAAAGATGGCCCACTTTTGAAATGACACATATCCAACTCAGATTGGCCACATACATTTGCATGCTACGTGAACACAAATGCAATCTAAACAAAAATCTCTCTCTGCCTGTCCTTTGCTCCTTTAAAACCTGCTTTAATTATTTTTTTATCAATATTTGCCAGTTGCAATTTCTCTTTCTTTACCTAATTCATTGATTTTTTTGCTTCATAATATTCCTTATTTTATAGGTTTTTTAGAGTGCATGCACAAGGAATACAAATATGAGAAGAAAAACAACTTAAATTATTGGTAAATTATATACTTTCATTTCGTTTGTTTTCTCAAGGAAATACTTGCACGATACTTGGAATGTATATTATTGGTGGTTCTCCAAAGTTGGTGGTTTTCCTTTGTCTATTTTTGTGTCTAAGGGATCTGTTAAAGAATCTTTCAATTATTTTTTGGTTAATTATCCTTTACCACCCATTTAAAATAGATGAACATTCTCGTATTGATTGTTTTGTTGAATTCATTATATTATTTTCCAATCATTCTTAATATAACTTTAGACTTTGAATTAATTTTGTCTATACGATCTTTTTGATATCCAACAAAATTTCAAAAGACTATTTTTCTCATTATTTTTATTTAATATATATCTTTCGGTAAGCAATTGAAATGATAGCTAACTAAAGCAAGTAGAAGAGAACCACGTGATTTGCATCCTAATGTCCATAGAATATATATATATATATATATATATATATATATATATATATATATATATATATATATATATATATATATATATATATATATATATATATATATATATATATATATATATATATTAAGAATTAATAATCTTAAATATGTTCCAAAATGACAAGAAAATATACAAGTAAAGATTAATTTTTTAATTCAGAAATAGATAACACTTGTGAAGATTTACAATATACAATTTGTATTTTGAGTCTAGAAAATAGACAACACTTCGTGAAGAGTTGTAGAATGCAAAACAATACAACATTTAAAAATTGTTGTATAAGAAACAATGCAACATTTGGTAAAAGTGTTGTTGTATGTGAAACAATGCAACGTTAGAAAAATATTGGCAAAATAATGCAACAATTGACAAAAATATTGTTGAAAGTGTGTTTTTCAACAAGGATCGTAACCTTATTAATCAACACCGCTTTTCTCTATAAACTAAACATACGAATTCATAAAAATACATTAAAAAAAAGTCTATCATCTTCACACAAAATTTTAGATTTCATCTTCCCTACATTTGAGTTGTCATCGATCTTATACAAACTCGAGTATATGCTGAATTATCTTAGATATTTCTGCATTTCAACTACAAAGCATTTTAGAGTGCTTGAAATACTTATAAAGAAAGTTGAAAAGTGATTTTGTTCACGATTCTAGTTTCGTTTCATCTATCTTATGATTAATTTTCTTATATATTTACAGACGTACTAAATTATAAAAGAATTTGTAAGAGACCCAATCTTAAACCTTTTTTTAAATAATTTTAGAGATTGTACTATAAATTAACAACTTATATTCATTTAGCTCAACTAATATAGATCATTTGGACTTTCCTACCCACTCTAATAAAGTGGTAAATGGTGAATCTCATGGTTTACTTCACTTCAACACATTTTTTCTTTTATTTCAATATATAAAAATAAATAAAATTTAAAAAAAAAACAATAACTTTTTTTAATAAGCAAGAAATAATATTTGATTCTTAGGGGGTACTCTACCCCAATACAACAATAAAAAACGATATAAAGAAGAAATTACAAACCAAACTCAACCTCTAAGGTAACTTAATTGAGCTACACAAAAATCATAAAAGTCACCGTTGAAATTAACAATGTCTCATATGATATCCTTTTCCACGACACAAATTTTATTGACCACGGTAGATCTCCTACATTGAATAAAATCATTTATCCGAAATTCCAAATGCATCAAGGTGTTGTCAACCAAATCACTCATTTCTTGTTTTCTTTGGTATTTCTTTTCAAATTTGTTCTGAATATAGACAAGTTTTTTCAAGTTGACCCTTCAAAATTGAGAAGTAAGAATGTTGTGCTAGGTAAAAACTCCCATGCTCCAAATTGGAGATATGTATGTTGATTTCACGAGAAGATGGACCTTCATATATTAGATTTGGATCCAATGGGTTATTCTGAGTTGTTGATGTCTCATGATGATGATAGGCTTGCCTTAGTTTTGGATCCAATGGGTTCTTCTTAGTTAGGCTTATTAAAGTTTTTTCTCCCTTTACCTACTTCTGCCTTTTCCTGATGAATTGGATTTGGGCCTACAAGTCCATCATGTTTAGCCAATCATTTAGAGTGCTCCTAAATTCCTTGTCTAGTGGATCCCTAATGAATCGATCTTATTCTCTATCAACTAACTTTAGACAACACATTTGACTTCCGACCTCTGCATGATTCCCTTTCTATTCACCTTAATTTTGATATTTCCTAAGAGTTAGATTGACCTTTCTACTCCACTTTTTGATTTTTAACATGATTATCCCTATTTGCTTTACTTTCTCCCTTGTAAATTACCAAAGCCTTGTCTTGGCTAATCCCAACTTTTCCTGAAGTTGAACTCTCTTCTAACATCGTCTTCTCTAAGTTTCCATATCCCATTCACCTAAGCTCTCAAAGCTATTCTTCGATTACGATTTACCGGTTTCTTGTTGCTTTAAATATATTCTCACTGGACCATGAGAAACATCCATAATTTTGATTATAAAGAAAGCTTTGTTGATTTTAACATTGAAATATTTTTTCAATACCATTGCACATCTAGTTTTGACCATGAATCTCGCCACATCCACACATTCTTTCCTAATCATGTTTTTATCTGCACAAATTTATGTTCCTATTGTAGATGCTAAGAACTAAAAATATCCATAGTTCTAATAGGGATGACAATGGGAAAGGTTTTGGAAGGGTACTATAGTACCGATCCCCGTACACACAATTTGAAAAAATCTTCGTACTTGAGCCCATATCCACTTGGACGCCAAAACTAGCACACATACTCGTGCCCTATGGGTATGTAAGTACCCATACCCGTACCGGATATCTGTATTCCTATTAAAAATAAATAGATCAATTATAAATATTATATCATTTTAAGTTTTTTAAAATATAAAAAAGTTTTCGAAAGTATTTATTGTTGAAATAAACTAATAGTTATATTAAATACATACTGGTTTAACATTGATATACTTTTTAAAATTGATTGACATACATTTTTATATAATAACATAAATTAAAATATATAAATATAAATTAAAATACATAAATATATATTGTGCGGGTATGAGGCGGGGTAGGTGCCTATGTGCTTATACTCGCACCCATACGTACTTATGTTTATGGGTAATTACTCAAGCCCATGTTCGTACTCATATTTACGGGATTTTACCATATCTGTTTCAGGTAATTTTGTGGGTGCCCATTGGGGATGGCTCAAATTTCCATCCCTAGGTTCCAAGCATGTCAAGGAATGCCAAAACACCTCAACCAAGTGATTTTTTCTAAGTCCACATCTCATTCCCTCCATTTCCTAATATCAGAAAACCATTGTCTCCACCAATCCTTTACCTCATTTATTAAACATCCAATCTCTCTCAACTTCATTTCTTCCAACACACAGATATTTGTTCCTAGCAGTGTTACTTGAATTGAGAAATAACCTTCAATTTCAAAAGGATGAATGCATCTAAGAATGATATTGAACCAGATCTTGAGATTTTCATGGAGATAATTAGGTTTAGAAGATGGCTTCTTATCCATAAAGATAACTTTAGCAATCTCTTCCATCTTCTTTGTCTTAGAAACCATACTGAAGTATCTTTTTTTCAAGAACCGATAGGATTAAGAAAAGTAACAATAGACTTCTCAGAAATAGAAATCTTGTAACCCAGAACATATGACGTCACCTGAAGAGGTGAGGCTTCTACAAAGATCCAAAATTTTTAAACAAGTTGATCGTACACTAGTCCTTTGATACGCTCAAAGTATCCTTCCCATCCTCGAAATCTAGAAACTTGTATCAAATCATACCCATTTTCCGTGAGATTGTCGAAATCCACCAATAACTCACATAGAACCTTTAGTTTATTAACTAACTAGAGTAGATAAAGTGAGTTCCTGAAGACCTTCAAGAATTTGCTCTTGTTGTTGACCTTGTTATTGTTGTTATTGTTGTTGTTGAGATTGTTGAGTAAATGATTATTGTTGGGAAGCCATTAATTCCGAGAGATGGTTTTAAGGTTCAAGAGCTTTTTCAATTTGAAAACAAGAAAGTGTGGGATTTAAAGAGTATAAAAGTCTATCTCCAGCATAGTTAGCATCACAATAACCCACTAGCTTGTAATCTTTATATTTTCTATAACACAAGACAAGGTTAATAGTATCTGTCAGATACCTGAAGCGAGCACACAAACAGACACTTAACAAAATGTCAGGTCTAGAAGCCGTCAAATATAGAAGAGAGTAAATCATACCTATATATATATATATATATTATGATTTACATTACCACTTACCTTATCCTTCTTAAGGATACATGTAGGATGCATAGGAGTCTTAGATATCTTGCATTCTGACATGTCAAACTTCTTTAAAAGTTCTTTGATATAATTGCTCTAATAGATGTATGTTCATTCTAGACTATGATTGATCTAAATCCCCATAAAGAACTTGAGTTCTCCCATCAGACTCATCTTAGAAATTGGGTCTATCATTCTTTCGCTTGGGATAGTCATTCTTATAATGACCTGGCTCCTTGCATTCATAGAAGATGACTTATTTGTTGGCCCAACTTTCTTGAATCCAAAAGTAGACTCAGAACGATCACATGTCCTTCTTTGTCTTTTGAATTTGCCTTGCCTTTTATTACAGATTTGATTCACGCGTTTGGAAAGAAGATACAATTCATATTTTTCTTATGATTCTTCTTCAGACTCTTCATCAGTATCAGCTTGAAGAGCTTTTGTCTTCTCAGATCTTCTTGAAGACTTAAGAGCAACAAACTTGCTATTTCTCTTGGACTCGTCTTATTTGAGCTCAATCTCATGATTTCTTAAAGAAGTAACCAATTCTTCAATATAAGTGTTGTTGAGGTCCTTTGATAGCTTTAGAGCAGTTACCATTGGTCTTTAACTCTTAGGTAGACGTTTGATGATCTTTTTGACATGAAAAAATATAATACCCTTTGTCCAGAACCTTAAGCACCATGATAAGAGTTTGAAACCTTAAGAACATGTTTTCAATATTTCCTCGTCCCCCATCTTGAATGCTTCGTACTTTTGAATCAAGACAAGAGCCTTGGTTTCTTTCACTTGTGCATTTCCTTTATGCGTCATCCTCAGAGAATCAAATATGGATTTTACAGTATCTCTATTGGTGATCTTTTCATATTGTATGAAATAACATTTAGCAAGATGGTTCTTGCTTTGTGATGATTCTTATGATACTTTTTTTTTGTTAATGCGTCATAACTCTTCTTTCAATGTTGTTGCCACTTACATCTACTAGGTGTATGTAGCCATCAACTATTATATCCCATAGATTAACACTGTGACCTAGAAAGAAGATTTCTATTTTGTCCTTCCAATAGTCAAATCTGACTCCATCAAAAACATGAGGTTAACATTGTAGTGATCTCTATCATTAGTTTGGACAAGTGAAGGCGGAATGCCGACCATTTTGTTTCACACTGGATCTTTATCTAACATTGTTAGGTGTTTGATAATCTTATCAAGATCATAATCGGAGCTCTGGTGTCAATTATAGGTGACAAGAAACACAAGAAATGAGGGTTGAATTGGGTTTCTAAAAATTAAAGCTTTTTCAAAACCAATTCAATACACAAAAACACGAACAATAAAAATAACACATTATTTTTATACTGGTTCAATATTAACTAAGCTACCTCCAGTCCACCCTACCATGGTGATTTCTCTTTCTCAATAAGGATTTATGCCACTATAACCAAACTGATTATAGATACCATAAAGACAATCTTTGTCTTCACAAGTATACAAACTAAACCTTAGTCACCCAAGGAAATCAATCAAATAAATTTGAGTTTTACAAACCATGTTTACAAAGAATTCTTCTAGAAATGAGATTAACACAAAGTTTTACGTACAATGAAAAACACACAAAACTAACAACAACTCTATATGTGTTTCTATACAATATTCACAAGAATAATATTTTCAGAGAAAATGAAGCAGCGTGAATAATGTTGAGTAGCGTGTGTATTCATAGCGAATTAGCAAGCCACATCCAGTCTTCCAGGTCTTCCTAATATAGTCAAAGAAAGATCTGTTGGAGGGTAGAATGAGAATCTTCATGAATAAGCGGGTGCCTTGAATAACTGTCATAAATAGGTGGGAGACAAAATCATACATAATAAATGTCCTTACTCCACGAAATGTGTGTAATGTAAGGAATGTGTTGATCTTGTACGGTGTACTATTTATCTTCCGTTAATCCTTTTGATCCTATTTTCTTATCTTCAGAGGCTTCTGAATAATGTTGTTGAAGCATGTTTAGAAGAATCCCTGGTCTGGTTGAGAGTTTCAGAACTAAAGTCTTCAAAGTCTTGACATTGTTCCTCAGAACCTGGTCTTCAGAGTCTTTAGCACTTGTTCTTCAAACTTGAGCACAAAATCTTTAAGGCAACAAACAAACCTTCAAAGACTCTTCAATCAAAGTCACAGTCAAAAGCTTTAGCACGAACGTTCTTCAGAATCGTTGTCTAAGAGCTTTCTAGAACTTGACAACATCTTGTAAAACACTTGTATCTCTTCAGAATCAGAGTGTGTTGATTACATAATCTGATGACGTCACACGTTAGAGCTTCAGAGTCAGAACATGTTTAACAAAAGCTACACACTAGATAAAATATCATTACTCTACAAGATTGTTCTCAAAAAAATAATATATTGTTATCATCAAAATTTTAGCATAATTAAAAGATACATAAATGATTAAAATAAATTATTTAGATGTGAGATAATATTTGATTATGAGAGTAAAATTAACAAGTCAAAATTTTTTTATATCAAATTTACAAGTAGACAAGTTTAGTCCTCTATCGCACTACTAGAAATACATGAATTTTTTGTGGAAAATTATTCGTAGCTATACCTACGAATTTAGATGTGATTTCTTATAGCGAAAACATATTTCCTGCGAAAATCAAAGTCATAGCAAATTTCGCAGGAATTCCTAACACCTTACCTTCAATCTTGGATTTTAAAATAATGTTATTTTTCTGCATATTTTACTACGATTTGGTTTGAGCCAAACATTAAAAACTCAAAATCCTCATGAAATGTCGCCGGAACTACTGTGACTTTTGCTACGGATTTTTAACATTTATTTATTTATTTAAAATTTAATAATATTTTATTATTAATAAATATAATTGACATATTTATTCCAATGATATGTTTTTGAGATATTTTAAATTTATATTAAATTTTATTTTTCTTAGTTTTTTTACTATATTAATTGGATTTTTTTAATTTTTTTCTTAAAGAAAATTTATTTATTATTGTGAAAATTAGAAAAATTAAAAATGTATACCCAAGAATAATTGAATTATATAGTTGAGCCAAGAAATCAATGATGAATTGGTGAATATCATAATGATTATAGAGTCTAATTCTAACCAAAGTTAATATATAATAAAAGTTAATTAATTTTAATTATTTTGAAGAAAAAAAAAGAGTTTTCTTAAGCTTGTAATATAAGTTTATGATATAATTGGTGTGTAATCCTTCAACTTGTAATTTTTAAAAAAATATAAAATTTTGAAAGACAGTAAAATAACCTTTTTATTCAATCGATAGTGTATATTATTTTATATTGATAAGTATATAATTTTTTTTAACTCATTTTGTGTATTAAATATTTGATGAAATTAATAACTTAATTATTATTATAGAGATCAATTTATTAATTTACAATTCAATTTTACAGTTTAAGAGATAATAAAATAAAATAAAAATATTCATTTGCTATCATTTTGTATCGGCAAAAAAACAATGCTACGAAGTGTATTAAAATATTTTTTATAATTCATGATGTTTCTTTAATAAGTAATTTATGTCTAGCAGAATTCGAACTCGAGAACTTGAGAAGAACACACTCTCAAGATCAAAACTACACTACATCCATGATGTTAATTTATAAAAAAGAAATTACTTATAAATTGACACCATCAAATCAAAAATAAATTTATAAAAATTAAGAATTAAAATAAAAGAAATAATTTATAAATAATAAATAATCAAAAACTAATAATCTATTAATATCAAATTAGTTAAAAGATTAAATAATTTATAATACAAATAATTTTATTTTGGATTAAAATAAATTATATTTAACTTAGTTAAAAATCTCACATTTTTTCCTCATACTCCCACGTGAACACTTTTCTCTTAAACCCTATCATCTTTGTTATCATTCCTTCACCATTTTCCGACTCTCTTTTCTGACCACCGTCTCATTTTCGGACGCCACTTTTTCGTCATGGAGGTGAATTTTCTGGCCATTACATGTTTAGGTCGTTTTCTCCTTTCTTTTACTTCTCTGTGTCAACTCGTCCATTTTCTTTCAATCAATGTTGAAATGGAGTTGTTTGAAACATAACCATCGTGTCGGTTTCCCGCATGCCACCACAAGCTTCATCTCCTCCAAGGGTGAATATTATTTTCCCCTAATTAATCACTTTTATTCCTAATCTAAAAACCCCCAAATTCTGTTGAAAACCCTAAATATTTTATCAATACTCTAAGAACATGTTAAATTGTTATCTTGTTTAAGCCTTTTGTGTATATTGAGTTTTTTATGATTTGACTATGGATTTCAATTTTTTTCTTTTAATTGATTTTATGGATTTTAACTGTTTAAGAAGTTGAAGTTACTAAAATAACAACTATTACAGAACTCAAGGATGCGGTCGAGGCGATTTTTAGACCGAAAAAAATTTTGTGGTGTGTTTGTTAATTTCGCCGATTTTGAGTTTTAGAAAATTAATGGTTGTTAGGGTTCATAATCTTGTCTTATGATTAGACTATGCTTCATTGTTTCAATATTCCATTCAATTCAGTTTCACATTATGATTTTTTCTAGTTACCGAATTACTAGTAATTTGTTCATTATTAAATGGTTGAGTTATCTTTTCTTTTTTTCATTTTTCCTTGATTGGATTTGTAGGCCACTTGTTTGGGAGAATTTATTTTATGCTTTGAAGCATAAAAGTTAGTTACAGAAACAAATTATCTTTGAGATTATGGTATCAAGGACGGTGATCAGGTTAGTGATTGTGGCGTCAATTCATCGTAATTAAATTTCTCCATCCAACAAATTTAATTATTAGAAGCTTGATGCGTAGTTGCTTTGGGTATCCAAATCTTTTTTCAAGTCTTCATCAAATTTGGGTCTGATCGCATCGGTTAATCACTATAGTGTAAGATACTAAACGGAGTCGGTTGCCTTTTCGGTTTTAGCACTAAGTGCTCAGTTACTTCTTTTGGCTGTGGATGATTAAGGTCACCATACCACTATTATATACATATTATTATTGTACTACTATATTACTAATCTTACCTGATCAGAAGAACCTTCCAGTGACTTGATGTAACGGCCGTAGGATGGGAGGAGAGAAAAAGTGGGGGGTGTACCTGCAAGGCACTCCAATGCTTAAGTGAGAAGAGGTACAGTGAAAAATGGTTTTGTGTATGGTGAAATCAGAATACCTGACCCTTTAATGAAAAAGGGTATTTATAGTGTGCCCCCAGCGCTGGGCCAAGGTCCCTCTTTGGGCCTAGATCAGCTAGGCCCAAGGAAGAACTGCCAAGGTACGCGTGAGAAGCGTGAGGACTTAGCTAAAAGGTCTGGTCCTTGGTCCAACTGCCCCTATCTTTCAGGAGATAATAAGGGACAGTTGGGTGACGTGGTAAGTGACCGGGCAGACTTTTTCTTTGCCCGTCTTGAGAGTTTGCCCGTCATACAAGAAGCTTGTTTGACTGTGAGGTGTCCTTGCCCGTCTGCTGGGCGTCTCTGCGCGGGTATATGGGCCTCTACTCGACCTGTTGGGCCATAGCCGGATACATTCTTGAGGTCCAGTCCAGAACAGGAGCCCCCCAAGTCGAGTCTCCGAGTCGGAGCGATGAATTGTAATGTGGACGGGCGCAAGTGCAATGGATAAAGCAGCGAGCACGTGACGCCCAACAGAGTCGGGGATGTTTCACGGGGCCGAGGACGTCTCGTAGATTCGAGTACGAAAGTCCTTGACGGACACGTGACGTTTAAGAGATTCGAGGACATCTTACAGGATCGAGGACGTTTCATAGAGTCGGGGAGGTGTATGGTTGCTCGGCGTCGTTCAAGATTCCTTATGGATTGACGTGTTTCAGCATTAATGGTGCGTTGCTTCGTTTATTGTGCAAACGGCGACGTAGGCAGTAGGTAATGATGACTTGACGCGTCAATCCACGCGCCTGTGGCTATAAAAAGGGGGTGAATTATTTCATTTGAACTTTTTCGCTCAGACGTTCACCGGAAGCTCTGAAGAAATTTCCTATCTCCGCCCGTCTCGCCACCTGAAATGCCGTCGTTTCCCGAGCGCCGCCGTCCCATTCTCTTATTTTCACTATGTCAGGTACTGATCTTACCTCTAACCCTCTGTTTTTCATGTTTTATGCGTTTGGTAGCTAGGATTGCATGATTTACTTGTGTAGAATAGGTATAATTAGTCTAGAAACAATTTAATAGGTTATAAATGTGAAAAATTTCGTTAGGGTTAGATTATCCCGGGCAGAAATTTCATATGTGTATGAATGGACCGGGCAAAATTTGCATATGCATATGAATGGCCCGGGCTAAAAATTCATATGTCTATGACTGCTGCGAGCATATGTGTGTGAAATTTCCCAAATGAAGCCTGGTGGTCGCGGGTAGAGTTTGCGTCGGTGTCGTTTCGCGGGCCAGGGTTTCATTTGCTCGCAAATGTCGCCCCTACGCCCTTTCACTTGACCTGCGGTGGAAGGCTGGATTTGATACGATGTCAAATTAACTCTTTCTGTCTGCGTTTCAGGTGCAACCGGGCGTCTTCAACCCAGAGGAGAAGATACCGAACCGCGGTCCATGGAAGCGGATGTCGCGCGCTTGAATGTCGAGGAGGGAAGTGCCGGGGGGCACTGAACACGTCTCCTCGTCTAGGCAAAATGACCTTTCTTGGGTTGCGGATGAACCCTTGGACGAGGAGTCCTATTTTTACGACGAGTCGACTCGTGCTCATGCCGTGGTGGAAGATCGGAGTCCTGAGGATCCTGAAAACTGGCAGTGTCGTGCTCCTAAAGAGGCGGACCGAATATGTCATCGCTTCCCAGGGAAGCAATTCGCCATGTACGAGTTCGCTTTTCGAGAGGCGAGGGTTAGGCTGCCCTTCAACTCCTTCCAATTGTCGATCTTCAAATGGCTTCGGCTGGCGCCGTCACAGTTGCACCCCAACGCCATTGCTTTCATGCGGGCGTACGAGCTAGTTTGCCACTTCCTCGGCATTGGGTGTACTCGGGCCCTCTTCTTCCACATTTTTCACCTCCAGCGGTCCGGTCTTCGGGGGCGTCATAGCTGGGTTTCCTTCAAGCAGCCAGTGAGGCTGTTCAAGACGTACGTGGATTCTGCCCGACACTTCAAAGGGCGATGGTATATAGTGAGGTCGATCACCCGTGCTGCCCTACATTCTCTTTATTATTACAAGCGGGATGCGAACGGGGAGGAGAAGCTCATGTCGAGGATACCATTGAGGTGGCAGCCCGACCACTTTGACCTTTCCACCAGCCATTACCGGGTCAAGTTCTCGAGCCTGGGTGTTGAGGATAGACTCGCTTACAAGAAGCTGGTGGAGTTCGTGCAGAGTTTCAACCTAGCGGTCTGGGTTGACCGAAAGGGTGTGCCTTATGTTGATGAGGCCAGGATGCCGCTCTGTGAACCTCGTCTTATCAACACTAAGGCTCTGCTCGAATGTAATATTGACGACCAGGCCATGGAATTATTGAGTAGGTGTTACTTTTATTCCTATGCTATTTTGTCTTATGTTTTTGCCCGCTGATGTTTCTATCTTCGTTTTGTAGGTGCCATGCCTTCTGCTCGCGATCAAGTCCTTAAGCTGGCCAATCAGGCAGGTGCCCTAGACAGGGTCCCCAAGAAGAAGAAGAAGACAGCTCCTCGTGTCCAGGAGGTAGCTGGTGATTCAGGGGCCGGGACCTCTAACACGGCGAGCCCAGTGCCCACTTCTCCTCCGCGCTCCTCTCCGATCGACATCCCAAATAGCCCACCTCCATCGGCCTCCCCTCTCCACAAGCGGAAGCGCCCAGATGGGACACTTGCCAGTTCTGTTCTGGCGGGGAGCAGCAGTCCGGGTGGCCTCGGGAGCTATTTGCTGCCTCCCTGCTACATAGAGCATGATGTTTTCAAGGTTGAAGATGTTATTGTTGTGCCAGCGCCCGAGGCGAAATCCATTCTGAGCCGGGAGGCTGGTGTCCAGCGAAAAGAATTGGCGAAGGATCTGGCTGCCGTCATCAGGGTGATGGAGACGACCATGGTTCTGACCGATACTTCTGTGTCCACGGCTTCCTTGGAGGATTCCCTTCTGAAGGTCCGTTCCGAAAATGACAAGTTGTCGAAGGACCTGTCGGACTACAAGGAGGAGCATCAGCTGCAGGAGGGGCTGAAGAAAGAGCTGGACGAAGTGAAAGGGGAGCGGGATACGCTGAAGGTGGAAAAGGAGAGCCTGGAGGAGCAAGCCGCTGAGCATAAGAAGGTGGCTGAGAAGAATGCTGCGCTCCGTGCTCGTTTGGCTCTGCTCGAGGATATTGTCCGTCCCTTGGCGGATGAGAGTGAAGAGGAGCTTGCCCTCCTTTCCCGAAGAGAGCTGGTGGGACACATCCGTTCGCTCAACCAGGATCTGGTGGCCATGTTTAAAGAATGGTTTGACAACGCTGTCGAGAAGCTGAGGATACTGAACCCTGAGTTGGCGACGGAGGGGTCAACTCACAATTACGGCGTCTAGGACGAGGAGATTGTGTGTCCTTTCGAAGCAGAGGAGGAGCTGGGGGAAGAGGAAGAGGAACTTCGGGCGGAGTCTTAAGCATTTTATTTTGTTTTATTTGTATGGCATGCGTGCCTAATTTGTATGGTCTGTGTGCCTAGTTTATATGAATATTGGCCTTCGGGCATACTTGTCTTTTCTTCGGCTCTGGCCGCGTATGAATGAATATTTTGTTTTTAGCTGTTTACCTTGCTCGGTTTTATTCAGTTTATATTTGTTGTATTTTTGTGAACTGTTTTATGCTCGACTATGTTTGTCTCGTCGGTTTAGGGAACTGATGAGGTAGCAGGCGTTGTGCTCGCCTAAAATCGAAGCCGAGTTTGCGATTGGGGAACTCTGACCTCGGGGCTTGGGCCTTCCCATCGCGAGCTGGGTGCCCTGCCAATCTCGGTACTGCGACATTGGGGCTCGATCGAGGTCCCAACTGTCGGGGAGGGTTGTGTTCGCTGGAGGGGTCGTGTTCGTCCCCGGGTAGCGTGTTCCTCCTTGTAGTTTTGGTAGTGAAGAGCGTGGGTGTACCTCCCATGTCTCCCCGTGACATATTCAGCTATAATATTGTCTAAGTTTCTCTGCTTTCCATGGTCGAGCGAGTTCTTCACCTTGTAGGTTTTCTAGATAGTAGGCCCCGTTGCTCGTCTTGTCGCGGACGCGGTAGGGACCTTCCCAGTTGGCGGTCAATTTACCCTCTCTTGGGTTTTTTTTATTTCTTCTGAGGACCAGGCTGCCCACCTGGAATTCTCTCTTTACGACCTTCGCGTCGTGGCGCAAGGCTATTTTTTGTTTTAGGGATATTTCTCTAAGGGTTGCTTCGGCGCAGATCTCGTCGACGAGATCCAACTCGGCTCTAAGTGCGTCGTCGTTCATCTCCTCATCTAGAGTTTCCTCTACGCGCCTCGTCGGCTCTCGTATTTCTATTGGGATGACTGCTTCGGTGCCGTAGGTTAGTCGGAATGGGGTTTCCCCGGTTGTGGAGTGTGGTGTTGTGCGGTATGCCCACAGGACGCTGTGTAATTCTTCGACCCATGTACTTTTTGCCTCGCCGAGTCTGCCCTTCAGTCCGCGCAGGATTACCCTGTTGGCCTCCTCCGCTTGTCCGTTGGTTTGAGGGTGCTCGACGGATGTGAAATGCTGTTTAGTACCTAAGCTAGCCACAAAGTCCTGAAATCCTCCGTCCGTGAATTGCGTCCCGTTGTCCGTGATGAGGACCTGAGGTATTCTGAACCGAGCGAGGATATTCCGTTTAAAAAATCGAAAAATATTCTGTGCTGTTATTTTAGCCAGCGCTTCTGCTTCGATCCATTTGGTAAAATAGTCTACCCCTACGATGAGGTATTTATTCTGGTATGATCCGGTTACGAAGGGTCCGAGGATGTCCATGCCCCACCATGCGAAGGGCCAAGGAGAGGAGAGTGTTTTTAGTTCGTTCGGGGGTGCAAGGTGCATGTCGGCGTGTTGTTGACATTTGTCACATTTTTTGATGTGCTCCTTGGAGTCGTGTTGCATGGTCGGCTAATAATAGCCTGCTCGAAGAGCCTTTCGTGCGAGTGACTGTCCGCCAGGATGTTGGGCGTTGATTCCTCGGTGCATTTCCCCCAATATGTCGGGAACTTTCTCTTCTTCGACGCATTTGAGTAACGGGATGGAAAACCCCCTACGATAGAGTTTCCCTTCAAGGAGGACATACGAGCACGCCCTACGTTTGGTGATGGTCGCCTCTTTAGGGTCAGCGGGGAGTTCGCCCTTCGTGAGGTAATCATAGATGGGCGTCTGTAACACGGTGGGAGAACTGAATTTAGTTATGTTGCGGATAGCAAGAGTCGCCACCGACTTTTATTTTATCCAAAGGAAAGGGCATAAAAGAACAGGAAAGACCTTAAAAGATTTTTGGATCCGGGGGGTAGGTTATGTAAAGGGAAGGTGTTAGCACCCTTTACATCCATGGTTATCCATGGGCTCTTAGTTACTTAGATCACTTTTGAATTGTTTTTGAAAATGTGAAGTGTGTGAATAGAAAATTTTCATAAGAGTTAATAATGATCCATGTACGGATGCGTAAAAACTTGTGTTTGAAAATTTGTTTGAAATTTGTTAAGTGTTTGAAAATTTGGAATGAAGTGAGCAAGCAACTATGAGATACCTACCCTAAAGTTTAAATCTTTCCTGTTCTTTATCCTTTAAGTGGTAAGACTATCCCTATTATTAAGGAATAGGTAGTCATTACCTTGGATGTGAGGGACATATGAGGGACATCTGTTAATGAAGGCAACTGTAGGGTGTATTAAGCATTTAGGAGGGACTGTCATCATTATTCGAAAAGGGACTTGATCTTCAAAGGCAACCATTAGGGACTTGATGACTTTTCTTTTTTTAAGGGACTTGCTTTATACACCCCACTTGACCTTTGTGAATAGGCAACAATAAGAGGTAACCCTAGAAAGTGAGATGGCGATTAAAAATCGACTTACGTGTGTGAGTGTTCAATTTTATTTATCTTTAATTAAAATGATCTAAATTTGATTTTAAATATAAATACATGTTTACACTCCCTAAATTACTAACCATAGCATAAAATTAAATAAATTAAATATTTACAAAATTTACACCAAGGAGCAATTACATAATAATTATAATGAGCAATTAAAATAAATAGCAAATAAATAAATATAAATAATAAGAAAAAATAAATAAATAAGCAATAAATAAATATAATAGGGGTTAGTAATAATAATAATTAAAAATAAATAGGATTAGTGAAATAATAATAATAAGTATAATAAAATAAATGGATTAGTAATAATATGGTTAGTAATAATAAAAATAGGAATTGGAAACTATTAAGAAATAGGAACAATTTAATTATAAAATTATAAACATATAAAAATTAAAATTACAATATATTAGCATAAATTTAACTATTTTTTAACTATATATTTTAAAAGAATAAAATTTGAATTATGAACAAAATTATAGAAATAATTACCTATTATAAAAATTTGATTATAATTGTATTTACTAAGATTAATTATATTAAATAAATATGTACATAATATTTATAAAATTTAATTATACCAAATATCATATTATAAATTTTAATCATAAGATAAATTAGGGTTTTTATTATTTAGAAAATAAATTAGGTTTTACAAAATTAGGGTTTGTTTAGAAAATATTTTTTAAGGTTTAATTCAATATACAAAATTATTTAGATAACATGCATATATTATAATTTAATTACAATAATAAAAAAAATAATTTGAATTAAGAAAATAAATTTTCAGAATTTTAGAAAACATAATATATATATATTTTGTAATTTAGAAACTATTTTCATGTAATATATATAAAATAATAAGAAAAACATAACAAAAGAAAAAGAAATAAGAAACTTAAAAAAAATAGGACCTGGGATTTGAACCCAGGTCCTTTACCTGGATAATGAGGAGCATAACCAACTGAGCTGCGCACCAATGATGCAACAAGGATACACCTCTCTTGGTTTTGTGCTTTAAGCTTGAAAAATCAGAAAAATAGTGAGAAAAAAAAAGGCCTGGGGTGGTGTTGAACCCAGGACCTCTTGAATACAAGCAAGCGCGCATGACCATCCGGCTGGGAGAGCCCATCTGATATTGGAATGGCAATAGAACATAATATATTATGTTTCATAGTTAACCTGAAAATTAAGAAAAAAAAATGCACAACACCAAGATTCGAACCAGCGCCCTTACGCAATACACAAGCTAGCTCTACCACTGAGACAAACGTTCGCTTGTGATATTAAACGAATAATAAAGCATAAAATATTTAACACAAAATTCAAATTTTCCAGGACGCGCCAAACTTCATCTCCTAGCTTCGTCCGTCCACTTAGCCTTTAGTGACAGTTGGTCTGTCGCAATAGCCTATAGTGACGGATTTTTCCCGTCACTAGAACTCCTGCATATCAAATCATGAAAAATACACACGATAAATTCATGTTAATTGCCCAGATCAACTATATGAAGGCCATTGGTCCCAAATATGTCATTAATTTGGTCTGAAATTGCTTGTATAATGGAATCCCCAAACTCACGGTTATGAAACCCTAACTATGGTGATTCATGGATTCGGCAGTGAAACTCCAGTCTAACCATCCAGGATGCTTTAGTACAATGAAACAAACATAGTTAAACAATCAAAATTAATTAAAAACCAGTGAAATCATGGAATCGAAAAAATTCAAATATGGTATGAACACGGGTTTGATTCATGCGAATGAGGGTGTTTCATATGTTGTTTATGATCCAAACATGATCAGTGAAGTTCAATGGAGAGGAATCAACCTTCAAATTGCCTTGAAAGTGACTGTATCTTGGAATCCGAATTTGAAATTTTGTGACTTTTTTGAAGAAGTGAACTTACTCTTTGAGGCAAGGAATCCGTGTATTTGCAATAGGGTTGTGTTTAGTATTTATATGTGAGTGAATTAGGTCAATAAAACTGATTGATCATGTGGAAAAATTGATATGAAAAGATCCATATTGATCATGCTTTGAAAATCAAATATTTTTGTATGATGACTTACTATTTTTGGACCAATCTTGTGATTTCATTCCTCTTCAATTCCAATCAACATTTAAGACATTCTAGAAACTCAATCTCCATCAAATATTACATTTTCATATTTTATTTTTATTTAAAATGATTTTTAATGAATTAAATCAAAATAAATAAAAATAAAATAATGAAAATTCTGATTTTTAATGGTTTGGGTCGTGCATGAAGTCAATGTATGGATTGGGTCATCATTTGGCAAGTCCATTTGGAAGAAATTGGTTTTAGACCTCCTTTTTCATCATAAACCAACTCAAAATTTCCCAACTTTGCAAGGTCACATATCCTTCAATTTTAATGCTATGAGGGTGTTCTTGGACATTTTGGAAAGCTTGAAGAGTCCTCTAACCAACCCCACTGGTTTCATGTCCATATCATTTACCAATCTCAAGTTATGCCCTTTTGAAGTTGTTGACTTTTTGTTGACTTTCAAAAGGACCTATAATGTCTTAGCTCATACCTTCCAAATGAAGCATTTTTGGGCTTGGCTTGTGAGACACAAAGTTGTAGAGAATTCAATTTCCTTCAAAATGAGATTTGGATGGAGACTTGGTGATGAAGTATGTGAAAGTTATGGCTGGTCAAAGTTCAGTTGACTTTTACTAAGGAAACCCTAATTTAGAAACTCCTGATTCTTGATGATCTGAAATCTCCTTGATGAATCATGATCAACTCTTGATCAAATGATGAATTTTACTTCATATACTTGATGTTGGCAAAAAATTATGAAGTTTGACTTTGGTTTGACCATAGTTGACCTCGGTTTGACTTTTTAATTGCTTTGACTGATTTTGACTTATCTGATCATCTGAATGAGCAAACTTTTGAGAAAAGTCTTGAAACTTGTCATGGGGGTTATTACACACATATAAGATGTTATGAAGCTCACTTGAAGTCTTGGAAGTCCATTTAGCCTGATTAAAGTCAAAACCCTAGTTTTGGATGCACTGCTTAGGAGGTGCATTGTCTGAGGGAATTGTCAACTCTTCTGACCAATTGTGAACTTTGTGAACCTTGTGAACCATCATAAAATATCTTGTGATACTCATGGGAGGTATTGTGAACCTTGTGAACCTTGTGAACCTTCATGAAGTGACTTGTAGACTTCATGAATCTCATGAAAGGTCATGTAAACATTGTGAATCTTGTGAACCTTGTGAACCTTCAAGAAGTGACTTGTAGACTTCATGAACCTCATGAAAGGTCTTGTAAATGTTTGAGAAGCTTGTGAACCTTGTGAACCTTCATAAAGTGACTTGTAGACTTCATGAACCTCATGAAAGGTTTTGAAAGCATTGTGGAACTTGTGAACCTTGTGAACCTTCTTAGCACACAAAGTCTTGTATTGTGAACCTTGTGAACTTCATAAAGTAGCTTGTAGACTTCATGAACCTCATGAAAGGTCTTGTAGACATTGGGAAGCTTGTGAACCTTGTGAACCTTCAGAGAACACATAGTCTTGTATTGTGAGGGCAAATTTTGGGGTGCAACAGCGTCATCCAACAATGAGTATCCCCGATCACGTTAACCTCAAGTGGGGGAGGTGGCTTCTCGATACTAGGTCGAGGAAGGATTTCCTGGATTACTGATTTGTTTCCGCCCTTCTTTCTCGTGCTAGCTAGTTTCGATAGGATGTCTGCTCGAGTGTTGTGCTCGCGAGGTACGTGTTGAACTTCCCACTTTTCGAATTTTTCGAGTCTTTCTTTAACTAAGGCCAAGTACTCGATGAGGTTGTCGTTCTTGGTTTGGTACTCTCCCCGTACTTGTGATGCTACGAGCTGGGAGTCTGTTGGTATTTTTACTTCTTTTGCTCCCAAGTCCTCGGCCAGTCTCAGGCCGGCGATGAAAGCTTCATATTTGGCTTGGTTGTTGGATGTCAGGAAAGCTAATGCTAATGAGACCTCAATCAGGATCCCGTCTTCGTTTTCGAGGATGATCCCGGCCCCGCTGCCCTTCGTGTTGGAGGCGCCGTCGACGAATATCGTCCATTTATGGGCGCCGTCTGTTGGTACCAGTCTGTGAGTCATTTCCGCGACAAAGTCGGCCAAGGCTTGAGCCTTCAGGGCCTTCCTGTTCTCGTATTGTATATCGAATTCGGAAAGTTCCAGCGACCATTTTAGCATTCTGCCGGCCATGTCAGGTCGCCCGAGGAGTTGTTTTATTGGTTGATCGGTTCTTACCTTGACTGTGTGAGCGAGGAAGTAATGACGTAATCTCCTTGCTGCATTTACGAGAGCCAATGCGACCTTTTCGATTTGTTGGTATCTGAGCTCGGGGCCTTGGAGCGCTTTGCTCGTGAAATAGATGCGTTTTTGTCCCTCGCCGGTTTCTCTGATTAGAACGGCACTGACGGCCTCGGTTGCCACGGACAGATACAGGTATAAAGTCTCCCTTTCCAATGGTCGTGATAGGACCGGGGGTTCGGAGAGGACCTTCTTCAGATGGAGTAGCGCCCGTTCACATTCGTCGGTCCATTCGAAGCTGGCCTCTTTACGGAGGAGTATGAAGAAAGGTAACACGTGTTGGGTAGATTTGGCGATGAAACGGGAGAGTGAGGCGAGCACCCCGTTGATGGATTGGATGGATTTTTTGGATTTCGGGGTCGGAAATTCTGAAAATGCTCGACATTTGTCGGGGTTTGCCTCGATTCCCCTCTCGGTGAGGTAGAAACCTAGGAATTTTCCTGCCCAGACGTCGAACGTGCATTTTTCAGGGTTAAACCTCATTTTGCATTGTCTCGCCTGCTCGAAGACTTTGTAGAGGTGTCGAGTGTGTTCGGTCTCCTCGTGTGATTTGATGATCATGTCGTCCATGTATACCTCGAGCATATCCCCTATTTCTCCTCGGAAAACTTTGTTCATCATGCGCTGGTATGTGGCCCCGGCGCTCTTGAGCCCGAAGGGCATTACGTTGTAGTAGTAATTGTCGGTCGGGGTCATGAATGTCGTGTTTCTCTTGTCCATGTCCGACATAGGGATTTGATTATATCCGCTATATGCATCCATTAAGGACAAGAGTCTGAAACCTGCAGAGTTATCAACGAGTTTATCTATGTTAGGGAGAGGGAAAGCATCTTTGGGACAAGCCCTATTAAGATCAGTATAATCAACACACATGTGTCATTTTCCATTATTTTTCTTAACGAGGACTACATTAGAGATCCAGGTTGTGTACTGGGCTTCAGAAATAAAATTTGCCTCCAAGAGGTCTTTTACAGCTCGCTCGGCAGCCTCCGCTTTCTCGGGGGACTGCTTGTGCCTACGTTGTGCTACGGGCTTGATTGCCCGGTCCAAAGCTAATTGGTGACATGCGACCTCGGGATCTAGATCGGGCATTTCTGCGGCGTTCAATGCGAAGAGATCGGAGTTCTCCCTGAGGCACATCGCGAGTTGCCTCCTTGTTTCTTCGGGCAATCCCTTGCCTATTTTTACTGCTCTGTCAGGGTTGTCGCCCAGAGGGACGAGCTCGAACTCTCCGTCCGGGATTGGGCAGAACGGATGAGCGGGAGTTTGCTCCTTGATGGGTTTCCATTCTTCAATTTCATCCTGGACGATGCGGCAATCAAGGTCGACGGCGTTGATTCCCTGGAGGGGAGGATCCTCGGCCCTGGGCTTTTTGCTGCTCTTTGTATTGACTGTGGCCTGTCCTTTTACTGCAGCGTCGTAACACCTTCGGGCAACTTCGATGTCGCCGTGAATGGTGACTACACGACCTAGCTTGGTGTAATATTTCATCTTCAGGTGGACGGTAGACGGGACCGCGGTCAGCTCAGCCAACGTCGGGCGGCCGAGGATGCAGTTGTAAAGAGAGGGACATTCTATGACCAGGAACTGGTTGATTTCTCTGGCCGTCTCTTGCTCTCCGAAGGTGACGAGGAGCTCGACGTAACCCCAAGGCTTTGTCGGGGCTCCGTTGAATCCTTGGAGGTCGGACCCGAAGTAAGGAGATAGGTTGGTCTTGTCTAATTTTAGAATCTTGAAAAGGTGGACGTATATGATATCCACCGAGCTGCCTTGATCGAACAGAATGCGTCTGACGTCGAATTGAGCCATCTTGGCTCTAATCAACAATGGGATGCCCGAGTTTGGGGAACCACCTGGAAGTTCCTCCAAAAAGAAAGATATTGGGTTGGATTTGCCCCGGTACTTTGTCAGCGTTGCTTTTTGCTCGGGTGCGGTCAGGAGGAGCTCGTCGAACTTGCGTTTTACTGATAGGGAGGCGGCCTCACCGTTCATCCCTCCGCCTGATATGACGAGAGCAGTCGGAAAGTCTTCCCAGGGGCTGAGAGCAGTGATCCTCCCTTCGGGTGGTGTCCCGGGGAAGCTGAAATCTTCTGGTCGTGATATGCAAAGGGCCACCTGATAAGAAGACTCGTCGGGGGGAGTGTCCTCCCGGGGTCTCTTCTTTTCTGGCTCTTTGTGTTTGGAGGTTTCGTTCCTCCTAGTATATTGCTTAAGGTGCCCTTCCTGGATTAAGATCTCTATTGCGTCTTTCAGGTGAACGCAGTCTTCGGTCACATGTCCGTGGCTTCTGTGGAACCTACAGTATTTGGACTTGTCGGTGTGAGGCTTGGGTGTAGACGGTTTTAGGAACCTTACCCTGCCCTGTTTGAATTCGGAGTTGATGCATTCGGCGAGGATGCGCTCGCGGGAGCTGTCAGTAATGTATATTCGTTGTATCGGCCTGCGGGGCCTCTTCCTTCCCGGAGTTCGCGGGGTTTCTCTTCCCTTCGCATGTCTCTGTTACGACGGGGGACGTTCAGATCTTCGCGCCTGGGGTGATCGGTGTCCCCGGTGCTGCGGCTGCTGCGAGCGTTGTGGGCTACCTGCTTTTCCTCGTATCTGATGTAAGCATGGACTTTATGCTGGAGGTCATTCAGAGTGCGGGGAGGTTATATCCCAACGGCTCGGCTAAGCTCGCTTCCGGGCAAGAGTCCCCTCTCGAGGAGATATTTATTCATGTGTTCTGTGGTGTCTACCTCGACAGCCTCTTGGTTGAATCGTTCGATGTACGAGCGCAATGTCTCATTTTTCTTTTTTACTATGGCCTCAAGGGTCGCCTCTATCTTGGGATGGCGTCGGGAGGCTGTAAAATGCCTCGTGAACATGGATCTCATAACTCTCCAGGATGTGATGGATTCTGGGGCCAAGCTTTTGTACCAGGCCATGGCCCCTTTCCTGAGGGTTGTTGAGAACAGCCTGCATTTGAGATGCCCGATGATGTCTGTCATACCCTAATTTTTGACCATAAGATTTTTCACATCTCATCTGCATCTTGCATACAAACAAAATCACGCAATGGTTCGTTTACCCTTCTCAGGTGCAGGTCCATGCCTCGGAGAGGATCACCATACTTTTACTCGCTTTATTTTCTTATATTTACTAACCTCTAACCAAAATACAAAAAATATGTTGCAATTTGCTTCTTCTTCTTCTTCTTCTTCTTCTGTGTTGCAGGATTTCAAAGACAGGGCAGTGATTTCAATTCAGATGCGTTTGTTCAGTCACAATTCGATTCAGATGGACGTTTGACCTAAATTTGGTCAAACTATCAAATAAATTGTTTCAATTGCAAGTTATGTGTGCCAGTGGTCTATTCCTCAGACAATATGTTTTCAAAGTTCAAGTTGTGTGGTGTGTGAAAGTCATCAGTTATCAGACAGTGTTTTGTGCGAAGTTTGGTTTGAATCTTCAAGTTCATCAGTTTATCAGCAGTTCATCTGGGGATTTATTTTCCTCAGCATGGATTCGAATTATCAGGGCAATTTTCAGACGATTTCAGTGATTGTGGTTGAATTGGCAAGTTGTTCAGTGGTTCAGGATTGACTGTGTTCATTTCATCAGTGACTTATGGAAAAAATCAAGAATATGTTGTGGGCTTAAGACCAGATTTCATCCGTTATCCATTTTCGACTAAACCATTTTTATTTTTCAATTTCCAATTTCCAATATCCATTTTATTCAATCATTTTTTGTTTCCCATTTTTCCTCGATTATCCAATATATCCCATTAATATCCAAATAAATATTTTTATAACTATGTCCAAATATTCTATTATATTTCCATTTTTTTTACCACAAATTAGTTTCCATGTCTTCTATTTCCATTTTTTTAACCATCACAAAAATAATAGAACCATTTTTTTTCTAATCCATTTTATGTTCATCAAACAAATATATACCATAGACCCACTTTTCTTTTATACCAAATAAATCATAAAGCCCATTTTTTTTCTCAACCCATTTTATCTTTTTGTTTCTAAAAAAAAAGCATATTGAAAAGAATGAGAAAAATGAAGAAACAGATCAACCAAGGCCCACATCAGCGCCATTTACCAGCTACTACCACTTGTTCAGCTTCCAAACAATCAACTTCACACATACATCACGCTTTCAACACAACACGCACACCGCAACCTGTTCAACAGCAGCCAAAACACGTGACATTCACCAAGCATTCCGTAAGCACACGCCTATACCCTGTGGCCAAAATGCACATCAAGCAAAGCAAAACGCAAGGCCACACACTCCAAACACAGCTTCATCACAGCACGTGACCAATCCGCGGCATGAAACGTACCTGCACACGAATTTTCAACAAGCAAAACGCAGGTGAAAATCAAATGAAACGCAGCAGCAGCAAGCCTTCACCGCACGCGGAACGCACCTGCAGCAACCAAAACGCAAATCAAAAGTGAGTAAAACACAGATGCTCAAAGAACAAAACGCAGGAAAATGCAACAAGCTAACACGCAAACGGCATGACTCCAAAACGCGCGAAAATCGTCAAAACGACAATTTCAATTTCAGCTCAAAAACAACTCCCATTCCTTCTATAAATTCAAGACCTTTCCTCATTCAAAGGAAAGCTTTGAAAGCCCCCAAAGGCCCTGCACAAAATCAAACTCATGGCTTCAAAAAAAAAACGGCAATAAATTCGTCCTCTTCTCCGAAATTTTACGGAATTAAAATCACCACCACAATTTCTCCATCTTGAAATACAATCCTCCCACTTCATAAATCTGTAGAATCTCATTAATCCCTTTCAATTCTTTTTGGGGACTCATCACAGCAAATACGGATTAAGAAGAAGAAGAGAGGTCTAGAAGGGATTCGCGGAGAAGAAGAAGGAAGAGTGGTCGCTGTTTTTGGCTTGAGGAAAAAAGGTGATGAACAATGCCGCCTGTGTTGATGAGAGGAAGAAGTCGTGTTTTCGTGTGCGTCTTTTTTAGAGAAATAGGGTAGGATACCTGTGTTTTATCAATGAAGAAGAGGAAATAACGTGTTGCTCTTTCTTTTAATTTCTTTTTTCCTTTTTCTTTTAAATTTTCTTTTTACTGATTTATTTTTTAATAAAAAATTATTGTGTTTGGGCTTAGTGAGCATATACCTAATCCATTGCTGACCACCTCCCTCTTCCTGCGCTATCTCTCCTTGTTTTTTTATTTTTTATTTTTAATTTCAAGATTTAAGCATTTATTTTTGGGAACTTTAGTTCCATTTTTAGATAGAATTCTTTGAGATTTTCTTATTTTGATTATTCATTTGCTTTTAGAAGTTTTTTTTAGGAAACAATTACAAAAATATTTTAGTGGTTTATCTCATTTTCTTGATGATTTTTTTTAAGAATTGTTCTATTGTTTTTATTTGTTGGTTGTTGATTGGATCATAATTTTTTAGATCCATCTTTATTTCATCTTATTTTTCTTTTTGGTCGATGAGATCTCCGATTCGCGATTATTGGTTTTCGAAGATGTTTAATCTTCATTATTTCAAATCTATGGATGAATGATCATGTGGATCATTATCCATACTTTGGAATCGTGATAGGTTGCCTTCGATAATACAATGTGAAATCTCGATTAAGATTAGACCGTTACTTTTTTCTTTTCGTGCGACATGTTTTCGGAGAATGATCCATAATATCATTTCTCTAACATGTATTAGCACAAATATTTTCCACCTTAATTGGTGGTGGCCGGCCTCATTTGTAGGGTAATTACTTCGTAAATTACTCGGCGATTGCTTAACATAGACCTAAACTTGTCCCGATTTCGGAATAAGATCCAATTGGATCCGGTTGCCTCTCGATTTTGGTTATCTTTTTGTGGTTGTGTTTGATTAAGTTCATCATACCATTTATATGTAAATATTATAATACTATTAATATACTAACATTTTAAATTCAATCTCTCGCACCTTATCCTCTTTAATTCAATCTCTCGCTCCTTATCTCTTTTATTATGCTTTTATTATACTATATCATTCATCATATTGTTTATGTTTATATTGTTATGCTTGTGATTTTTCATTTGTCCATTTGGACACAAAAACACTAATAACGGATTAAACATCTAAAAGATTTGTGACTTTAATTTCGGACTATGGCTACTATCCTTAGCATTGGACTTGGAGTTTGGACTTAGATTTTAGGATCTCTCCCTTTGCTCAAGTTATTATGGATTGAAGACCTTGGCCTCGATTGAGCTCACTTGTCCATGATGATGGAAATCTCATTGTTTCGAAGAATGTTCACCATACGGTTTGATCGTTCTTCCTTTAACTTTTACATTCAAGTCTTAGGATAGTCACTTCATCTCCTCCCACTTCTTAAATTTTCAAATCTCCTTCCTCTTTTCAAAACCTTCTTTGTTTTCAAACTTCAAACATTTTCGCAATCAAACCTTGACTTAGGTCAAGCGATTTTACTTTTTCATTTCATTTCTTAATAAATGCTAAATCACATAAGCATATCGAAATTTTCTTCTCAAAAACTTTAAAAACATTCAAAACTCACTCAATTGTTTTCGTGCCCTCGTGAACTTTTCTTTTCATATGTTCAGATATGATTCATTCTTTCTAGCGGAATTATTCGCTAAAGAATAACGACTTATCTCTACATTTTAAAATCAATTCAACTCATTGCTTCTTTTCACATTTTGTACCACGAAATACAAGGTTTTGATCTCGCATTGCACTTTGTGGGTACGTAGGCATGAGACGTTCGTCTCTTCAAACACAAAAATATTAAAAAACGTTTCTCTTCTCATCTCTTCAATCTCTTTCAAACAAACCATTTTCAAACCAAAAAAGCAGTAAATACTTCAAAGGGCTCCCGTGGAGTACCACTGACATTTTGGGTGTGTAAAACCTTCCCAATTTGTAACCTATCCCCTTACCCGTTCTCTGTCCGATTCTTTTAGCTTTTTGCTTTTAGATTCATTAGGTTTTGTTCGCTCTTTTTCCCTTTTCCATTTGGAATAAAATAAAAGCACGGTGACGACTCTGTTTACCTTGAGTTAAGTTAGCTAATAGCTTATACTCATGATTTTACCGCTACAATGTCGTTGTGATAATCGAGCATTGCATTGACGTTGTCGACGTGATCGTCGGGGTCCGTGGTCTCGTCGTATATGGCCAGATTCGGGGGTTTCTCCAAGCCCTTGGGGAGTGAAGCTTCCATTATTGCCCGTGACAGGGGTCAATGCAGGTCTTCTTCGTCGCTCCTCGGTGGGGAGAGCTCGTTGGGGCTTCGCTCGCGCCTTGGCGAGGTTCCCGATCGGCCGGAATCACGGTGGGCTCGTGCCCTACTCATGTTAGGCTCTAGGGAGCGGCGTCCCCGTTTCTTAGTCGTTTCTGGACGTTGTTGCGTCCTCCTCTCCTACTGAGGTTGGACGTCCTGTCGATCAGCTTCTAGGCCATGATTCTCTCGTGCTGCTGGTAGAGCATATAGCTGGCCTGGTTGAGGGCGTTCACCATAGCAATCATGGTGGCGCCCCCTTTGACGGGAACGGGGATGGGTTGGAACGCGTCTGTCCCCTGGTTTTGAACTTGAGGTGGGTTCCCATTGTTCTCGGGTTCAGGAGACGGAGTGGTTGGGCGTCCATCTCGGGCGTCAGCCTCATGGTACTGCAGATTGTCCTCCATCGTGTAGTCGACGAGGGGACGGTTGCGTTCGTTGAGTTGCTCTTCGGACATGCTGGAAGGATGGTGTTTGAGCTTTGATCTTCTGTCATAGAAGAAGGGGAAGCTAGTTTCCCACAGACAGCGCCATTGATCTTACCTGATCAGAAGGACCTTCCAGTGACTTGATGTAACGGCCGTAGGATGGGAGGAGAGAAAAAGTGGGGGGTGTACCTGCAAGGCACTCCAATGCTTAAGTGAGAAGAGGTACAGTGAAAAATGGTTTTGTGTATGGTGAAATCAGAATACCTGACCCTTTAATGAAAAAGGGTATTTATAGTGTGCCCCCAGCGCTGGGCCAAGGTCCCTCTTTGGGCCTAGATCAGCTAGGCCCAAGGAAGAACTGCCAAGGTACGCGTGAGAAGCGTGAGGACCTAGCTAAAAGGTTTGGTCCTTGGTCCAACTGCCCCTATCTTTCAGGAGATAATAAGGGACAGTTGGGTGACGTGGTAAGTGACCGGGCAAACTTGTTCTTTGCCTGTCTTGAGAGTTTGCCCGTCGTACAAGAAGCTTGTTTGACTGTGAGGTGCCCTTGCCCGTCTGCTGGGCATCTCTGCGCGGGTATATGGGCCTCTGCTCGACCTGTTGGGCCGTAGCCTGATACATTCTTGAGGCCCAGTCCAGAACAATTACTATTTTAATTTTCCTCTTGCACCTTATCCTCTTTAATTTCCATCTTGCTCCCCGATCTCCTTTATTTTTATTATACTTTATCATCCATTATCATGTTTATGTTTATGTTTATATATCTTTGTGCTTTTTTCTGTGTCCATTTGGACACAAAAATATTAATTAAGGATTAAACCTCTAAAAAGCTTGTGATCTTGCTCTTGGAATATGGTTACTATCCTTAGCATTGGAATTGGAGTTTTGGACATAGATCCTAGGATACCTTCCCTTTGCTTTGACCATCATGGAGTTGGTACTTTAGTCTTTATTTGGCCTTTTGCTAACTTATGCTTATAAGGATGGAACTCTTTTGCTTATGCTTGGAAGTATCATCAAGTTGGTTAGATTTTTCCTCCTTTATCTCTTTTATGTTTTTTAGGATAACCTCTTCATCTCCCCCTTCTTCAATTTTCAAAACTTCCATTCTTTTTCAAACGATTCTTGTTTTAAAACCTTCACCTCTTTAATATATAAAACCTTGAATTTTTGTCAAGTGGATTTTACTTCTTCTTTTATTTAATAAATGTCAATGAACTTAATCATTTTGACTTTAATTCAAAAATAAAAAGAACCAAACTCGCTCAAGTTGTTTTGTACCTTTGTGCACCTCTTTTTTTGTTTTCTTTGCAAGTTTAGACTTGAGTCATTCTTCTCTAGTCGGGTGCAAGTCTTTCAATATCCATGGTTGTAGTTTGATGTAATTGAGTCTCTTGTCATTCGTGTGGGTTTAGTGGCATACTCGTCGATTTTATCCGAGTTGGTGCCCTCCCCATAATGATGTATGAGTTCAAGCCCACATTCTCATGGTAGATTTGTGAGGCTATCCACTTAAAAATGAAAAATTGTCTTCATTAAATAAAATCAATCAAAACCAACCAATTTTCACTTTTTGTACCATGAACTACGAGGTTTTGATCTTATATTGCACATTGTGGGTACGTAGGCATGAGGTGGTAAACCTCTCCAAACACAAAAACATTAAAAATTAATTCTTTTCTCATCCCCCCCATTCCCATTTAAACAAACTATTTTCAAACCAAAAGCAATAAAATTTTCAAAGGGATCTCGTGGAGTACTACATATATTTTGGGTTCTTAAAACCTTCCCATTTTGTAACCAACCCCCTTACCCTTTCTCTGCTTGTTTATTTAGCTTTTTGCTTTTAGATTCATTAGGATTTATTTGCTCTTTTTTCCTTTTCCTTTTTGGAATAAAATAAAAACACGGTGGCAACTCTGTTTATTTTGAGTTAAGTTAATTGATAGCTTACACTCATGATTTTCCCGCCGCACTAACACCTTCCCATTTCGTAACTAACCCCCTTACCCATTCTCTGTTTGTTTCTTTAGCTTTTTTGCTTTTAGATTCATTTTAGGATTTATTTGCTCTTTTTTCCTTTTCCTTTTGGAATAAAATAAAAGTGCGGTGGTGACTCTGTTTTCATTGAGTTAAGTTAATCAATAGCTTACACTCATGATTTTTACCGCTACATGTTGCATATGATGTTTATGATAATTGAGACATTATTTCATATGATTTTAATAATAATTGAGATGTTTTCATGTATGATGTTGATAATGATTTGGGTGTGAGAATGTGATATGTTGTTGTGCATGATTGTGTATATGTTGTACTTTATTCTTCATTCTATACCGTTTATTATTGAAAAGAATTCTCACCCCTTCTATTTGAATGTTGCCTTTACATGGACATCATGCAGATAATCAAGAGTAGAATTGCTGAAGTAAGTGAAAGGTAGCTCTCATAGTGGCTTCTAATAGTTTGTCATTTTCTTTAGTAGGGTCATGCTCTAACCACATAGCATAGGGTTGCGAACATTTGCTTTCACTTCTTATGTCATGTTTATGTTGAAGTATTATAACTGATGTGGTTTTTGAGATGATTTATTTAAACCATTGTATTTGTTATGGAAGTTGAAGTTGAGACTAAATGGTATGAGTGCAATATGGTTTTTAATTGCTTTAATTATGATTATGTTGCGATGATTCCCTAAGTGAAGGCGAGCATGTGATGACAAGTGTTTATGTGAAATTTATAACCTGTGTTAAGGAGAAGGATATGTTTGATGTGAGTGACACCCTTTGTGGTTAAAATTTTATTAAATTATGCATTAAAATTGTATGCGGGGTTTAGGGTGTTACAACTACAACAAATTATATCTCCAAAAACAAGGTAGATACCCCTTGGAGCTCCTCAAGATACCAATATTGCTCTACAATAATGACATTGACACTCTTCAAGCTCCTTTTTTTCACTCCGAAGACAACATGGCAAGAAGACTTCCCCACACCCGACAACACCAAAGACTAAGACGACCGTTGTTAGACACGTATAGTAAGCCAACTCCTAAAACTCCTATTGACAAGCATCCTCTACTTTGTTTGAGAAATAATAATAATATTCTTTAGAGATAGACGCTTAAAAATCCCTAGTTGTCCGTGGACAAGAGCAATCCAAAAATGTAGGGAGGAAACCATGTCAAAATCGACACAGAACCTCCTACTGAATCGACTTCCTTGAGTTTTGCGCTAGCAACATGTGATGTTTACTGAACAAGCCTTCTACTTAAGGCATTTCAAGCTCAGAGAGATTTTGTAACTATGAGATGCTGCTACCTAAGAGGAGGGAGGGTGAATTAGGGATGCTGGATTTTTCTCGATTTTGTGCTTAGTATATAAACTTCTTATTTTATTGGAAGCAATGATTAGATGGGTTAGTAATAAAAAGATTAAATGCAAAATTTTAAAGGGCATCCATATGAAGAACACAAGAGAATTATATTATTTCCCTTAATCAATCAAGGGTAGAGGTGTCAATTTAAGGGGCTAAGACCTAAAATGTTAGGCCCCTCAAATATATGGGGCCTATAATTTTAAAGAGCGTCCATGTGAAGGTCCCTAAAGTTCAAAAACAGCCTAAAGGCATCCAATATTTTTGAAATTTGACTTTTCCGAAGAAACACATTTGATTTTTTTTTTAAATAATATTTTTTATTTTCTAAGGAAAATTTATTTTATTTCCGAAGAAATCGAGTTTTTTTCTCGAGAAACATCGTTTTTTTTTATTTTAAAGAAAAATATACTTTTTTAATTTTCGAGAAAGTCAATTTTTTTTCGAAGAACAAAATTTTTCCAAAAAAATATTTTTTCTTCGAAAAATCGTTTTTTTTTATAAAAATCCAATGATTTTTCTCGAAAAATCGAGTTTTTTTCGTAAAATCGAGTTTTTTTTCGTAAAATCAAGTTTTTATCCCAATAAATCGAATATTGTGCGAAAAATCGAGTTATTTTTCAAATCGAGTTTTTTTTATGATGAATTGAATATTTTTCGAAAAATCGAAAATTTTACGAAAAATCGTGTTTTTTCCATTAAATTCGAATATTTATCGAAAAATCGAGTTTTTTTTCCGATAAATTGATTTTTTCAAAAAATCGAGTTTTTTTTAAATCAAGTTATTTTTTTATAAATAGAGATTTTTTTTTTGAAAAATTAAGATTTTTTGCGAAAATCGAATATTTTCCGAAAATTTGAGTTTTTTACGAAAATTTGAATTATTTTTTCGAAATATCGAATATTTTTCGAAAAATCTTGTTTTTTTAGGAAAATCGAGTTTTTCGGTAAAATCGTTTTTTTTATAGAAAAAACTAGTTTTTTTTTCCGATAAATCTAATATTTTTCCAAAAAGCGAGTTTTTTTTTTCGAAAAGTCGAGCTTTTTTTTCGAAAAATCGAGTTTTTTTTCTTCGAAAAAATGAGTTTTTTGAAAAATCTAATTGTTTTCGAAAAATTGATATTTTTTTCGAGAAATCAAGATTTTTTTCCGAAAAAATCGAGTTTTTTTCCTTAAAGTCGAGTTTTTTTTAAATCGAGTTTATTTCAAAAAATCGAGTTTTCTTTCGAAAAATCGAATATTTTCAAAAAAATCGAGTTTTTTTTCTCCGTAAAATTGAATATTTTCGATGGGTTTCCCTATTCCTTCCTCTTGCCCTAGCTCTTCTCCTTTTTCTCCCTTTTTTGCCTTCTCTTTCACGTAGAATAAGAATAATGACTCTCTCTAATCCTCTCACTTATACCCCAAATAAAGAATAGCCGTGTTTACCCTCACTTACTTTCCACATAATTACCACCATGCCCTTCTACTTACTACACCTCTAATTATTTTATTTATTCCATTATATTATCATTATCACCTAAAGAATGAAATAAATTAACAACAACTCTCTCCATAATTTAATTTAAATACTTATTCTACACCATGGTAAGCAAATATTAAATTAAAATAGTAGAATTAATCCTTACTCTCTTCACCACCATTCTCACTGTTACACTGAACACAACAAATGCACAACAAACACACAATTATTCACAAATAATAATAATAAGGAAAACGGGGTGTTACAACTCTCCCCCACATAGAATATTTTCGCCCTAAAAAATTTACTGGATACGAACTACCCCAGACACACTCTCGCATCAAAATAGTAAACTCCCATGCCATGAAAGGCAACACTATGAATAACACAAAACATCAAACTACCTTATCATCAACAACAATAAGACACAATGCTCACGCAATGCACTCGACGACCAATTCAAGACACAAAACATAACCAAGTTAAGAACACACAGGTTCATTATGAACCAGAACACAACACGATCTTTACCATCACCATAGGCAACACTCCCCTAATTTCCCATCATAGAATTAGCTACTCGCACTAAAACCATCACCATAGGAGCGAGGCCACAACAAGGATAAGAACATAAATTTCCACGACCCAACAATGGCCCAACCACTTATACACAACCTGACTACCAATCTCATTGTCGCACAACATCAAAACAATGATCCTACGATTTACCATCCGAACATGCAACTAATACCTCCATCTACCTAGTAGTACATGATTAACAATTACACTTTTCACTACCTCACACCTATTCTGGAACGTCCAATATTCTCATTATTCTTGCGGATTTTATCGTTTGACCTTTGAAATCTTACAAGTCACACATGTATGGACAAACATCACCACATCACGGTTTCGCTGCGCATTCTAATCACTCGCAACCCTCAAATCCACCAAGCTCACATCCAACTTCTGACTCTTTCTAACAATCACCAAAACCTTATTTTTCACTTTTAATATACCAAACTTCTCACTCTACTCTATTAACTCGCACACCAGACACAGGTCTCTGAACTACTAACTCAATTCCAACTCTCTAACCATCATAGCAGACACATGAAAAGGTTCCCGACTTAACTCATCAGGAATTCCAACCATCCTTGTCATCCCATACTTTATTCCTTTAGACTAATCAGGTATTCTACACTCTTGTGATTACTTAAACACTTCGAACTTAGATCCATAAAATAATATCTCCAGATTTCCAACACAAATACATCTGCAGCCGATTCTAAATCTTGAACAAAATAAATACTTTCGTGACGTCCCAATTGTCGTAAAGCATAAGATGCGACTTTACCCTCTTGAATACTAATAATGCATTGCATACTATACAAGTAATGTCATATAATATTGATGACTATAATATATGTAGGAAGAATGTAAATTCCAAAATCCAGAAGCACTACATGGATGGTAGAGGCAATGATAATCAGCTAGCAAACATCTTATCGAGTGAGGAACACTTTGACACAGTTGGAGCCATAATGGAAAGACTCATTTAGAGCAGTTGAAAACCACCACAGACTGAAAGAACAATAATGAGAATTATGGAAATTATGATACCAAGAACTATTAGCTTTATCTTCATATTTTGGTCCAGTCTAGGTTGTAGATCATTACCATTCCACCATCAACGTTGTCAGTTGGTTTAGCCTGAGAAACCTTGTTCTTTGTTGTTGGTGCAATGACTGAGGTTGATGCAAGTGTATTAAAAAATACCATTAAACTGAAATAAATCAAAACGATTAGACCGCAAAACAAAACAAAACATTAAATATAAAGAAACCATTGAAGTTGGAACCAATCAACTTGTACATCCTAATTTGCTGTCAATTTTAATATATACTTATTAAATAACATTATACTCACAAAGATATGAGTTTTGAATGAATCTAGCTCAAGCATCAGTTCTTCCAATACAATAAAGTCATTCTCCTCCTCTATGGCATCAATTACAGTATAATCTTCAAATAAATCCTAATGACAAAAGTTATCAGCACACCAAATTAAATCATGCACTAAAAGACACTAAAACTTCACAAGCAAAAAAATATCATTCAGGTCATAACCAAACAATATATTTATTCTACTAGCATGCCTCAACGTAAAGTGAATATGTAAAGCATCAACATAAATCTTACCAAGGTTGATTATAAAATTCTGAATGTTGTTCCTTATTGGAATTACACCTGACATCTCCAACAACAAGCTTTGGATCCTTGCTCCGAGGAGCATTCATGACTTGATGATCAAGGATTGTAGTTTGTTTCTCACAATGATGTATTCAACATTCAACGGAAAGGAAACAATGCTGGAATGAATAATACTCATATGGGTCGGAGAAGGTAATATTGTAATTACAATATCACTTGCCTCTAAAACTTCATATGGTGTTTTCTTTGTAGGAACCCCATATGAGAGAACATCTTAAGAATATCAGATTTTCTGCTAATATTTTATAAACAAAAGTAATTAAATGACATGTTAGTATCAGAAAGCGTGATAAGTGTCAGTGTTATCACAGGAAGACCAACACCAACATTTAGCAAAGTTCTTCAGCTGTAAAACATTATGACCTAATAAACCATTGATATAAACTAAAATATTATTTGAAAACATTTTGAATAACTTATTTGATCCTAAGAAGTTAGAGGATCTGAATACTCTTTCCAGATATCTTTTTGGCTTCCATCATCTTACTGCATTTTGACGAAAATTTGTAGAATCGTGACCATCAATTACATTGTTGAAAATCTCCTCTACTTCGTAGAATTCCTTAGAGGAACCGTTTTCTGTCTCATTTTCATCTTTTTCACTCACATTTACTGTGGTTAGATTAGGTATAACACCATCAACATTTAAAAAAGCACCTGATACAGAGATGAGTATGTAATCATCTCCTACTGACTTGAAAAAAAAAGCTTTGACATAAGAATAACAATAACTTACATAAGATTTAAAATCCTTGGGGACCTGATCCTTTGTATCCCACAATATATCGATATTCCATTTCCATTTTGTATTCCATTTTAGCTAAAATGTTAAATCCATAGACCATCACAAAGATTTTGGGTTGCATAAACTTACTCATTACGACCCACCACCACCCTCTCCGTCAAAAACCGGTTACCAACACAACCACACTAATCGTCGATAACCCATTACCATGAACCCATATTTAAATGTATCTTAACAGTGACCTTCCATAATTATTTGTAGTCGTTGATGAGTTCGAAAGGTCGCGCCATTGTTGGAGATGTTGAAGAACGGTTAATCAGTTTGCAGAACTGGTTGAGGGTTTTTCAGTAACAAAAGGATAAGGATAAGAGAAGGAAAGTTTTTCAGCAAGAAAATGATAATGAGAAGATAAAGAAACATATACAAAACATAATGGATGGCTTGTAGAGTTGGTATGGATTAGGTTTTCAAGACATTGAGACGTGTGTATGCAGAGTTACAGTCCTACAGCTTCGAACAAAGGAATTAGTTGGTAAACAAAGTCATGGTTCCTCTAAAGTTGGAAATGAGCAGCTAACATGTTGTGTTTGAAGCATACAAATGGTAAAAAGTGGTTACCGAGTGTAACTTAAATGTAAAGTAGTATTTACATGAAGTAATAGTCAGAAAAGGGTGGTGAAAAGACCAGTTTTTCAACAAAAGGGCATATGTGGCAGATGGTAAAAGAGGGGTAGAAATAGGATTTCCAAGACCTCAATTTTTCTTATATGATAGATTAATATTAAACAAATAAATACGTCAAGATAAATCCGCCACATTTATAAATATGATGCTAGATTCACTTGTGCTTTGGCATATGAATACTGAGAAATTATTGTTCCATCATATTAAACACGTTAAGATTAAATATGACATTTTGATTTTGCAATCATAAAAATAATGTTTAAGGTGAAAGCTTTAGATCTGACCAATAATTTGGAATATCAAGCTGCTATATAAACTTAGTATATTCATATAAGGTATTAGAAATAATGAATTAATATTGGAAGTTCCACCATTTTTCATTTTACGTTGGAATTATTAACATTTTTTTAATTGATAATTATAACTCTTAACTTTATTGGTGGTGCTTTGACATTTTCTATAAAGGGCACATCGCTTCGATTTCCAAGTATAGTTAGAGTTCGTACCGCTAACAAAGCCCCTGATCAAGCATCGTCGTCTAAGCATGTAAAACACTATCTTTATCATCTGACTAATGATATGACAGGAGATTAAAAATTGAATTATTTGATCATGCTCCACTTTTGTTCTCAGGTTTCTAAAATGTATAAAGCTCAAGCGCAAAAATAAGAATCACATGGACAATCCATGATGACAAACAAAGCTAAAGATAATTGAATCAGATGAACAATCAATGATCATAAATGAAGATGAAGATGAAAATAGAGATAAAGATGAAAAAGAAGACGATTGACGGGAAGAACAAGTATTATTTGAATTGAGTTAGAGATTTTTAGTAATGTTTGAGTTATCAACATGAAGAGATTTTTAGTAATGTAACTCTAGAAGTAATTGTTTATTGACTTTAGTAATATTTAACAATTTGGTTGCTTTAAAAATTTGAATGTGATTACTTTTGAATTGTCTTATTCAAATTAGATTTTTATTTTTAGAGTTTGATATTTAATATTAATTATAATATTTTAAAAATGAATTAAACACAATTAATAATGAAACTAAAAAAATTTGAGAAAGAAATTACCTGCGCATTTTAAATTTGCAACGACTTTTCTTGAGAAAATATCAATTATCTGCGGTGTTATCTGCGGATTTACCTGTTTTTCCTGCGATTATTTCCTCTGACTTTATCTGCGACTTTCTCCCGCAACTTTACCTGCTAAATTGATTACCCACAAAGGTTTTAGCTTGGAACAGAAAATCGCAGATAATATGTTTCCTGTGAAAATTTTGTCAAAACTCGCAGATAAATCCGCAGGAAAATAGAGTATTTCTAGTAGTGTCGATTCAATACTCCCTTCTTGGTCCCCAATTTGTAATAATATTATTACATTTATAACCATTTTCAATGTTCAAAAGAAACAAGAATAATACAAGAAATTGCAATTAATTTATACTATATATAATCTTTTCAAAAAATTATTTTAAACACTAAAATTCGATGATGATTGCATACCTGCCGCCAAATATATGAGTGTACGTGAACCATAGCTAATCGAGTGCTTACCTCAGTGAACGATTGACATGTCACTTACCATATTAATTTATGATAAACTCTATGCTAATTAAGCTCCACAAAACATTATGGCCAATCCACTTGATTAATTAGATAATTACAAACCTCAAACTCCAAAGAGACATCTTATCCATGTTGTGCCTATTATCAAAATTGGCCATTAATTAATTCGTGTTAATTTGCTCTTTGTCAACTGTATGCAAAAACCCAAAGTAAGTAAAATAATGCATTAATATGTTAGAAAATTTACACAAAAGTATTCAGAAACAAACGAAAGTTATGTATAAAGAAATTAGAATAGACATGAAATTAAGTTTCGTACGCGAGTGTTGCTTTTTCTCCAAATAGTGAGGCCATTGTCACTATCTATCCAATGAGAAGTTAAAGATGCATACATGGTTGTGGTATTGATGCCAATGAGCCACGGAAAGAAAAGTCATCTTCACAACAAGTGGAATGCATTATATTTTCCTCTTCAATACAAAAGTCTAAGGAATTAGGTCATTTAAGTTACATCAATGTACGAGAATGGAAAATAATTGTACATTATGTGTTGTCGTTGTCATAGTTTATGGTAAAGTTTTTGTGGCTGAGCTTGGGAAATCTAAACTCTTCAGAAATGTGGTAACACTATTATGGTGTGTGGTGGTAGGCATATGGTGTTAAAAATAACTAACTTGAATGAAAGTGATGGCAATGCCAATTAGGGGCATTTGGCGGTACGATCAAGTTCATCAATCTAATGATTCAAGTTAAAATGTTTGGTTTGGGTGTACATTTTAAAGTTTGATTAATCTAAACATAAACCAATCCTAAGTTTGATTAATCTAAACATAAACCAATCCTTTGAAAATCGAAGTGGGTTTGTTTTGGGTAAAAACTTTATGGTCTCATTTATGTGAATGTTATAAGTCGATCAATTATCGTACTTTTTGCCATTTAGAATGGGTGATCGATTTACAAATCCTCATTCTTTAGTATTATCCATTTTAAATAGAATATATAAAATCTCAGAAGTCCATCATATTAGAATATGGTGTCTTTTTAGATGTCTATTGAAATTTTGTTCTTTAGATAACAAAATATAAGAACCAATGTGTAATACCTCAAAATTTGCCCTCTCATTTCCTCAACATTTTGCATACATGGATTCATAAAAAATAACCAAAAACATTGCATCATATATAGCATAGTTGAGGCATGGGTATGCGATCAATGATCGGAGCAACCGAAGGCTATACAAAGGCAACCGAAGGGCCACAAAGCTTCCCAACCTTGTGCAAAGGGTTCACAATATCCCACAAGTCTTCACTTGAAGCCACAAGCATGGAAAGATGGAGTTTAATCAAAGGAGGCAAGCAGTGCAATATTTCCTGATGAAAAGGGCCGAATTAGGGTTTCACTTCCACGGGGGCTTCGGCATGAAGTTTCGGTTCAAAGTGGATTCCTTTGGTTTATATATGATGTCAAAGGTCTGGGGTTCAAATTTCGTCCACAAATTCATTTTGGAAGAGGTTCGACTGGCCGGACGACGGAAAATTGAGGAATCAGAGAAAAGGCAACCGAGCTAGGTGAAAAGGATCGACTCCGGACTTTTAAGACCGAGATCATGAAATTAGGGTTACAATGATCCTATGGTTCATATTTGGTCAAGAAATGATGGAAGAATCATAAAGAAATCAAAGAAAAATCATTTGAAAAGTAGTTGGTTTCACCATTTCCCTCCACTTTTCCTTCCACTTTCTTTCCACACTTCCTTTCATTCTTTCCATTTTGTTTTTTCCACTCCAATTCCACTCCATTTCCCTTGGAAACTTCCACCACCTTCCACCATCTTCTAGAGTGTTCCAAGGAATATTCCAAGGAATATTCCCTTTTCCAACCCTAACCCTAACTAACTTCCAAACCTAATTTTGGATCCCAAACCTGATTTTTGGGCCCCAAACCCAAACCTAGCTCCTAGCCTAGTCTCTATTTAAGCCATTTTCATCCAAACCAAAAGGGTTGAACACCATTTTCCAATTTTCACTCTTTGATAAGCACTTTTTCTCTCTCACTTTTCCTCTCCCTCTCACCAAAGCTTTTTTCAAATAAGCTCTTCAAGTTTCACATTGAAACTTGAAGATCTTGAAGCTTAAGCCTCCAACCTTCATATTTTGTGGATTGAAGAAGGATAAACCACTGAATTTTGTGAGGATTATCGACTTATCGGAAGCACACGAAGATTCAAGCTCAAGAACGCATTTATTTTGCGATTTCTTGGTTTTCGATTTTCTCTCCGATTCAAGCTCCGATTCTTGCAACAATCACCGAAGCACTCCTCCGCTTCGTAGGTTGGTGATCTTAATCACTTCTTCTTTAAGTTATTCTCTCCATCTCGCCACTTTTGGCATTCTTTAAGTGCTTTTCGCTTTGTTTAAAATCAATTCCGTTTCGATTATGTTTGCTTGTGATTTGTGATTTTGGTTGAATTTGGATTTAAGGTGTTAATAGATATAGGTTCTACCATGTGTAAATAAGCTCCAATTGAGTAGAAATTTGTGTTAGCATGTTCCTAGGAAGGTTAGGGACCACTAGAAGCAAGATTGTGGCCAAAAGCACTTATTTTAAAAGCTTTTTTTTCAATTCTGTTCAGCGTTAACCGGTTAACGCGTGCGTTTTTGGCCAAAATGCTGCTGTTTTAGGTCCGTTAACCGGTTAACCCATTTGGTTAACCGGTTAACGCTGTTGATTTTTGGTTTTTTAGCTTATTTGATTGCTCATTCCTAATTTCTAGTGCCTCTAATGTTCATACATGTTTAGGTAGTGATTTTAGGGAATTTTTGAGTCCATTTCCAGTAGCTAGTTCCCCCGTTTCGAGTTGTTTCGACACGATTCCGTTCATGTTGCGTTTTATGCATTTTTTGTATTTCTTTGCGCATAGCTTGAATTCTTGCATGTTGTTACCATGTTTGTGCATTATTTGACACATAATAATCACTTTGCATTCTGATTTTTATATGTTTGCATTGCATTAAATCATTTTTGCATTTCATGATGGATGTATGTTGCATTTGGTGGCATTTTGTTGCATATTTGATCACATCACCCATATCAATTAAATTCTGAATTTTGCATTGAGTTTAATGTGTTTGTTGAATCATCATATTGTATGTTCATAATCAATAACCACCATGTTCAAATGACATGTTTATGTGCATGTTTAGGTCATTCATACCATAATCATCATTTCATTGCATAAGAGTTGCAGAGTTAGATAGTTTTGTAGTCCAGCATAACATTGCATTTAGGGGCAAAATTTCCGGTTATTTCTGTATTTAAATACCTTTCACCATGATCTCATGAGTGCCTATTGTCATTCACGCTATCTGGTAAAGTTATTTAAATAGGGGCAACTGTCACACCCCAAATTTTACCCCTAACTGCTCGCATCATACATTCATCGCATTTGGCAGGGATTTTTTCCCGATTTATTTTCCGTTGCTTTTTTCTCATTTTCTAACTATTTATATTTTTGATTCTTAATTTCTTTTCACCTATAAGCTTCCATTTTAATTTAATTTCTTTTTCTTATTTATAACTTTTTAATTCATTTTTGTGTTTTAATTTTAATTTCTATTTTCGTTTCTATTTTCAAGTTCCTATGTTAAAATTTTATTTTAATTTTTATTTCTAATTTTTAGTTCAACTTTCAATTTTTTTCTAAACTTATTTGTTATTTTTTTTCATTATCAAGTCCTCATTCCTAAATTAATTTTTATTTCATTTTCAAATTTTTAATTTTGACTTTATTTTCTATTCTTCAATTTTTTATTTTATTTCATTTTCAAGTTGTAATTTCTAAGTTTAGTGTCAATTTCTAATTCATTGTATTTATTTTCTAAATTCCAAATTTGTTTCTTTAGTTCTAAGTCATTTTAATTCCAAGTTAATTATTTAAGTTTCTAAATTATTTTTTTTAATTTTAAGTTTATTTATTTTTAATTCACTTCTAATTTAAGTTTATATTTAGATTCTAATTTAAAGTTCTCATTTTCAATATTAAGTGTCAATTTCAAGTTATAATCATAATGTAAATAATCAACTTTATTCCCAAATATTTTGTTTATATTACAATCACAAAAAATTGTTGTACAACACAAAAATACAAAAAGTGCAGCAACAAAGCCACCCAAATTGCACAGTTCAGCAGCACAAGACAAGCCTGCTCCAATCAGCCCCCCACAGCAGCACAAACAGCACACAAACACCCTGCTCCACTTCTCCACCCACAACAGCAATTCAGACTGCTGTCCCCTTTCCTCCAACCCTTCACCTACAAGCAAGACAGAAAAATTCAGCCACAAACACACACAAATTCAGCTACAAAAATCCCAACTGTTACACTACAATTCAGCCTTAAGAATCACTACAAACAGCTCTCCAAAATCTCAAAAAAATCAACTACAATACAGCTCTCAAAAACAATACCAGAACAGCCACAAACAGCCCTGCAAACATCAAAAACTCAGCAACATACCAACAGCCCCCCACAACACAAGACAGCCCTCTAAATACACTCAAGACAGCCCTCTAAATGCACCCAAACAGTCTCAAAAAAATCTATCCAAAAACAGTCCAAAAACACAAAAATCCAGCCACTGTTACATAAAGGAAAACAGAGAGAGTCAGCATCAAAGCATCCCAAATTTCAGCAACAACAAGGGTTGGATCACCAGCAAAGAGAAGCAACACTTACTTGTGGATTCTTCCCCCCGATAACGTTCGGGTCGGTATTGTTCTTTTTCCTTTCAGCTCTTTTCAGCATTTTGTCCATGTTAGTTTCTTTTTTTTTCGTTGTTTCATTTCAATTTCAAACCTGCATTCACAAAGAAAACTTCATGTTAAAACTTCAAAAAAAATATACTTAAAACCATTTTTCCAAATCACAAACATTAAAAAAAAGAATTCACTAACAGCATCACCATTTTTGCAACATGTTTTGACCCCCTTCACTGTAAGCCATCCCGCAAACTGATACCAAATCAAACCATCCAAAATCAGAACCCTCTTATCACCATCTTCTTGCAGCCACAAGCAAAACCTTCACCATTCACCTTACAAAAGCCACCAGACTTCACCACCAAAAACAACCACAATCACACCTTCACATCCCCACAAACCTCAGGCATATTTCAAACCTCAAAAACAGAACAACCAAACAGCTCGAAAACCTTCACAAACTACCAAAACTAACTCAGAAAATCATACCATCACCTTTCCGTCAAAACCAACAATAAACCACTCCTCAAAACTGACACAAAAAAAAAACAAAACAATGAATCTGAAACTCATACCTGTAAATCAAAGCCATTAATCACAGCCAACACTAAACCTCCTTCAACCTTGCTTCACCTTGTCTTGAAAATGGAAACTTATTAAGCTTAAACCACAAGAAGAAACCAAAAACTTTTGAAACAACAAAACCATAACTCACCGAAGTTTCACTCTCCTTTATCACATAACCAAAACTCCCCCTACATTGTCTCATGCTTATCATCATAATCAAACGTACCGCTTACCACTAAACCCAGCCGCGAAAACCAACACCATTGCTGCACCAAAACCCTAAAACAGATCACCTCCCAACACCAAACCAGAAACCTCCTTAATAAACCTTCACTCACAAGCCCTTTCAAATGATTCACCATTACCAAACCAATGACACATAAAAAAAGGGAGAGTCGAGAAACGGATTCAGAGCCAAAACAACAGCAATATTTTCTTCATTAAACCGCTACACCATTTCCGTATCCCTGGTCATCACCATTCAAACCGTCACCTTTTCCAATCCCCTCATAGACAAAAAAACCCAGAAACAGAAGCAGTTGAGAAAACCTGTGTGAAAGTGAACAAAATAAAAAAACAGAACACAAAAGCCACCAACCTAACATCTCACACCATCACTGAATCACCTTCAACTTCCATCTTGTTTCCTTTCGCAACTGCTTCCGCCATCAGCCCCTTTCCCCACACTCAACCTGCAAATCCAAAACCAGCCAAAAAAATCAATCACAGACCATAAACCGTGACCATCAACCCACCACAGACAGAAACTGAATCGGATCCGAAAACCACAAAAATATTGAGAAACTGAAAACCCTGAAACAACGCCCAAATCGCGAGACCTCAAACTCACCCAAATCTTCCAACACGAACCATAGCCGAAACAGATTCGCCGAAGCCACCACCGAAAAACACCAATCGCCGGAAAACCCCTTTCATCTTCTTACCCTTATCACGAGTGAAACAGAGTGAGTGAATCCACCATGCGTCATCGTGAGCGAGAGAACCGAGAGACTGAGAGAGACGATTCTGAGAGTGAGACAGAGTGAATCGCGACGGAGAACCAAGGAGAATCCACTTGCGTTTTGCTTCGTTCCTTTTTCTTATGGACTGTGTTTCTATTGTTTATCCTCCTTCTTCTTGTTAATATTATTTCCATAAAAAACCTTTTCTCATTTTGTTTGTAAAAACTAATATTTGTTTTTTAAAATAAATCTTTTATTTGTTATAAGTCACCTCTCCCAACCAGCTCACATAAGGCCAGCGCATCCCCCATTCTTTTGTTTGTTATTTTACTGTTTTATATTTATTTATTTATTTTTGTTTCTGTCTTGGGCTTCTAAGCCAATGGGCCTGTTGAAAAGGTTTACTCACTGCACTCCACAGTCAGAGTCAGCGCAACCCCTCAGCATTCTTTGCACATTATTTATTATTATTATTATTATTATCATTCTAAAAAATTCATCCATAATTATTTTTTTATTTTTTTATTTATTTACTATTTTAATTTTCCTTTTATGAATTATTTGTCTTGTCATCTTATTACCTTTTTTAAAGAAAAATGTCTAAAAAATCTTTGTTGAATTATTTTATATTTTCTCCTATTTAGGGCCGATGATATGACAAAAAGTCACGATAAATCGTTTCCGATTAATCGTGACCAATATGAGGGCCATGCATTTATTTATTTTTATTTATTTCATTTATTTATTCTATTTAATTTATTTTATTCTATTTCATAATTTATTTTACTCTATTTATTATTTATTATTTATTTCTCGCGCTTTTACACCATATTTAATTCATTTCAAAAATAATAAATCCTTGGTCCAATGCCAAGTGAACTTCACATACACTTCACTCACACACGTAAGTCGGTCGTTTACGATCGCCATCTGCACATTTCTTACACTTCACAGTTTTTCAACTTAATCAAATTGACGCACTACGCTTGTTTTCCACCCCCGCATTCTCGATCCATATATCGAGCCATAGCCAGATACTAAGCCTTTGTCTTATATTTCTATTTATTTTATCCAATTTATTTTTGCAAGTAGCAACCTATGCCTTAGACTTAGGAGCTTGCACCCTCATTTATTTTATTTATTTTTGTTTATGCATTTCAATCCAAAAGGGAAAGAACTCCTGCAGTTGACTCAATGTCATAGGAAGTCTAGCCATCCCTAATTACCTTTTTGACCTTAGCAATTAGGTCCCTCTTTTTTTCTTTGACCTTAGCAATTAGGTCCCTCATCCTTAGGTCCTTAGCCATTAGGTCCTTAGTGTTTTATTTTTATAACTTTTTGTGACTTTGTTAAGTCACGTGAGTGTTTGCCATAACACTTACCTTCCCCCGCGAACCTTGAGCGTAACCAAGTGTTCGTTAATCCTTAGGAGAACTACGAGTGCTCTGATTCTATACCCGATACGTAGGCATCGATGCGATGTTGTGCGAGCACCATTAGAAATAAAACCTTAGGCTCCCATAATTTTAACAAGCAATAAACAACAAAATACAAATATTAACAAGAGGTTCCCGTAGGATACTGCGGATGCTTAGGATGCTAACACCTTCCCTAGGTATAATCAACCCCCGAACCTAGTTTCTCCTTATTTAGGGTTTTTACGATCTTTTTCCCTTTTCCCTTTGGATTAAATTAAAGTCGGTGGTGAACATAAATGTTTTGCGATTCAAGCTCACTTAATAGCTTGGTATCCGATTCTCACCGCAACAGAAATGGCGACTTCACTGGGGATTCTATTTTTGAGGGTTAAGCCCACCTTGTATATTTGTATATTTGTTGTTGTATTGCTTGTTATTATTTTTGGATTTTTGGGTGTTCCATGTGTGGTGAGATAAGTCCTAACCCGGACTTGAGTGCAAAATAAGTTAGGACGGTGGTATATTCAAGAAGGCTTGTAGGGAGTTGAGTCCCGACCAAGTTGACTTGAGACACCACCACTCAGCGGAGGCCTTCTCGGATGTAGTTTTGTTGATCGAGTTCAGTCGTGAAAACATTACTATATTCGACCTGAGAGCCATTAATGCTGAGGACCGTAGAACATTTACCCCCACTTGGCTTTTTTAGGGATGTAGTGCGATGACTATGAGGGTGCAAATCCGAAATAGTTGATACGCGATACTACACTCGGATGAGACTCTCTTGAGAATATTACTGATTACCAAGTCGAGTTGGGAAGTCGGTAATATCCGAAAGATGGGACAGTGATTCTGGGAACTTTTAGAACCCGTTGTACAGGTACAAATAAACTCATAGTACATACCTTTTGGGAGGGTTGAACCTTTGACCTCATGCAAGCTTTGAACCTAAGCCTTGTTTGTGTTTGTTGCATTCACGCATCATGAAGCATCATTTTTACCAATTTATACAAGGAACTCAGAAACTTTATTTTTGCAAATATCATAGGTATCATCATGGATTTTGGAAGAAGAAAGACTGTCAAGTACACATTCAAAACTCCCAAACTCGAGGACTTTGTCTTTGTTTTTATTAAGCTTTGTTTGGGATTTTTGAAGATGTACTCAAGACTTTGTATCACTTTTTGAACTTAATGAAATCATATCCTTTTGATCATTATGTGTTCCTTGGTATTTGCAAATTGTTTCTTAAGTTCCTTGAATAAAATTCATTTTTCGTATTGCACTCATACATTTGGCATTTCATTTGCATTTTTCATAAAACTCATTCCCGTCATCTGCTCTCCAGCTTTCACACTGAGGCTCTCACGCAAATACTACACTCGAGCTCAAGCCAGAAAGAGGATGGCTGAAAGAGACCTAGAGATGGACAGAGTTAACGAAGAGCTTACTGATATTCGTGGAAATATGGGTCAGATGATGGAAATGTTGCAGGTCATTCGAGCGAAGATGGATACCCAACAGACTGTAGTGTCAGAAATTGTTACTGCAACGACTGAGCCTCCGTCATCGGTCACTACTGCTGTGACCTGGCCTCCTTTTGGGCTGCCTCATGGATTCGTTCCTCCTCCTCAAGGTTTTGCTGCTCAAAGTTTTATTCCTTCCTCCCAAGGATTTGCTGCTCAGGGTTTTATTCCTTCTTCCCAAGGATTTGCTGCTCAGGGTTTTATTCCTTCCTCCCAAGGATTTGCTGCTCAGGGTTTTATTCCTTCTTCCCAAGGATTTGCTGCTCAGGGTTTCTTCCCCCCGTCCCAAGGTCTAGCTTCTCAAAGTTTTGCACCTCCTTCTCAGGGCATGGTATTTCCTTCCCAAGGTTTTGTGCCTCCTCCTCATGTATTTGCTGCTCAACAAACTGTTCCTGTGACTAATGAAGAAAATCATGCAGTTGCTAGTTTTACACAAGACATTGTGCACACCCGTGCTCAACCGTACTTCAATGACCATCAGGGGTATGAAGCGCCAGATATGTCTGAAAACGGAGATGAGAAACATGTGAAGATGCAAGAGAATTTTGATACCCTTGAAAAAAGGTTAAGAGCGATTGAAGGTGACCAGATCTTTGGGGCTGCTGCCAGAGAGATGTGTCTGGTGTCTGGATTGGTAATACCCCCAAAGTTCAAGATACCCACGTTTGATATGTATGAGGGTGCAACTTGTCCTAAGAACCATCTCTTGATGTACTATCGAAGAATGGCTGCGCAGGTGGACAATGATAAATTAATGATCCACTGCTTCCAGGACAGTCTGAAGGGAATCTCCTCTAAATGGTATCTGACGCTTGACCAGTCGAAGATCCGCAGCTTCCAAGACTTGGCAGATGCTTTCATCCAGCAATATAAATACAATATGGACCTTGCTCCCGATAGGAGGCAATTTCTAAGCATGTCCCAGAAAGAGTCTGAATCCTTTAAAGAGTATGCTCAGAGGTGGAGAGGGACCGCTTCTCAAGTAGAGCCCCCATTGACTGAAAAAGAAGTAGCTGACTGGTTTGTTGACACTGTGCGACCAGAATTCTATGAGAGAATGGTGGGAAGCATAACTGCTAGTTTCTCTGATTTAGTGGCTGTGGGAATCAAGGTAGAACTCGGTTTGAAGAGTGGAAAGATGAGTGGTGCATCTGGCAGTTCCAGCAGTGGTAGTGGAAATATTGGCAAGAAATTTACCAGTAATTTCCACAAGAAGAAAGAGGGTGAGACAAATGCAATAATGACAAGTCAAAGAAGAAATCCGCTTTGGCAGAGACCTCCACCTATGGCTCAACGGCAGTATGCTCATCAACAGCAGTATGCCCAACATCCTTATGTAGCGGCGGTTCAACCGTCATTTAATCCACAAGTACAGATGTATCGGCCAACTCAAGCAGTACCGATGTATCAACAAGCGGCTCCAATGATTCAACCTTATCAACCAATGCTCAACAATCCAGGCTATCAACAAGCACCCAATGCTTCAGCCTACCAGCAGAGGACTCCATCTCCTAATCCAAATCCCAATTTTCAGAATAGAAGACCAGGTGGAAGGCCTCCTAATCCTCGAATCCCTATAACTTATACTGAATTATATCCTTCACTGCTAAAGAAGGGTTTGGTTACTCCAAGGCCTTTGGGTCCTCCACCAAATCCGCTCCCCCCAAATTACAACCCAAATGCCCACTGTTTATTCCATGAAGGTGCCCCAGGGCACGATTTGGAGGGTTGTTATGCTTTGAAGTACATCGTGAAAGATTTGATGGAGAAGAACATTCTGTCATTTGGGAATACTGGTCCGAATGTCAAAGATAATCCTTTACCCAAGCATGGGTCCATAAATGCTATTGTTGACGAGTCTGAAGAAGGTTTGATTTTCAACGCCACGGAGATCAAGACCCCGCTTCGAGATTTCCATGCAAAGTTAGTGGGGGCGGGTATACTGAAGAGATCTCATAAGAATTGTGAAGGTTGTGTTGATAACCCAAAAGGATGTGAATTGGTCTTAAAAGATGTTCAAGATTTGATTGATGAAGGTGTTTTACAAGTAAGCAGTCGTGTGAAGAAGAATGAAGTGGCAATGATTGAACCAAAAGAGAAGGGTATCCCATCTTTTGCATCGCTGAAGAGTACCATTTCCACCATTGAAGAAAGAAGCTATGAAAGTTGGGGTGATGTCATCGAAGTCAAACAGAAGCTAGATCGTTGCGGGTTGGGTTACAAACCAACTCATGTGAAGGAAGGAGCGTCAACCTCCGTTAAAGGACGTCTGAAGACCATTCAAGAGATGTTTTCCAGTGCTGGTTATCAGGTCAATGCAGTTGATGGAGTTTCTGAAGAAGAAGATGTGAATCATCTGGTGTATCAGTGTGAAGAAGCCTTGGGCAATTGGGAGGCAGTCGAGATCCCGGAAATTTTTCCATTGTCAAAGTAATTTGTTGTTTTTTAAATGTTTTCAAAGTTCCCTAGCTCTGCCCAAGGCTATGGGAGTATTTTGTAGGGCCCCTTCTCATTTTTAAAGTTATTATCAATGAAGGCATTTTGTTAAACTCTTATTTTGATCATTTACAGTTTTTCTCTCTTTTCACTTTTAAAAGAAGATGGCAATCTTTCAAAACCAAAAAAAAACATTTTCTCTTGCATTTCTCTATTTTCCACTTTTAATAAAAGCAAATCATTATCATATGCAGAATAAGCGAAAACCCTGTTGAATCCAATGACTCTACATTCTCTCCTAACTTTGATTCGCCCATCTACCAAGCGGAAGATGAAAGTGAGGAAGATTGTGACATTCCCGAAGAACTGGCAAGATTAGTTGAGTACGAGCACGCAGATCTTCAGCCACATGAGGAGCAGGTTGAGACCATCAACCTTGGCACCGATGAAGATGAGAAGGAAGTCAAGATTGGTACAACACTTGGGGCAGACATCAGAGAAAGATTGGTCAAGCTTCTCAGAGAATATGCAGATGTGTTTGCATGGTCATATCAGGATATGCCTGGTTTAGACACAGACATAGTGGTCCACAAGTTACCTCTTCGACCAGATTGTCCTCCTGTAAAGCAAAAGCTCCAAAGAACAAGACCAGACATGGCTCTGAAGATTCGAGAAGAGGTCAAAAGGTAGTTTGATGCGGGATTCCTTGCAGTTGCAAAGTACCCTGAGTGGGTAGCTAATATTGTGCCAGTCCCTAAAAAGGATGGCAAAGTCAGGATGTGTGTGGACTATAGGGATTTAAACAAAGCCAGTCCGAAGGACGATTTCCCTCTTCCGCATATTGATACTTTGGTTGACAATACTGCTAAATTTGCTGTTTTCTCCTTCATGGATGGGTTTTCAGGGTACAACCAGATCAAAATGGATCCTGACGATATGGAAAAGACTACATTCATTACACCATGGGGCACTTATTGTTACAAAGTTATGCCATTTGGTCTCAGAAATGCAGGAGCCACTTATCAGAGGGCAATGGTCACCCTTTTCCATGATATGATGCATAAAGAGATAGAAGTCTATGTGGATGATATGATTGCCAAATCACAGAGTGAAGAGGATCATTTGAATCATCTTTTGAAGTTATTTGAGCGCCTCAGAAAGTTCCAACTGCGCCTGAATCCAGCTAAGTGTACTTTTGGTGTCCGATCAGGAAAGTTACTTGGTTTTATTGTTAGTCAGCAAGGAATTGAAGTAGATCCAGATAAGGTCAGAGCAATTCAAGAGATGCCAGCTCCGAAAACAGAAAAGCAAGTCAGAGGCTTCCTCGGAAGATTGAACTACATCTCCAGATTCATTTCCAACATGACTGCTACTTGTGAGCCTCTATTCAAGTTACTCCGGAAGAATCAAGCAATTGAGTGGAGTCCTGATTGTCAACTGGCTTTTGAGAAGATTAAGGTTTATCTGCAAGAACCTCCTATCTTGATCCCACCTACTCCAGGAAAGCCTCTTTTCATGTATCTGACTGTGCTCGAGGGATCTATGGGTTGCGTATTAGGCCAACAAGATGAAACTGGTCGTAAGGAGCACGCCATTTATTACTTAAGCAAGAAGTTCACAGACTGTGAAAGCAGATATTCACTTTTAGAGAAGACTTGCTGTGCTTTGGCATGGGCGGCCAGACGCCTCAGGCAGTACATGATTTGTCACACTACTTTGTTGATCTCGAAAATGGATCCAATAAAGTACATCTTTGAGAAGCCTGCTTTGACTGGAAGACTTGCCCGTTGGCACATGTTGCTATCCGAATATGATATCCAGTATGTAACCCAGAAGTCTATTAAAGGCAGTGTTCTATCTGAATACCTTGCTGATCATCCTGTCGAAGACTATGAACCTTTGAAATTCGATTTCCCGGACAAAGATATTATGCTGATAAAGGACTGTGAAGTTCCAGATCCAGATGAAGGTCCCGAGCCAGGGTCCCGTTGGAAAATGATGTTTGATGGTTCCTCTAACTACATGGGGCATGGTGTGGGGGTTGTCTTGATGAATCCCGATGGTGGTTATACGCCCTTCACGGCTAGATTGTGCTTTGAATGTACAAACAACATTGCTGAGTATGAAGCGTGTATTTTAGGTATCGAAGCTGCAATCGATACTAGAATCAAAATCCTTGATGTATATGGAGACTCAGCTTTGGTCATCTACCAAGTCAAAGGTGAGTGGGAGACCCGTGATGGGAAGTTGATCCCATACCGTGCCCACATTGTGGAATTGATCAAATACTTCGATGAAGTCACTTTCCATCATGTTCCAAGGGCAGAAAATCAAATTGCAGATGCCTTGGCTATGTTGGCCTCTATGTTTCAAGTCAGGTTTCTTAATGAAGCTCCACTCATTACAATCTAGCGAAGAACTGCACCAGCCTACTGTCTACTGGTCGAAGAAGAAACTGATGAGAAACCGTGGTTCTACGACATCAAGAACTACTTGCAAAATCAGGAGTACCCAGCGGATGCAACAACTTTAGACAAGAAGACTCTGAGAAGATTGGCATCCAAGTTCTTCCTCAGCAACAATGTTCTTTACAAGAGAAATCATGATATGGTTCTGCTCAGATGTGTGGACAAGCGCGAAGCAGACTTATTGATCAGGGAAATCCATGAAGGATCATTTGGAACACATGCCAATGGACATGCCATGTCCAGGAAGATTTTGAGAGCTGGATATTTCTGGTTAACCATGGAATCAGATTGTTTCAAGTATGCCAGGAAGTGTCATAAATGCCAGATTTATGCCGACAAGGTGCACGTACCTCCAACACTTTTGAATGTTCTGTCATCGCCTTGGCCTTTCTCAATGTGGGGCATTGACATGATAGGGGCAATTGAGCCTAAAGCTTCCAATGGTCACCGGTTTATCTTGGTTGCAATTGATTATTTCACCAAATGGGTAGAAGCAGCTTCCTACGCCAATGTGACAAAGCAAGTGGTTGCCCGCTTCATCAAGAACCAAATTATCTGCCGTTATGGAATCCCAAGCCGAATCATCACAGATAATGGGACCAATTTGAACAACAAAACAATGAAAGAGTTGTGTGAGGCATTCAAGATTGAACATCATAACTCTTCTCCATATCGTCCGAAGATGAATGGAGCTGTTGAAGCTGCAAACAAGAACATCAAAAAGATTCTGCAGAAGATGGTAAAAACCTACAAAGATTGGCACGAGATGTTACCATATGCTTTACACGGATACAGAACATCAGTTCGCACTTCAACAGGGGCAACCCCTTTCTCTCTGGTGTACGGGATGGATGCAGTTCTCCCTATTGAAGTAGAGATACCATCTTTGAGAATCTTGATGGAAACCAAACTGGAGGAAGCTGAGTGGGTCCAGAACAGGTTTGACCAACTGAACCTCATTGACGAGAAGAGAATGACCGCCATGTGCCATGGCCAGTTGTACCAGAAGCGCATCAAGAGAGCATTTGACAAGAAAGTCCGTCTCCGAGAATTCAAAGAAGGAGATCTTGTACTCAAGAAAATCTTGCCAGTCCACAAAGACATGCGTGGAAAATGGAGTCCTAACTATGAAGGCCCATATGTTGTGAAGGTGGCATTCTCCAGAGGTTCCTTAATCCTTACAACTATGGATGGTGAACAGCTGAAGCACCCGGTGAATTCTGATGCAGTCAAAAAATATTATGCCTAAATAACCCGATAGGTCGAAAACCAGAAATGGCGACCTAGGCAAAAAATGGGTATCCCGGTGGATCAAAACCTATGAAGGAGATCCAGGCAAAAGTTAGGGATAAAAATAAAAAAATAAGAGCTCGCTAAGTTGAAAACCCGAAAGGGAGGCTTAGGCAAAAAAGAGCGTCCCGATGGATTGAAAACCCGAAAGGGCGGTCCAGGCAAAAGTTAGGGACAAAGGCATTTGACTGTGTCAGATGGTGTTTACCATTACTGAAGAATCATACTGGAAGATCGATCCATTTGCTCTTGTCAGAAGCAAGGTGTCGGGCAGTCTTAGTTATTAGGGATTGTAGTGGTCGTTGGATTCAATATAGACCCTTCCCCATTGCCATTTTCAAACTGTAATTTCCCATGGAGTTTTTTCCATCGGCAAGCTACCATTCTTGAATAAAATACAAACTTTGCCTATGAGTTTTGTTGTTCAGCTTCTTATTTTCTTTTGTTATGCAAAATGCCATCACTTGATTACAATTTAACTCTGAAAATGACAAGTTTTTTTTTTTTTAGAAAATGTTTTTTTGAAACACACTGAAAAACTTTTAAGTTTCTTTGACTTTGGAAAATAAAAAAAAAACTTTTGTTCCCCCAAGAAGTCCTGGTTTGCAACAACACTTTTATACTATTATTACAGAAATCCCCATAGAAGTTCAAAACTGATAACACTCTTGGATGGATCCTTGGACCAAGCATGATTTCCAAGTTCGAAGACATCTCCCCAGTGTTCTTTCATATTGCTCACCTGAGTATTGGTGTTGAGAGCCTACTCCTCATTGAGTCTTGTCAACTCTTTGTCTCTTTGAGTCAACATTTGCATATCACGATCATTCGCATCATGCTCAATCATGCGCATTTGACATTAGCATGTGTCTTCCCCCAGTTGTCGTCTGTCTATTTCCAAGTCCAGATATCATTAGTGTTCAATTTGAGAATTCATTGTTGTTGGTACCCGAAGTGGTTTACCATTTGTTATTGTCCCCAGTAATTGCTGGTGTTCCCTGTGAAATTCAAATTGTGGTTGGCATTTGTCTTTATGACCACCAATGTCTCCTTGAAGTCCAATTGTCATTGGCACAAATCTTTTAAGCAGGTCCTGGAACCTTTTGCTTAAAATCTAAGTCAATTTGATTTTGTACATACTTGTACCCTTTCTCCTGATGGTTCCTGAAGGAATTTCCAGAGGTTGGATGTCTTATCTTATTTGAAAACTCCAACATATTTTGCTGTTATTTCTTTGCGTTAGCCGGTCGCTTAGAGCCGTTGGTTCATCTTTGGGTGATCTGCATTCTATCCCCAATGCTAGCTGGTCGCATAGAGCCGCTACTAAATCACTGTGATTTCCTTCCTTATCCTCGGTGTCGGCAGTTACATTTGAACCTGCTATTTTACCATTTTTGAATACTTTGACTACTTTGTCTTTATCATTCTTAGTGTCAACCGGTTTTTCTAACCTGTTGCGCATTCACTTTGAGTGTATCTTGGTTTCTATTCTTAGTGTCAATAGGTCTCGAACCTATTGCGCTTCCACTTTGAATATTTTTGTTGTTATTCATGGTGTCAGTTGGTCGCATCGAGCCGCTGCGCGTTCACTTTGAATTTTGTGTCACTTCTATTCTTAGTGACAGTTGGTCGCATCGGGCCGCTGTGCATTCACTTTGAATGTTTATTTTTGTTGATTATTCTTGGTGTCAGTTGGTCGCATCGAGCCGCTGCGCATTCACCTTGAATAAGCTTGTTGTCATTCTCAGTGACAGTTGGTCGCATCGAGCCGCTGTGCATTCACTCTGAATGTTTATTTTGTGGTATTCCTAGTGTCAGTTGGTCGCATCGAGCCGCTGCGCATTCACTTCGAATATTTTTTGTTGCTATTCATGGTGACAGTGGTCGCATCGAGCCGCTGTGCATTCACTTTGAATGTTTATTTTCGATTCATGGTGTCAGTTGGTCGCATTGAGCCGCTGCGCATTCACCTTGAATAAGCCTTTTGTTATTCTTAGTGTCAGTTGGTCGCATAGAGCCACTGCATTTCGCTTTGAATGTTTATTTTGTTGATTATTCTCAGTGACAGTTGGTCGCATAGAGCCACTGCACATTTCTTTTTGGTGTTATTCATGGTGACAGTTGGTCGCATCGAGCCACTGCACTTTCCCTTTGAATATTTATTTTGTTTTATTCTTAGTGTCAGTTGGTCGCATCGAGCCGCTGCGCATTCACTTTGAATTTTTTGTCATTTCTATTCTTAGTGTCAGTTGGTCGCATCGAGCCGCTGCGCATTCACCTTGAATAAGCCTTTTGTCATTCTCAGTGACAGTTGGTCGCATCGAGCCACTGTGCATTCACTTTGAATGTTTATTTTTGTTGATTATTCTTGGTGTCAGTTGGTCGCATCGAGCCGCTGCGCATTCACCTTGAATAAGCCTTTTGTTATTCTTAGTGTCAGTTGGTCGCATCGAGCCGCTGCGCATTCACTTCGAATATTATGATTTTCATTTCCAGTGACAGTTGGTCGCATGGAGCCGCTGCAAATCCACTTTGAGTGTTTGTCTTGTTTGTATTCTTGGTGTCAGTTGGTCGCATCGAGCCGCTGCGCATTCACTTTGAATATGTTGCTGCTTTTATTTCTCAAAGTCATTTGGTCGCATAGAGCCATTGGTCTACCACTTCGATTTATTTCCTTGTCTTGTTTGTATTCTTGGCGTCAGTTGGTCGCATTGTGCCACTGTGCAGTCACTTTGGATTTTGTTTTGTTTTATCTGTGTTCGTTGATTCAACGCTTTGGATTTCCTTTTGTGCCCGTCTTTTGTTATTCTTAGTGTCAACAGTTACACTTGAACCTGTTGATTTATCACTTTGAATATTTCCCGTTTTCGTTTGTCATCCCCAGTGTTTGTCATCCCCAGTGTTTGTCATCCCCAGTGAGTCTTGGCTTGTGGTCGTCGACATTCTCAATATGGTCATTCATACCATAATCATCATTTCATTGCATAAGAGTTGCAGAGTTAGATAGTTTTGTAGTCCAGCATAACATTGCATTTAGGGGCAAAATTTCCGGTTATTTCTGTATTTAAATACCTTTCACCATGATCTCATGAGTGCCTATTGTCATTCACGCTATCTGGTAAAGTTATTTAAATAGGGGCAACTGTCACACCCCAAATTTTACCCCTAACTGCTCGCATCATACATTCATCGCATTTGGCAGGGATTTTTTCCCGATTTATTTTCCGTTGCTTTTTTCTCATTTTCTAACTATTTATATTTTTGATTCTTAATTTCTTTTCACCTATAAGCTTCCATTTTAATTTAATTTCTTTTTCTTATTTATAACTTTTTAATTCATTTTTGTGTTTTAATTTTAATTTCTATTTTCGTTTCTATTTTCAAGTTCCTATGTTAAAATTTTATTTTAATTTCTATTTCTAATTTTTAGTTCAACTTTCAATTTTTTCTAAACTTATTTGTTATTTTTTTTCATTATCAAGTCCTCATTCCTAAATTAATTTTTATTTCATTTTCAAATTTTTATTTTTGACTTTATTTTCTATTCTTCAATTTTTGATTTTATTTCATTTTCAAGTTGTAATTTCTAAGTTTAGTGTCAATTTCTAATTCATTGTATTTATTTTCTAAATTCCAAATTTGTTTCTTTAGTTCTAAGTCATTTTAATTCCAAGTTAATTATTTAAGTTTCTAAATTATTTTTTTTTAATTTTAAGTTTATTTATTTTTAATTCACTTCTAATTTAAGTTTATATTTAGATTCTAATTTAAAGTTCTCATTTTCAATATTAAGTGTCAATTTCAAGTTATAATCATAATGTAAATAATCAACTTTATTCCCAAATATTTTGTTTATATTACAATCACAAAAAATTGTTGTACAACACAAAAATACAAAAAGTGCAGCAACAAAGCCACCCAAATTGCACAGTTCAGCAGCACAAGACAAGCCTGCTCCAATCAGCCCCCCACAGCAGCACAAACAGCACACAAACACCCTGCTCCACTTCTCCACCCACAGCAGCAATTCATACTGCTGTCCCCTTTCCTCCAACCCTTCACCTACAAGCAAGACAGAAAAATTCAGCCACAAACACACACAAATTCAGCTACAAAAATCCCAACTGTTACACTACAATTCAGCCTTAAGAATCACTACAAACAGCTCTCCAAAATCTCAAAAAAATCAACTACAATACAGCTCTCAAAAACAATACCAGAACAGCCACAAACAGCCCTGCAAACATCAAAAACTCAGCAACATACCAACAGCCCCCCACAACACAAGACAGCCCTCTAAATACACTCAAGACAGCCCTCTAAATGCACCCAAACAGTCTCAAAAAAATCTATCCAAAAACAGTCCAAAAACACAAAAATCCAGCCACTGTTACATAAAGGAAAACAGAGAGAGTCAGCATCAAAGCATCCCAAATTTCAGCAACAACAAGGGTTGGATCACCAGCAAAGAGAAGCAACACTTACTTGTGGATTCTTCCCCCCGATAACGTTCGGGTCGGTATTGTTCTTTTTCCTTTCAGCTCTTTTCAGCATTTTGTCCATGTTAGTTTCTTTTTTTTTCGTTGTTTCATTTCAATTTCAAACCTGCATTCACAAAGAAAACTTCATGTTAAAACTTCAAAAAAATATACTTAAAACCATTTTTCCAAATCACAAACATTAAAAAAAAGAATTCACTAATAGCATCACCATTTTTGCAACATGTTTTGACCCCCTTCACTGTAAGCCATCCCGCAAACTGATACCAAATCAAACCATCCAAAATCAGAACCCTCTTATCACCATCTTCTTGCAGCCACAAGCAAAACCTTCACCATTCACCTTACAAAAGCCACCAGACTTCACCACCAAAAACAACCACAATCACACCTTCACATCCCCACAAACCTCAGGCATATTTCAAACCTCAAAAACAGAACAACCAAACAGCTCGAAAACCTTCACAAACTACCAAAACTAACTCAGAAAATCATACCATCACCTTTCCGTCAAAACCAACAATAAACCACTCCTCAAAACTGACACAAAAAAAAAACAATGAATCTGAAACTCATACCTGTAAATCAAAGCCATTAATCACAGCCAACACTAAACCTCCTTCAACCTTGCTTCACCTTGTCTTGAAAATGGAAACTTATTAAGCTTAAACCACAAGAAGAAACCAAAAACTTTTGAAACAACAAAACCATAACTCACCGAAGTTTCACTCTCCTTTATCACATAACCAAAACTCCCCCTACATTGTCTCATGCTTATCATCATAACCAAACGTACCGCTTACCACTAAACCCAGCCGCGAAAACCAACACCATTGCTGCACCAAAACCCTAAAACAGATCACCTCCCAACACCAAACCAGAAACCTCCTTAATAAACCTTCACTCACAAGCCCTTTCAAATGATTCACCATTACCAAACCAATGACACATAAAAAAAGGGAGAGTCGAGAAACGGATTCAGAGCCAAAACAACAGCAATATTTTCTTCATTAAACCGCTACACCATTTCCGTATCCCTGGTCATCACCATTCAAACCGTCACCTTTTCCAATCCCCTCATAGACAAAAAAACCCAGAAACAGAAGCAGTTGAGAAAACCTGTGTGAAAGTGAACAAAATAAAAAAACAGAACACAAAAGCCACCAACCTAACATCTCACACCATCACTGAATCACCTTCAACTTCCATCTTGTTTCCTTTCGCAACTGCTTCCGCCATCAGCCCCTTTCCCCACACTCAACCTGCAAATCCAAAACCAGCCAAAAAAATCAATCACAGACCATAAACCGTGACCATCAACCCACCACAGACAGAAACTGAATCGGATCCGAAAACCACAAAAATATTGAGAAACTGAAAACCCTGAAACAACGCCCAAATCGCGAGACCTCAAACTCACCCAAATCTTCCAACACGAACCATAGCCGAAACAGATTCGCCGAAGCCACCACCGAAAAACACCAATCGCCGGAAAACCCCTTTCATCTTCTTACCCTTATCACGAGCGAAACAGAGTGAGTGAATCCACCGTGCATCATCGTGAGCGAGAGAACCGAGAGACTGAGAGAGACGATTCTGAGAGTGAGACAGAGTGAATCGCGACGGAGAACCAAGGAGAATCCACTTGCGTTTTGCTTCGTTCCTTTTTCTTATGGACTGTGTTTCTATTGTTTACCCTCCTTCTTCTTGTTAATATTATTTCCATAAAAAACCTTTTCTCATTTTGTTTGTAAAAACTAATATTTGTTTTTTAAAATAAATCTTTTATTTGTTATAAGTCACCTCTCCCAACCAGCTCACATAAGGCCAGCGCATCCCCCATTCTTTTGTTTGTTATTTTACTGTTTTATATTTATTTATTTATTTTTGTTTCTGTCTTGGGCTTCTAAGCCAATGGGCCTGTTGAAAAGGTTTACTCACTGCACTCCACAGTCAGAGTCAGCGCAACCCCTCAGCATTCTTTGCACATTATTTATTATTATTATTATTATCATTCTAAAAAATTCATCCATAATTATTTTTTTATTTTTTTATTTATTTACTATTTTAATTTTCCTTTTATGAATTATTTGTCTTGTCATCTTATTACCTTTTTTAAAGAAAAATGTCTAAAAAATCTTTGTTGAATTATTTTATATTTTCTCCTATTTAGGGCCGATGATATGACAAAAAGTCACGATAAATCGTTTCCGATTAATCGTGACCAATATGAGGCCATGCATTTATTTATTTTTATTTATTTCATTTATTTATTCTATTTAATTTATTTTATTCTATTTCATAATTTATTTCACTCTATTTATTATTTATTATTTATTTCTCGCGCTTTTACACCACATTTAATTCATTTCAAAAATAATAAATCCTTGGTCCAATGCCAAGTGAACTTCACATACACTTCACTCACACACGTAAGTCGGTCGTTTACGATCGCCATCTGCACATTTCTTACACTTCACAGTTTTTCAACTTAATCAAATTGACGCACTACGCTTGTTTTCCACCCCCGCATTCTCGATCCATATATCGAGCCATAGCCAGATACTAAGCCTTTGTCTTATATTTCTATTTATTTTATCCAATTTATTTTTGCAAGTAGCAACCTATGCCTTAGACTTAGGAGCTTGCACCCTCATTTATTTTATTTATTTTTGTTTATGCATTTCAATCCAAAAGGGAAAGAACTCCTGCAGTTGACTCAATGTCATAGGAAGTCTAGCCATCCCTAATTACCTTTTTGAACTTAGCAATTAGGTCCCTCTTTTTTTCTTTGACCTTAGCAATTAGGTCCCTCATCCTTAGGTCCTTAGCCATTAGGTCCTTAGTGTTTTATTTTTATAACTTTTTGTGACTTTGTTAAGTCACGTGAGTGTTTGCCATAACACTTACCTTCCCCCGTGAACCTTGAGCGTAACCAAGTGTTCGTTAATCCTTAGGAGAACTACGAGTGCTCTGATTCTATACCCGATACGTAGGCATCGATGCGATGTTGTGCGAGCACCATTAGAAATAAAACCTTAGGCTCCCATAATTTTAACAAGCAATAAACAACAAAATACAAATATTAACAAGAGGTTCCCGTAGGATACTGCGGATGCTTAGGATGCTAACACCTTCCCTAGGTATAATCAACCCCCGAACCTAGTTTCTCCTTATTTAGGGTTTTTACGATCTTTTTCCCTTTTCCCTTTGGATTAAATTAAAGTCGGTGGTGAACATAAATGTTTTGCGATTCAAGCTCACTTAATAGCTTGGTATCCGATTCTCACCGCAACACATACGCAGTTCTAGCATAAAAAACACAAACAAATAGTTCCCGCCTTAGTTAGGCGAACTACGTCGACTCTGATCCTCATTTTCCCGATGAGGTACGTAGGCAGCGGGGTAGGGCCCGTTCGAGCACATTCTTTAGTGTCCCTACATTTTCCCCATTCTTTCTTTTTGTTCTCTTTTAATTCCTTTTCTCATTTCATTCCAGTTTCCAGTTAGCAGTTATTATTCAACATCCTCTTATTTCTCACCCTTTGAAACAAACAAACAAGCGTGGATCCCGTCGGGTACGACGGACGGTCTGGGGTGCTAATACCTTCCCAGGTCGTAACTGACTCCCGAACCCAGATCTTTGGTTCGCAGGACCTTGTCCTTTCCTTCTTCCTCAGGTTTGTGCAGCATTACCTTTCCTGTTCTTTCGGGATAAAAATGCCTGGCTGGCGACTCTACCCTTTCCGCGTCACTTTCGCGTTTGTACTAGGATGAAAATCCCGGGAGCGACACAATGTTGTGACAATGTGTATGCATGATAAGTATAATGTGTAACTAGCTGAATAAATACAGTAAAGTAAATAACACAAAAATTGGCAATCCAATTCGGTGTAAAGCCATTTATATTTAGATGATGTTAACTCAATTAAAGAAAATTAACTATTAATAGTCAGAAGAACAAATTGATCTGATTTTACTTCTCCTAGTTCCCTGTCTTTTTCCTAATACTACATGTCAACTTCGATCCATGACTCCTCCAAAATCTGATAACCAAAGTGTTTGGATAATTACAAAAGATTATGAATGATGAAGCAATATTACAACTCAAATACGCTATTCTTTTAACTTATATAAGTAATACGCGAAAATAGTACATAAACACAAGCACAAGACTCAAAACAACTACACTTTCCTAACTTAATTATCCAAGGTCCGAGTCTTAACAAAGGATAATTCCTTTTTAAATATCAACAAAAGTCCAACTTCAAAAGTCTATTAAGGTTTAGGTCTTAAATGTGGATGAACCACTAGTATAGGAAATACTTTTTACATCAGACGAAAAACACATTTTACATCGGGTCTGGGTCCGATGTTGTAAATCAAAGATATTTTGCATCGAGCAATAGTCCGAGGTGAAAAATACACCTACCACATCGGTTGACTATTACATCTGATGTGAAATATGGGTTTAATTATTATTTTTTTAAATAAATGAATATTTAACATCGGTTGCCTTTCCGACCCAATGTAAAATATAGGATTTTGCATCAGTTGCAGGGCGCGTCAAATGTAATATGTAGGTTTTTACATCAGTTACAAGACACGTCCGATGTAATATGTATGTTATATTTCTTTTAAAAAAATAGACTATTTTTTAACGGAATCGAGGTGGAATCCCTGTAATTTTTGTTTGATACCTAATTTTTCATCTTTTTTTCAACATCACACAAACCACATTTAAGTCGCTATTTGGTATCTAATTTTTCATATTTTTTCAACTAACTTGTTAATTTCATTTCACCGAAAATAGCTAGGATGCACATATTCTTCAAAATGAATAATTGATTTACAAAGTACTACTTTAGGATACGCACAAGTGTACACAATTATAAGTATGTTTACACACGGTGGACTACTACAACAACAAAACCAGTGAAAACGTTCAAGACTCAATGCATTTTTATTCAGAACTAAAAGCTTTGAATCATATTGGTTAACTTGATCTTCAATCATGTTATCTCTGACTTCAGGATGTTCCCTAACTTATATGAAATCATTACAACCATTTATTAAGTCAATGCCATATTGTTCCAAATGATGGAAATGTTGTTTTTGTCTCTTCACTAAATACGGTGTGATAATAAGCAACTGACCACTATTAATTTGCAAAATAGTTGAAAGCCATTAGTAACACTGGTAAAAGACTAAAGAAAGTCTATAATGGAAATATAGTTTACAAGGTTTTCAAGAATACAAACCTTTCCATGTTTTTGACTTCTTATTTGAAGGTATATGTCACCATGCGTAAAATCACGAACTTCGGCTTGTGAACATGTTCATTATATAGAACACTAGCCAGTTGTTGTTTTCTTTCATAAAAAAGTAAGTAAATTATAACATACAAGATATAATCCAACTTATGTAACACCCTTCTAACTCACAATAAATGCCACGATAATTAACTTGAATAAACCATAGTACTTCATAAAAGGTGTCATGTTTTCTTCTTTTAAACATCATGATAGAAATATCAAGCTCTGTAACACGGTTTTCAATATATTTTTATAATAATAGTACTTGCTCTTGAAAATATCTGCAACTAAATTAAAAACATCGCAGCGGAATCATAATTCAAAATATCTTCTTTTATTTCATCAAACCTCAAGACCTTTTGGTCAATGTCAACAATAATCATTCGACTTAATTCAACATATAAAAACTCATCCTAATAAAACAACACATAATCATATAAGTGTTATATCCCCCCGGATGTTACATCAACCAGAGAAATACACCAGACACTCTACAAGATCGAACTAAACAACTTCTAGTTAGGACTTCACACACTGCGAGTTCATCTCGGATATCTGCGTGTTACCCACGTAGAGGTAACATTCAAATAGGCAGGGTGAGAGGTGAGTAATCACAATTCATTATAAAAGATGCAGAAAATTGACAAAAGGAAATCCATACTTCATCATTTACCAATTATTATACTCACGTCTTTATATCATAGTAACATATACACATCTTCTTCATAAAATCATCAAATCAACTTTCATCACCAAAACATCAATTAAGTCACAACATCATTTAACACACAATTATGCAATGCCATTTAGTATAAAATGCAACATCATCAGAAACATGCATGTGGTACCAATCAACATAAATGGACACTGGGTCGTTAATCCTCCACAAGGGAGCACAACATAATCACTTCAATCCACACAATGATATTGAAGCCAACACTTGACCGAAGTCCCAACATCATCACTGGACCGAAGTCCTAACATATTATGCCATGAATGTATGATGCAACAATATCTTCATCATAATCAACATAAGCCATCAAGTTTGCATCATCATTCATGTAATTATTCATAATAACATCTTTCACATAATCATCAACACATAATCACCAATACATAATTATCAACACATAATCGTCCTCTTACAATCATCAACACATAATCACCAACACATAATTATCAACACATAATCGTCATCATCAAATCATTACCATATAACATGTATGCATGTATATATATATATATATATATATATATATATATATATATATATATATATATATATATATATATATATATATATGAACATCTGCATCATTAAAACATCATCACAACGTCATCAATAATATTACAGTAGCATCATCAATAACAACACAGTAGCATCGTAGTGACAACACACTAGTTTCATCATTCATAAAAAAACATCATTAGCAAATCATACAATTACGCACATTATAACATCAATATATATCATCTAAATTATTTCTAGCAACATAAAACTATTTTTAATTTAAAGTACATTATCTCAGCTTCACGCGGATTCAAATGATGCACGAATCAGACTCCCGGAACTAAAGTTATAAATTTTCAAAGTTTTTCAACAAACACCGACACTGACATCTCATACTTACACCATAAAGCCTCATTACACAATAGTTAATTTTATTTCCAGGACTTGAAACCATTTTTATAAGAAAATACATTGTATTAGCTTTCCACATGTTCAACAACGCATCAAACAGATACACGGTTTGAAAGTTATGAATTTCCCAAGTTTTCTAAAAACCTCCAATTTTCCATACGGGTTCAATTCTATACAACCCCAAAACCCCATCAATCCATCATGAAATCATATACAACCATAATACATCAATTTATGCAATGCATACATCATTCCAAATCAAAAATACGTCTTAATTTCACCACTTTCTACCTAATTCATCAAAAACTCGTCATACGATTCTCATAAACCCTCGAACCCCAAACCATTCACATACAATCTAAAACCTTATATCAATTATAATGAAAGGTAATACTCCACATACCTTATATGTTAAACCTTGAATTTCATTTCCTTGAAATCTTTCTGAAACCTCTGCGTCGTACCCTTCCTTCCTCAGAACACTTCTCCCAAACCCCAAAACATGATCGATTAAAGAATTCCCACAAATCCAATTTTATGTTTTTTCCCTCTTACCCTACGGGCCTCAATATGTTATTCTGTTTTTTTCTCCATAATTTCATCCATAATTACCGCTTTATCCTTAATGTTACTTCTCATATTTTAAATAATAATAATAATTCTTCCACCCAATATTTATTTAAATTAATATTCTCCTAATATTATAATTAAATATATATTAACTAACATAATCTAATTAGTTTTGCTCATCACACCACTAATCTCCACACTTTTGATCATACACACCTACTAAGTCCATCTCCAAACCTATTTTTCCTTATTTTTCTCACTTAACTCTTTATTTTTCTCCCATATCCATTTACTACTTAAATCCGATTTTTTAATTAATAAAAAAATATTAATAATACTAATATTAATCATAATAATAATAATAATAATAATAATCCAAATAATAATTCCTGATAATCACTTAATTCATCCAATCACGCAACCCTCATCATAAAAACATCTTGAATCATAATATCTTGTCAAGTTCACCGATAAATCCTAATATTTATTATAGACCAAATAAATAATTATCCTAATTATTTTTGGGATGTTACAACTCTCCCCCACTTAAAGAATTTTTGTCCTCGAAAATTACCTGATGTAACTGTTGGCTAGAGATTTCGAACTATTCAGAAAAGGAGTCTTGAGAAGCAAAATTTGAGAAGGCCAGAGGGAAAGGGTTTGACCCAGCCAAAAGAAGGAAAGTTAGCTATGAGTCGTCGCTTAGAAGCCAGAAGCCAGAAGGCTGTCGAAGAGCTTTGACACGCCCACATACCATCATGTCGAAGGCATTTCGACAAGTTCATTCAGGAAGACATGGAAAAGAAACCGCTCCAAGTAGTGGGACAAAGTAGTGGGTGGTTACTAGAAGAATGGGTTGACAGGTGTCAAAGCCTGATTTGTTTGACAAGTGTCCGACAATTATTTTATTTGTCTATATAAGTATATTTCAATTTCAGTAATAGAAGTCACATTTTTTCACATTGTAAAGGGACACACTCAAAGTACCGAGCGTCATAGAAACGAGTTAACCCCTACTCAAATGTATAATAGCGTCCAAAAAACTTTGTATTTCAAGTCATTTTTAATTCCAAGTTAATTTAACATACTTGCCTTTTATCTATATCTTTTTTACTTTTCCTTTATTCACTTTTATTGTCCTTTTGTTCAAGCATTCCGCGTGTGTCTTCTATAAACACAAAAAATACCAAAAAGATACGCAAATAACCCTCATTACCATTCTACATTACAAGAGTTCACAACATAACTAATCGAACAGAGTAGTCCTGAGACGTTTTTGGACGATCCCACAAGTAATCCTCGAGCGTAGGAGGTCAGCGGAATGTTCGCACGAAATCCACATGCGAACAAAATGGCATGCCTAGTGGGACCCGTTGGATTAGTTATATGCACTTGCACAATGGCAGAATGGTAACACCACATCCAAATGAAGAACCGTCTTCGATAGGAAGTCCAGTTGTTACGAACACAACTGAACTAGTTACTACCGCAGTACCAATACTACCAATGGATCAACCAATGCTCCTATTCGACCTGAACCAATCTGGTCGAATGTGGATGGAACTTCGGGGCCACCGGGACCCAGTTTCACCATGTCGTTTTCCAAAACCTTTGGCATGGCTCCCGAATTCATGCCAAGTTTCCACTATTCTGGCTCGATGTTTATAAATAGTTCTTCAGGAGCTTTTTCTCCTTATCAAGGGTTAGGACCTTTGACGAACCAATACGGTCAAAAGGTCTGTTACAATTATTTGTCTCAGTCGTTGCCAACTTTTACTTCAAACACAGTGGTCGTCGTAAGGCATCAGATGGATGAAAGTAACCACGAGATGATCCATATGTTAGCACAACAAATGGGGACCATTTTAAGTCCTTTAATACAAGATTCGATATAGTTACCAACAATTGGCATCTCATATGACTCGAATATGGGATTTTTCTGGGGCACCAACTGCCCCACAACGTCGAACCCCATCTCTTCATCCTGAGACACCGGTCCGACAGGAAGAGGAGTACGAAGAGATTTTAGAGCAACTTTACGAAGAGGTTGAACAAATACCCATAGTGGCCTAGAGGCCTCCCGTCGTGATGTTACGTTGACATCAAGACCAATGAGATATGTTGGGATAGGTTCATCAGGATGCCATGGTCGGGGAGCCGAACCTTGAAACTATAGTAGAGAGGATTATGGTCCTAAATAGTGCCAACCTAGGCCTTCGACGGCCCACTTACACGTCTTTGTTACCAAACTATGTGCTACAAACTGAACTTCCCAGGGGCTGAAAAGTCCCAAAGTTCACCAAATTTGCTGGTGAGACCGAAGAGTCCACAGTCAAACATGTGGCATGTTATTAGACCGAGGTTGGGGATATAGTTAATAATAGGGATTTAAAGATGAAGTATTTCCCTAGTTCCCTCACTAAGAATGCGTTTACTTGGTTTACGACGCTTTCGCCTCAATCCATTCACACATGGACTCAACTTGAAAGATTGTTCCACAAACATTTTTATATGGGATAATCCAAGATCGTCCTAAAGGAGTTGGCTAGCGTGAAACGAAAGAAAAGTGAGTTTGTCGAACAATATTTAAACAAGTTCAGACTTCTAAAAGCTAGATGCTTTACTCAAGTCCCTGAACATGAGTTAGTCGAAATGGCCGCAAGAGGATTTGACTATTCAATTAGAAAGAAGTTAAACACTAAATACCTTAGGGACATGTCTTAATTAGAAGATATGGTTCGACAGGTTGAAAGCCTAAAAAGCTGAGAAGTCTAAGGCTGGTTGATTTCATAAGAAAGTTGCATATTTTGCAACCGACAAGTACTTCTTTGACGACTGAGAGTTCCTCGACGAAAGTGAGGTTAATGTGGCTAAACTTAAGCCATGAACTCCCTACCGATGCAAAGTATTGAAACCATCGAACGGAAAAGAACCTGTCAAAACAGGGAAATCCGACAAATACATTACTAAGACATACATTTTTGATATATCTAAGTGCGATGCAATTTTTTATTTACTAGTAAAAGATGGTCAAATTGTTTTTCTACCTGATTTAAGAGATCCCCCTCTAGACCAAAAGAAAAAGAGAGGATTTTGTAAATTTCATACTTACTGTCACGATCGGCATAAAATTTAAAGAGTCGTCATCCTATTTTTTTAAGGGAAATAAGGATAAACCTAAATCCTAAGGTAGATACCAATGGTCCGGGAGTCAATTAAGTGGGAGAAAGGTGTTAGACACCCCTCACTTCTATTATACTTAATAGGATCCCTTCTAATATTTCTAAGGTATGTCTTGTTTGTGTGAAAATCCAAAATTTAAATCCAATTTTCCTTATTATCACAAAACCCTATTTTTATTCTAAGTTTACTTGTTAGGGTTTATGTACAAAAACCATATGCATACGTACCTTCAAAAGATGGATCAGAGCGTCGTAGTTCAATTCCCCTAATCCCCTACCCCTTAGTAAGTGATAAAAATCCTTATTTTGAAAACCCCATTTTGATCAAGTATTTAGAAAACCCTGATTTTCTCTTTATACAACATTTAATTTAAAATCTCATTTAAAACCCCAAAATAATAATAAAAATCCAAAAAAAATATGTAAGACCCCCAAAATAGTTATGAAATCCCAAAACCCTGATTATGAAACCCCTTATTTTAATCCCTTGAAAATATATGCAAAATACCCAAATTGGTCCCTTAACTCTATCTCATGGTCCAATTTGGTCCCTTATCTTTAAAAAGTATCAAAGTAGTCCTTTATTTGTTCAAAAAGGTCTACGTTATTCCTTTCCGTCCATTTTTTACTGACGGCGTCAAATTTTGCTTGGTAGCATGTGACGTGGCACTTGTCACGTGACTTGGCAAAAATTCCCAGAAAAATTCTAAAATCATTTGTGGAACCTAGGATTTGAACTCAGGTTCATTTGGTTGAAGCGAATCAAGTGAAACCACTACACCATTTCACACTTATTTGTAAATACAACACAAAGATTTGAGTTTATTATAAGTTTAGTTCAAATAACCTGATGAATAAATCCCAAAATGAAAACCCTAGAAGCCTCCTCCTCAACAACCCCATCTTCTTCAATCTGAGGACCATCATCAACATTTTCATTCATTCTATCCCCACGACCATTACCAACACTTGAAGAATTCGACGAACACGACTTATCCTCCATAACTGGAATTTCTCTAACAACATGTTGACTTCGAAGATCAAACCGCCCCTCAGTCACCGCGGTAGCGGTCGTCGTTCCAAGTCCGGAAACTCAATTTGGTTCACCATAAGTTTCATCAAGTCGTTACAAATTTTTACCACCGAATCTTCCAAATTTCCATTCTCCGTAACTAAAAACAAAAATAACACAAATTCAAAACCTATTTGTTTTCTACAAGAACGCTGCAACCCCAACATTCACAAGAGTTGACCGATTTGATTTCTAAAGAAACGAAATTGAGTGAGAGTATAGAGAAATCCAGACAATATGTTACATTCATTGGAAGTGCAATCACGAAATAAGAAGAAAGAAATAAGAATGAGTGATTTGAAATAATACACATTAAGTGTGAAGTGGTGTAGTGGTAAGTTGTTATTGCTTGCAAGCAAAATGGCATAGGTTCGAATCCAGACTAAATCAATAATTTTGGAATTTTCTTACAATTTTAATGACCTTGAAGATGAATATTTGCCGGAAAGGACTAACGTGGACCTTTTTGAACAATTAAAGGACTACTTTGATACTTTTTAAAGATAAGGGACCAAATTGGACCATGATGTAGAGTTAAGGGACCAATTTGGATATTTTGCCAAAAATATATTTGAAACCCAAACATACCAAAGTTTAATCCCAAGTAAATTTTGAAACCCCAAATAATTAAGAAAAAACTTAAATATCTTTTTCATAAAGAATAAATCCCAAAAGGCCCTTTTTCGGATTATACAATTATAAGAAAAAATAATTATAAAATAATAAAAAATTAATAATTATAAATACAAATAAATCCCAAAATACAAGTGTAATTATTGATTCCTAATCCCCATATTATTTTCTTAATTATAACTATAAATCCTAACTAATTAATTAATCAAGTAATAAATAAATAAATAAATAAATCCCTAATAAATATAAGAAATAGTGATTAATAAACAAATTAATAATATTTCACAATCCACAAAATTCTAATAATTAAATTCCTTAAGATACCAAAACCTAATTTAAAATAATTAATTAGGTAAACTAATTAACTATTTAAATTAAATTATAATAAACCCTCAGGGGTGTATTTTATTATTATTATTATTATTATTATTATTATTATTATTATTATTATTATTATTATTATTATTTATTTTCCAATCAAAATAAGTAAAAAGGTTTATGAAAATGGGATTAAGCAAAAACAAAGTTATTGAATCAAAGTCAAATTAACAGAAATTATTTTTACATAAAGCTAAAACCAAATCGAGACAATATATAAATAATTCACATATTGTATATCAACATAATTTGTTATCCACAATAATAGATCAATTTTTTAGTTAAAGGAACCAACCTACGGGATCGAAGTTTATCCCGATGAGCCGAATGATTAACCTTTTAAGTTATCTCCCTTTGATCCGATCCACACGTCACCAATTCCGATCTTTGCCTCCTTCTTTGATCTTTTTCCCTTCTCCCTTGATAAAAGCTGATAGTAGTCTTAGGGTTTTTCGGTCGTTGTTGTTCTTCAATCTAAAGAATAACAACTTTTTTTAGAATGGATTTAGTGAATTGTGAATGAGAACAATTGTAAGAAAAGGGTCCTATTTTAAAAATCATATTTTTTAACCCTAATTTTGAAAAATCATTTCTGCCTAACCATGAGGAGTTTGAACTTGATTCTTTTTGCATTGTTTCACATATTGCATGTAGTTTATAGGTTATTTTTCTCATGAATTTATCTTGCATTTTCAAATTAATTTGCATTTTCCCTTTTGAATCATCCAAAAACCCTAGCAAACTTAGAAAAATTATAACTTTCAATAGGATTAGCTTTTGACCTTCTCCTTTGGGGTATGACCTTGTATGGGTTTAGGGTTTGATTGAGCTTAGTTTCAATTTTTTATCATGTTGTATGCTTCTGTTTTGTTCATTTGCATCTCATATGTTCAAAAAACCCTAATTTCTCATGTTCATTTGCATTCACCTTGTATATTCATCATCACATGAACTTGCCATGACATTTCAAGCATTCATATGACATCTTAGACATCTTAGGGCATAATTGAACATTGCTTGATCATTTCTTCATTCATTTGCTATGTCTTGCATTCATTACATTTCATAAACATTCATGTGTTTTCAAGCTTCTAAGCATGCTTTCATGACATCTCATCTTTGTATGAACATTCATGTGCACATTGTATGACTTTGCATCATCTCATATGCCATTTGCATTTCATAATCACTTCTGACTTTGATCTTTGCATCTCATTTCATTACATTTCTTTATGCTTTATGTCTTATGCATCCATTCTAACCTTTTCAAAAACTTTTGGTAAGTTATTTGGGAGGTGGATTTGCCTTCACTTCCCACCTCTTCTTATCTCATTCATATGAATTTTTACATGTCTTTGAAGTGAACTTGTTCACTTATGTTCCATCTTTCTCACTTTCTTTCTTTCAAGTTTACTTATCTTCTTTAGGAAGTAAGTAACTTGTTTTTCTTCTTCCTTCTCTTTCATTTGCTTCTTCCATTGGTGGCCTTGAAGATCCTTTTCTCTTAAGCCTAACAAACCATAGGATACCCAAGCATGATAACTTTTAGGGTTGTGTATAGTCCCCCTTAGTCTTTTACCTTTGAGTCTCTTTTCTCATCTCAATAATCAGAGACTAAACTCTTAAAGTTTTAGGACTTTGAAATTAGGGTTATGCCTGCATCCTTCTCTTAGGATGGAGTGTATAACTTTAATCCTAAGTGTTAAACCTTTAATTTTTTTAAACCTCTTAATCAAAACACACTAATAATAACCAAGACTTTATCTTGTAACTTGGGCCTTACATTAGGGTTCTATCTCTTCCTTATGGTTAAGAGGGACTAACCCTAGTGTTTAATGGATAAGTCCCCTTCAAGTTGTCTTACAAATCATAAAATCCACTTCTTAATCTCATCCCTTAATTAAAATCCATTTAATAAAGGTTTGTTATATAATGAATTTAATCCCTAACCATGGATTAAGTTGAGGTATCTTCCTCAGCTTAAGTGTTCTCATCTATTATCCTTCTATTAGGATGGTGTAATGAGCTCACTAATCTCTGATTAGAGATTAAACTCATTACTTAACACTAAACAAAAACCCAAAAAAAACATCTAATTAATCACAAGTAGGTTAATGATCTTAATCCTACATCATCATGGTAATTAAGTTGAGATGCTTATCTCATACTTAAGTAGGCTCATTATCCCTAAGCAGGGAGGATATAATGAGTTTACAAGCCTTTGATTTGGGATTAAGCTCATTAACTTCTGCAAAACACCAAAAACAATAACAAAGCTAAAAACACAAAAACAAACAATAATCGTCTCCTTCGGGATTCTTTTCTCATCACACTCATTCATAAACGAGAACTTGTTTCTTCCGTATAATGCAAGACAATGAGCACTCGATCCAGACGAGTCATACACTTGAGCATAGACAAGAAAGCAGTTCACAGTCAATTTATCTTTCAGTCTCTTTGAGTCGAACTACGGTGTTCTGACTTCCTCATTGCACGAGAGGATACATAAGCATAACTTAACAGTTATCGAACAAAAGTCTCTTTGTCTTCCCCCTCTTTCAGCATTCTTTTCTAAGCCTCATTTCCTGAGCAATTCACCTTTTTGCACTGACACTTGTACATTCATTCTTTAGCTTTTGCACACAGATAACACATACACTTACCCTCTTTAACACAATCTTGTAAGCGTGGATCCCGTCGAGTACGACGGACAATCTGGGTGCTAATACCTTCCCAGGTTGTAACCAACCCCCTTTCTCAGTTTCTCTGGTTCACAACCGTCTTATCCATCCTTTCCCATGTTTATGCAGCATTACCTTTCCTTCGGGATAAAAATGCCTATCTGGAGACTCTATTCACTTCATTTTCACCTTCTCCTTTTGCCGACCGTTCGCGTCTGCACCGGTATGCAAATCTTCGGGAGCGACAGTTGGTGTCGGACTTCTCAAATTGGGGACCTAAATCGTTCAAAGTGAACAACGAATGGTTTGGTGAAAAACTTTTTCTTTCTTTTGTTGAGAAGGAATGGAAAACGTTAAGGGTTGTTGGGAGGAGTGATTTTATCCTTAAAGAGAAGTTGCGTTTACTTAAAGATAGCCTTATGAGGTGGAATAGTGAGGTGTTCGATAAGTTTGACTTAGAGATTGATAGGGGTGTGAAGGGTATTAATGAAGGAGATGAAGAATTAGCAAATTGTGAAGAATTTCTTGTGGGGGTAATCAATGATGTTAGAAAGGAGTTTACGAGTTGTTTTTGGTTGAATTTGAAAATTAATGAAAATATGCTTATCCAAAAGGCTAGGTTGAAGTGGTTAAATGATGGAGATGATAACTCGCGTTTTTTTTATAGTGTTATGAAGGAAAGAAGGAGATGCAATTTTTTGGGATCAATCATTACGAAGAGGGGGTTGATGGAGATGGAGTTAAAAAGGAGGTTTGGGAGCATTTCGGTGGGAAGTTTATAGAATCAGAGTTCAATAGACCTACTTTAGAAGGTGTTCCTTTTAAGTCCTTATCTTCCACGGAGAAAGATTTATTGGAAGCACCATTTTTGGAAGACGAAATTAAGGAGGCGGTTTGGAGTTGTGGGGACTCCAAGAGTGCGGGTCCAAATGGTTACTCTTTCTTGTTCATAAAGAAGTGTTGGTTCTTTTTGAAAGAGGACTTTTTTTGGTTCTTCTCGGATTTTCATCAAGGAGCAATTTTATCCAAATCTATTGTATCGTCGTTTCTAACTCTTATACCGAAAAAGGAAAATCCTTTGGACCTTGATGATTATAGGCCGATTTTCCTAGTGGGTTGTCTTTATAAATCTTTATCCAAGCTTTTAGCTTCTAGATTGAAGTTGGTGCTCAATAGTATTATAGCTCCTAATCAAATGACTTTTGTGTTGGGTAGGCAACTTCTTGATGGGGTTTTGGTGGCAAACAAAGTGGTGGATTTTGCGGTCAAGGAAAAGAATGAATGTATTCTTTTCAAAGTTGATTTTGAAAGGGCTTATGACAAAGTTTCTTGGAATTTTCTTAGGTATATGTTGAGAAGGATGGGTTTCGGGGAGTTATGGATGAGGTGGATGAAGGCTATGGTCTTTTCTAGCAAAATGTATGTATTGGTTAATGGTAGTCCGACTGAGGAGTTTGTTGTGGATAGGGGTTTAAGGCAAGGAGACCCTTTATCACCTTTTCTCTTAGTTTTAATTATGGAGGGGCTAACGGGGTTGATTAGAAAATAAGTGAGTTCGGGTGATTTTGTCGGTTTCAATATCAATCAGAGGTGTTTCATTGACGTGTTACAATATGCAGATGATACTTTATTGGTGGGAGATGGTGGATGGAATCACTTATGGGCCATCAAGAAGGTTCTTAGAGCATTCGAGTTGGTATCCGGTCTTGGCATTAATTTCCACAAAAGTAAAATTATTGGAATTAATGTGAAAGATAGTTTCTTAGAGGCAGCGGCGTTATTTCTCTCTTGTAATTCGGAATCTCATCGGTTTTCTTTTATTGGGATACCTATAGGATCTAATCCTTGGAGGGTTGTTTCTTGGTATTCTTTACTTTTAAAGTTTACTAAAAGACTCTCTTCTTGTCATGGTCGTTTATTGTCATTGGGTGGTAGATTCACTTTGATCAAATTCATTCTTAGTAGTTTGTCTATATTCCACTTATCCTTTTATAAAGCTCCAGTGAAATTATGGAAGGAGATGATGAATATTCAATGTAGATTTCTATGGGGATGTTCGGTGGCAAATAGAAAAATTCATTGAAAGGATTGGAAATATTTGTGTTTGCCTTATTCTTATGGAGGGATTAATTTAAAAAGGATGGGCGTTTTCAATGTAGCTCTTATCAATAAATGATGTTGGAAAATCATTAACGGGACAGATGAATTATGGTTTAGAGTTTTAAAGGCGAGATACGGGGATATTAGGATGATGATGTGGAACGGTGATGCAATTTCTAGCAATGTGTAAACACCCCAAATTTAACCTCTCTTTTTCTCACACCTTGGCTTGTGATCCTTCATATTGCATTGCATAAGCATACCATCTCACACGGCATAGTTATTTCACTGCATAAGTTGCATAGCTAGGGTTTGTGATCAGATGAATCTTAGAAGGGGTTGAGCTATCTCAGAGGCCATGAAGCATTCCAAGAGGGTCCATGAGTGTTCTATGATCATATTATACCTCCAAGGGTGCTTTGAAGTCACAAAATCTCAGAGGATTGCACAGTTACTCAGGCAGGCTCAGGGCTCCTACACAGATGACCAGAAATTAGGGTTTTGGGTTTGAGGCCCTTATACCCAAAAAATTTGGTCAATCTTGATTCTATTGGTCTATATATGTTATAAGGAACATATGTATCAAATTTGAAACAAAAATTCCTTGTGGAAGTCATCTGATCAAATGGTAACTTGTTGTGCAAGAAAAGTCAGAATCAGGGCATCTGAGGCCACCAACAAGGGTTCCAAAGGGTCATATTTATCAATTTGAGGTCCTATGATCTTTATTTGATCTTAGGAATTCTTAGAAGTTCACAATATTGAAGAATTTTGAGCCATTTGAAAACTTTCCCTTCTTGGACATGACTTGTAATGAAAACTTTCCATTTTGGGAAAGATCTTCAACCTCCTCTTTCTTGATCAAAAAGGCTTCAAATGAATTTTTTTCAAACATGAAAGTTGCAAATTGGATCTTACCATTTTAAAAAAGTACAATAACTCCTCTTGATTCATCCTAGAACTCAAGATATGGCAAGTCAAAGTTGGGAAAAATCTTGTAATTTTCAAGTTCATGTCAAAGAGGGAAATGTGCAAAATAGTATTTTAGGCCTTTATGTGACCTCTAACCCACTCAAATACATCATGACATGATCAAACAACTTCTAAAGATCAGAATTGGGCCAAGAACCTAGGGTTTTCATGCCTTACTTCCAAGAAATGTCAAAGTTGTGAAATTGCAAAAACCATACAAACTTTTGAATCAAGCATCACAACTCATAAAAATTGATCCAATGGTGCTCCTTGAACTCAGTTGAGGCAACCCAAGACCTCAAATCACTTCTACCATGACCCATGTTTCAAGTACACAACTTTTGACTTTTTGGCCAATGGCACCATACCAATCCCAAAGTGCATATCCACTCCTCTAACTGATCTCATCAGTTTATGCATTGCTTAAGCTTCATAAAACACAACACTTAAAGCCTTGAAACAAGCCACACACTCAGATTGCAAAAAATCCCTAAAAACTTCATCTCTTCGAATTTCATTACACAACCATCAAACCTCAAATTTTCTTTCACCAATCAACTCCACATAACCTAAGGAACATTTCCCACCCATCACCATGGCCTGAAACACCCTAAAACAAAAATACGATTTTTGTTAAACCAGAACGGAACCCTTCAAAATAGCCCAAATAAACTTCATCCAAGCATTCCATTAGCACAAGGGGGACCAGAGGAGTCATTCTGCACCAAGGAAAGGCTCAGAAAGTTCCAGTTTGAAGAACTTCAGTTCAGGTATTCATCAAGAACAAATTTTCCAGAACCTCTTTTTCTTGTTATAAAATGATTCTATATGCTTTGCTGATCACCATGATGTGCTTATAATTAAAAATGGTTGAGAAATGAGTGTGTATTGATGTTCTGAAATTTTGCCCGTGAAAAATGTTTGCTTCGATTTTCTTGATTCATGAAGTATAAATGATGTTTGATGATTGATTTTGATTGTATGATGCATGGGGAGTGTTTCTGGGCAGTTATTTTGGCTTGGGGTGACCTGTAGAGGAAACTAGGGTTGGAGCTCGCCGGAGAAGATGATCGGAGCTTATCTCCGGTCACCTGAAAGTGTTTAGGGTTAATTAGGGTTTAGGTTGCCAGATTTAATGAGGACCCTTGGATTGTGTTTAGATTAAGTTTTGGACGGCTCAGATTATTCACTTAGCCCTAATTATAATTAATTAACTAAAACCTAATTAATTAACTCAGATCAAACCAAGGCCATTGGATCACGCGCAAATCTCACTTTTAAACCTAGGCCCTTAGATCAACTTACCCCAAGTCAAGCTGACTAGCAATCCTGACCCTTTATCTAAGCCTCACAAACCATAGGAACATCCAAGCATGATAATTTTAGGGTTGTATATAGTCTCCCTTAGTTTTTACCTTTTGAGTCTCCTTGAGTCTCTGCTTCTCATCTCAATAACAAAGGCTAAACAATTAAAGTTTTGGGGCTCTGTATTAGGGTTATGCTTGTATCCTTATCTTAGGATGGAGTGTATAACTTTAATACTTAGTGTTAAACCTTTAAGTTGTTTTCACCTCTTAATCAAAACACCTAATAATCATTAAGACTTAAGCTTGTAACTTGGGCCTTATATTAGGGTTACATCTCTTCCTGTTGGTTCAGAGGGACTAACCCTAGTGTTTAATGGACAAGTCCCCCTCAGGTTTAGTCTTACAAACATAAAATCGATTTCTTAATCCCACCTTTAATTAAAATCCACTTTAATAAAGGCTTGTTATATAATGATTTTAATCCCTAACCATGGATTAAGTTGAGGTATCTTCCTCATCTTAAGTGTCTTCATCTATCATCCTTCTCTTAGGATGGTGTAATGAGTTCACTAATCCTTGACTAGAGATTAAACTCATTACTTAACACAAAACAAAAATCCAAAAAAACACACTTAATAATCACAAGTAGGTTAATGATCTTAATCCTGCATCATCATGGCAATTAAGTTGAGATTTCCATCTCATACTTAAGTAGACTCATTATCCCTAATCAGGGGTGATATAATGAGTTTACGACCCTTGATTAAGGATTAAGCTCATTATCTTATGCAAAGCACCAAAAACAATAAAAAACTGAAAACACAAAAACAAACAATAAACGTCTCCTCTGGGATTCTTTTCTCATCATATTCACTCTGAAAATGAGAACTTGTTTCTTCCGTCTAATACAAGACAGTTAGCACTTGAGCCAGACGAGTCACACACTTGAGTATAGACAAGCAAGCAGTTCACAATCAAAAACACTAAGTCTCTTTGAGTCGAACTACGGTGTTCTGACTTCCTCATTGCACGAGAGGATACGTAGGCATAACTTAACAGTTATCGAACAAAAGTCTCTTTGTCTCTCTCCCTCTCTCCTCTTCCTAGCTTTCTTTCCTTAGCCTCAGTTTTGAGCACTCACTTTCTTCATGCACTGACACTCTGTAAATCCTTTTCTCCCTAGCTTTTATGCACAGTTTAGCACATACATTATCCTCTTTTAAGCACAATCAAGTAAGCGTGGATCCCGTCGAGTACGACGGACGATCTGGGTGCTAATACCTTCCCAGGTCGTAACCTACCCCCTTACTCAGTTTCTCTGGTTCCCAGTCTTATCCATTCCTTTCTAGGTTTATGCAGCATTACCTTTCCTTCGGGATAAAAATGCCTAGCTGGCGACTCTATTCAACCTCAACCTCCAACATCGTCGACGGTTCGCGTTTGCACCGGGATGAAAATCCGGGGAACGACACAATGTTTCAAAGTTCTTAGCATGAATTTTGGATTTGTTCAATTTTCGTAAGTCTTGTGATCGGGATGTGTTGGTGGAGAATTGTAGAGTTGAATTAGGAGACGGGTTTGCATCTTCTTTCTGGAAAACGGATTGGACAGGGAGAGGTCCTCTTTCGATTGGACGGGTTCGCGGTGTCGCAATTGGAGAATGTGTCAGTGGCAGCGATGGGTGGATGGTTTGAAGATATGTGGGAATAAGGTGATTTGGGGTGTCAAATTCGGGGACCTGAAACTGTTGTTCAGGAAGATGAAGTGGCAGGTCATGGTGTAGTGTCTCAGGAGGGGCAACATGAAGGTAATTTATTTGGTAGAAGAGAAATTGTGTCTTCTGGTGTAGGTATGCAACATTCTTATGGCAGTTCCATGTGAAGCGGTTTGGTTGAGACAGAGGGAGAGGTACTGTTTCGGACGATTATAGGCAGGATGCAGATTCTGTTTTTGTGTTACAGAGGGAGGCGAGACTGTTTCAGTCCGAGATGTACTGTTCTGGTTTGCTTGATTCTGCAGGTACTAGTTCTGGGGTTTTGGAACAACTTGTTCAGTGCTCTTCAACAGGTCCAGAGGAAACAGGCAGGGGTCGGGTTTTGGCAGCTTCTCCAATTCAGAATATACTCACGGTTGGCACAACTGATTCGGGGCAGGAAGACTTTTTATCAGGCGTGCATTGAGGTGTTTCTTGGAGGCGTTTAATCCAATTCAAGAAGTTAAAGATATGTTAATTTGGATGGGCGAGAGTAAAGGGATTTTTTTGGTTTGTTCCTACTACAATTTAGCTTTTAAGCGTTGTATTCCGTTTGCCCCTTTTAATAGGAATGATCAGGCTTTTGATTTGGTTTGGAGATCAGTGGTCCTATTCAAAGTAAAGGCTTTCGATTGGCGGAGTTTCTCAAATTCTTTTCCTTCTAGAAACGCGTTGATGCGAAGAGGAGTCATTTTGGATTACAACACTCAATTATGTCCTTTTTGTTCTTCGCATTCGGAGACGTTTGTAACACGGTGGGAGAATTGACTTTAAGTTATGTTGCGGATAGCAAGAGTCGCCACCGACTTTTATTTTATCCAAAAGGAAAGAGTATAAAAGAACAGGAAAGACCTTAAGAGATATTTTTGGGTCCGGGGGGTAGGTTATGTAAAGGGAAGGTGTTAGCACCCTTTACATCCATGGTTATCCATGGGCTCTTAGTTACTTAGCTCACTTTTGAATTATTTTTGAAAGTGTAGTGTGTGAATAGAAAAATTTTCATAATAGTTAATAATGATCCATGTACGGATGCGTAAAAACTTGTTTTTTGAAAATTTGTTTGAAACTTGTTAAGTGTTTGAAAAATGGAGTGAGCAAGCAACTAGGAGGTACCTACCCTAAAGTTTTAAGTCTTTCTTGTTCTTTATCCTTTAATTGGTAAGACTATCCCTACTATTAAGGAGTAGGTAGTCATTACCTTGGATGTTAGGGACATGTGAGGGTCATCTGTTTATGAAGGCAACTGTGGGGTGTATTAAGCATTCTGGAAGGACTATCATCATTATTCGAAAAGGGACTTGATCTTTAAAGGCAACCATTAGGGACTTGATGATTTTTTCTTTTAGGGGACTTGCTTTACACACCCCACTTGACCTTATTAGTAGGCAACATTGAGGGATAACCTTAGGAATGTGAGATGGCGATTAAAAATCGACTTACGTGTGTGAGTGTTCAATATTATTTATCTTTAATTAAAATGATCTAAGTTTATTTTTAAATAGAATATATATTTGCACTCCCTAAATTACTAACCATAGCATAAAAATTAAATATTTAAATATTTACAAAATTACACCAAGAAGCAATTACATAATAATTATAATAAGCAAATTAAAAATAAATAGCAAAATATAAATAATAAGCAAAAATAATAAATAAGCAATAAATAAATAAATAGGGGTTAGTAATAATAATAATTAAAAATAGGGTTAGTAAAAATATTAAAAAAATAAAGTTAGTGAAATAATAATAATAATAAAATATATAAGATTAATGAAGCAAAAATAATAAATAATAACATGGTTAATAATTAAAATAAATAAAATTAGCCAAAATATTATAAGAATAAAAGATTAACAATTTTTTAATATAGGCAATTATATTTACAAATTATTTTTAAATGTATTATAATTACAAAGTTTAATTATTATAAATTCAATTTATTTCTAAACAATTATTTATCAAAAGATATCTATACATTATATGAAGAAAATAGGTTTTAAATATCATATTTACAAAAATTAATCACATTTACAAAAGTTAATTTTTATTAATTATTACATTTACAAAAATTATATTAAATAAATATATATATTATAATTATATAAAGAATTAGAAAGTAAAAATTATTTAGAAAATAAAATTAGGTTTTCACAAAATTAGGGTTTTATTTAGAAAAGTATTTTTTAGGGTTTTTAATTTAATTATACAAAATTATTTAACTAATATGCATATATTACATTTACAAAAAATAATAAAGAAAATAATTTTTTGAATTAGAAAAAATAAAAAGTTTAGAACTTTAGAAAATAAGATGTTATTTTAAATATTTGAATATATATGATTTATTTTTTATTAATAACAAGAAAATAATTAAACTAATTACATAAGAAATTAAAATAGAAAAAGTAGTGAAAAAAAATACCTTGGCTGGGTTTGAACCCAGGACATTCAGGCTGCAACCATCAAAACATACCATCAGGCCAGCCAGGCTTTGGTGATAATAGAATGAGTCAGCTTTGTTTTGTGTCTTGCCTTGAAAAATCCAGAAAATAATGAAAACAAAAGGCCTGGGGTGGTGTTGAACCCAGGACCTCATAGATACACACACGCGCGCATTACCACCTGGCTGGGAGAGCCCTTCTGGTAGTGTGTTGGCAACCATACATAATATATTATGTACACTTAACCTGAAAAGAAAAAGAAAAAAAATACACCCAGCCAAGTATCGAACCAGCGCCCTCACACCATACGCGTATCAGCCTTACCACTGGGACAAACGTAAATTTGTGAAACATAACCAGGATTAATTCATAATATTTTTAAATGAAATTTGAATTTTTAAAACAGGCGCGAATTGACTTCGTCTTCTTCCTTGTGCCCTTCGAAATTAATTGCGAATCCAGCTACGATTTTTCCTGCGAAAAATAAATCCCAGCAAGACCTACGAAATTCAATGGGCAACAAAACTGTACAATTTCATAAAATTAAGCACAGCATTATAATCCAGACATTCATGCGATTCATCCTGTGTTTTTAGAATCTATTTATGTTCCTTAAATTAGAAACCCCTAAATCTAGGTCCAAACCCTAACCATGGTGTTTCATGATTTAGCTACGGTTCCTTTGATTTATTTGTCCAGAAACGATCTACACAACATTATAAACAACATTAGACAAACAAAATCCATTAATTTGCAGTGAATTGATGTAATCGAAAAAAGGAAAAGCAAGAACAAGTATGGCTCGGGTTGAGCAATATGGTGCATATGGGATGCATATGGGTGATGATTTCGCTTTGTGGATGCCCAAGGAACACGTCTATGATCTTGTTTTACCTTCAGATGCTCTGGATTGAAGAATCCGAATGTGAGTTTTGAATGGTTTTTTTGAGGTTTGGAACTTACACTTAGAGGCAGCAAAATCGTGTATGGGCAAGGGCAATGAGTTTAGTACTTATATGTGAATGAATTAGGTTAAGAAAATTGAATTGTTGTGTGGAGATTTTGATATTTGAAGATTGAAAAAGATCATGGTTTAAAATTCAAATATTTGTTCATGAAGGCTTGCTATTTTTGTACCAATCTCATGATTTCCTTCCCTTTCAATTCAAATCAGTATTGATGAGATTCTAGAAGCTCAATCTTCATCAAATATTGTATTTTCATATTTTATATTTATTTAAAATGATTTTTTATGAATTAAATCAAAATAAATCAAAATAAAATAATAAAAATTCTGATTTTTAATCATTTGGGTCGTGCATGATGATATGGTATGGATTGGATCACAATTTGGCAAGCCCATTTGGAAGAAATTGGTTTTAAACCTCCATTTTCATCATAAACCATCACAAAATTTCCCAACTTTGCAAGGGCATATCTCCCTCAATTTTAAAGGTATGAGAGTGTTCTTGGACATTTTGGAAAGCTTGAAGAGTCCTATAAACAACCCCATTGGTTTCATGTCCATATCATTTACCAATCTCAAGTTATGCCCTTTTGAAGTTGTTGACTTTTTGTTGACTTTTGAAATGACCTATAATGTCTTAGCTCATATCTTCCAAATGAAGCATTTTTGGGCTTGACTTGCAAGATCAAAGTTGTAGAGAATTCAATTTCCTTCAAAATTAGATTTGAGTGGAGACTTGGTGATGAAGTATGTGAAATTTATGGCTGGTCAAAGTTCAGTTGACTTTTACTGAGGAAACCCTAATTTAGAAACTCCTGATTCTTGATGATCTGGAATTTCCTTGATGAATCATGATCAACCCTTGATCAAATGATGAATTTTACTTCATATACTTGATGTTGGCAAAAAATCATGAAGTTTGACTTTGGTTTGACCACAGTTGACCTCAGTTTGACTTTTTAATTGCATTGACTGATTTTGACTTATCTGATCATCTGACTGAGCAAACTTTTGAGAAAAGTCTTGAAACTTGTCATGGGGGTTCTTATATACATATAAGATGTTATGAAGCTCACTTGAATTCTTGGAAGTCCATTTAGCCTGATGAAAGTCAAAACCCTAGTTTTGGATGCACTGCTTAGGAGGTGCATTGTCTGAGGGGATTGTCAACTCTTTTGACCAATTGTGAACTTTGTGAACCTTGTGAACCATCATAAAATGTCTTGTGATCCTCATGGGAGGTATTGTGAAGCTTGTGAACCTTGTGAACCTCATGAAGTGACTTGTAGACTTCATGAACCTCATGAAAGGTTATGTAAACATTGTGAATCTTGTGAACCTTGTGAACCTTCAAGAAGTAACTTGTAGACTTCATGAACCTCATGAAAGGTCTTGTAAATGTTTGAGAAGCTTGTGAACCTTGTGAACCTTCAATAAGTGACTTGTAGACTTCATGAACCTCAAGAAAGGTATTGAAAGCATTGTGGAACTTGTGAACCTTGTGAACCTTCATAAAGTAACTTGTAGACTTCATGAACCTCATGAAAGGTCTTGTAAGTGTTGGGAAACTTGTGAACCTTGTGAACCTTTTTAGAACACAAAGTCTTGTATTGTGAGGGCAAATTTTGGGGTGCAACAGCTGCCCCTGTTCAATTTTCTGAAACCTGAGGGGTTAGATTGGTATATTTGCCAGTCATGACCTGGAAGGTTGAAGGGGATTGAACACAAAAGCCCAAAAATTTGCACTCACCAGTGCATGAAGTGATATAGATGGATAGTTGAATATGATTGAGTGGGCTTAAAGATGCCACTTGGAAGTACTGGAGATGGGCTTAGAGATGCCATCTAAAGAACTGGATGTGATGATAGCTTTGTGTTGATACTGGATTTCAGTACTAGGTCTTCGTATAGGCCGTCTCTGAATCATTTATGCAACATGACTTGAGTTGTTGGATGGACCAGTAGAAATAAGTCTTGTGATGATTATCTCTTCTGGAAATATTTTGGACTAGGGAATAGATCTTTGTACAGACCGTTTACCTATTCTCTAAGGGCCAAAAGAACGTCAGGATTTGTTCTTAAGGATCAAAAGAACGTCAGGATTTGTCCTTCTGAGTAAAATATCTTGAACAAGGAGTCAAAAGAGCGTCAGGATTTGCTCTTAAGGGTCAAAAGAACGTCAGGATTAGTTCCTCTGAGAAATGTTTTGAACAAGGGGCCAAAAGAGCGTCAGGATTTGCTCTTAAGGGTCAAAAGAACGTCAGGATTTGTTCTTCTGAAAGAGTCTTGGAGGATGAAGCAGTCTAGAAGTAATGATGATAGCTGTCAGGAGGATGGAGCAATCCTGAGGTAATAATATGATTTCAGGAGGATGAAGCAATCCTGATGTAATAAAAAGCTGTCAGGAGGATGGAGCAATCCTGAGGTAATAATATGATATGCTTTCAGGAGACTGGAGTAATCCTGATGTAACAGCATGTCTTCAGGAGGATAGAGCAGTCCTGATGAGATTATAAGCTTTCAGGAGGATGAAGCAGTCCTGAGAGATTGATGATATGCTTTCAGGAGACTGGAGTAATCCTGATGTAACAGCATGTCTTCAGGAGGATAAAGCAGTCCTGAGGATCATAAGTTTCTTTGTTGGATAATTAACCTGAAACCAAGGTGACATTCCGTATAATAATATTAGTTTATGCTTTATGTATGCATGCATAGTATAATGCACCTAAGTAAATGTATTATGTATTTATGGATATGTATGTTATGGTATGATGTAAATGATGTATGTATGATATGATACTGCCGGAAGCGTCTGGATATCTTCGTATAACAACTGCTGGCCAGGGAAAATAAATCCCGATTCGTTGCTGAAGAATATATTATAACCTTCCGTATGCTGGGGATAATAAGGCATATATCACCTCCCGGATGCTGGGGATAGCAAGGCATATATAACCTTCGTCTTCGTTTGATAGTAGGGTAGATATAGCATCCCGTCTTCGTTCGTCGTACCCTTATTGGAAAGTAAATTCCCGAGTATCCGTATGAGGATAAAAGAGATGGATATAAATTCCAGGGGAGATGTGACTTTATGAAGATGGATTCGTCCTACTGGGGGTTTGTAACTGTCTTGTAAAGATGAACAGGCGAAGCTTCGTTGAAATCCTTCCCTCGTTCGTCCTTAGTAAATACTATTACTGCATTTTTATGCATTTCTGGTAAACATCAATCATATTAAAAGCATACATGCATTGTTGGTAAACATCAATCATATTCAAAAGCATACATACATTCAAACACAACCAATGGACGTTTCGCTTATGTAAATAGGGTAAAAGTAAATCTGGATTCAAAAGATGGAATTTATTTATATCAAAAAGTGACCCATACACGGGTAAGTTTGTACAAGGAGACATAAACCCTAGTAAGAGGATTTTGTCATAAAGTTTTTACAAAATAGAGAAAATTAGCTATGTGGGAAACAATCCTATTGAGTTTCAATTCTACTATTGCCATTATCTTCAAGTATCTCATCTTCTGTTGTTGAGACGAAAACGATTGGATTGAGCTTTATCTGTTCGAGCTTGAATAAGTAGTACCACTGATTGCAGTTTCATGAGTGATCCAAACGAGACATAGTCATACGCTTTAATCCCTAACTTTTGCCTGGATTGCCCTTTCAGGTTTTCAATCCACCGGGATACCCTTTTTTGCCCAAGCCGCCTTTTTAGGTTTTCGACTTGCCGGGTGTACATCTTTTTATATATATCCCTAATTTTTGCCCAAACCCTTTTGGTCTGCCGGGATGCCCTTATTTTTGCCTAGGCCTGTCAACCTAGCGGGTCTCTTTTTATGCGTAGTATTTTTTAACTATGTCTGCGTTTACAGGCTGTGGAACATCTTCACCATCCATTGTAGTGAGTATCATGGCACCTCCTGAGAACACTGTCTTGACTACGAATGGTCCTTCATATGTTGGAGTCCACTTGCCCCTAGGATCACCCTGTGGTAATATGATACGCTTGATTACCAAGTCACCAGCCTGATATACCTTTGGCTTAACCTTCTTGTTAAAAGCTTTGATCATTCGTTTCTGGTACATCTGGCCATGACAAACTGCTGCTAATCTCTTCTCATCAATCAAATTTATTTGGTCCAGTCGAGTCTGAATCCACTCATCTTCATCCAAGCCTGCATCCTTCATAATTCTTAAGGAGGGAATCTGAACTTCAATGGGCAGAACTGCTTCCATACCATAGACTAAGGAGAATGGGGTTGCCCCTGTTGAAGTACGTATTGTGGTACGATAACCATGAAGAGCAAATGGTAACATCTCATGCCAATCCTTGTAAGTAACAGTCATCTTCTGTACAATCTTCTTAATGTTCTTATTAGCAGCTTCAACTGCCCCATTCATCTTCGGACGATACGGAGAAGAGTTATGATGCTTAATCTTGAACTGCGTGCAGAGATCAGTAATCATAGTGTTGTTCAGATTAGAGCCATTGTCAGTGATAATCCTTTCAGGGATGCCATATCTACAGATGAGATTATTCTTAATGAACCGAGCCACAACATTCTTTGTAACAGATGCAAATGAAGCTGCCTCCACCCACTTCGTGAAGTAATCAATAGCAACCAGGATGAAACGATGCCCATTGGAAGCAGTAGGCTTGATCTCACCAATCATATCAATGCCCCACATGGCAAAGGGCCAAGGAGCAGTCAACACATTCAATGGAGATGGAGGTACATGAACTTTATCAGCATAGATTTGACATTTGTGACAAGTTCTGGAGTGTTGATAGCAATCAGCTTCCATGGTAGACCAATAGTAACCTGCTCTCAAAATCTTCTTTGCCATAGTATGACCACTAGAATGAGTACCAAAGATCCCATCATGCATATCTTCCATAATCTCAGTTGCTTCTTTCTTATCCACACAACGAAGCAAAGTTGAATCATGATTGCGTTTGTACAAAATGCCATTACTCAAAAAGAACTTAGCAGAGAACCTCCTCAGAAACTTCCTATCTTTGACAGATGCCCCTTCAGGGAACTCCTGAGCTTCAAGATATCTTTTCACTTCATAGAACCAAGGCTTCTCTTCTACCCCTTCAGTGTCAATCTCATTGCAGTATGCAGGCTTTTCAAATCTATCAATGGTAATCTTGGGAGCTTCATCATCCCAGCTGATCTCAAACATAGATGCCATGGTGGCTAATGCATCGGCCAACTGATTTTCTCTTCGTGGAATGTGCTCAAAGGTAATCTCTTTGAAATGTGGGATCAAAGACAACACATGCTCTCTGTAAGGAATGAGGTTATCATGCTTGGTATCCCAATCTCCTTTAATCTGACTTACTACCAGGGTTGAATCTCCATACACATCAAGGAACTGAATCTTCATATCAATAGCAGCTTTAATACCCAGGATACATGCCTCATACTCAGCCATGTTATTGGTACAATAGAAACAAAGTCTGGCAGTAATCGGGGTATGACAACCTTCAGGGGAACTAATCACAACACCAACACCATTACCAAGTGCATTAGAGGCACCATCAAAAACCATAGTCCATCGGGATCCTTGTTCAGGTCCGTCATATTGTCCAGGTTCTTTGGTAATAATCATAATGTCTTCATCAGGGAACTCAAAATTCATTGACTGGTAATCATCTACTGCTTGATGAGCCAAATGATCATCAACAACACTTCCCTTGATGGCCTTCTGAGTAGTATACTGTATGTCATATTCTGTCAAGATCATTTGCCATCTTGCAATTCTTCCGGAGAGAGCAGGTTTCTCAAATATGTACTTGATTGGATCCATCTTTGAAATCAATAAGGTAGTATGGGTCAACATATACTGTCTTAGTCGGCGAGCAGCCCATGCCAAAGCGCAGCAAGTTTTCTCGAGCAGTGAGTATCTTGTTTCACAGTCGGTAAACTTTTTGCTAAGGTAGTATATTGCCTGCTCTTTTCGACCAGACTCGTCATGTTGCCCCAACACACACCCCATTGAGTTGTCTAACACTGTTAAGTACATAATCAAGGGTCTTCCATCAACTGGTGGCATCAAAATTGGTGGTTCCAGCAGATATTTCTTGATTTCATCAAAGGCAGTCTGGCACTCATCATTCCATTCCATCACCTGATCTTTCTTCAACAACTTGAAGATTGGCTCACAGATGGTAGTTAATTGGGAAATAAATCTTGCAATGTAGTTCAATCGTCCCAAGAAACCCCTAACCTCCTTCTCAGTACGGGGAGCTGGCATTTCTCGTATAGCTTTCACTTTTGCAGGATCCACTTCAATACCTTTTCCACTGACAATAAAACCTAGGAGCTTTCCAGATCTAACCCCAAAAGTACACTTGTTTGGATTCAATCTCAACTTGTATTTCTTCAACCTCTCAAACAACTTGTGCAGATGATCAAGATGTTGCTCTTCATTCTGAGACCTGGCTATCATATCGTCCACATATACCTCTATCTCATGATGAATCATATCATGAAACAAAGCCACCATAGCACGCTGATATGTTGCCCCTGCATTCTTCAAACCAAATGGCATTACCTTATAGCAAAAGGTGCCCCACTGTGTCACAAATGTTGTCTTCTCCATATCTTCAGGTGCCATCTTGATCTGATTGTAACCAGAGAAACCATCCATAAAAGAGAATACCTTATGCTGAGCAGTGTTGTCTACCAGAATATCAATATGAGGAAGTGGAAAGTCATCTTTGGGGCTAGCCTTGTTCAAATCTCTGTAGTCCACACACATACGTACCTTACCATCTTTCTTAGGAACTGGTACCACATTTGCAACCCACTGAGGATAAGAAGTCACTGCTAAGAACCCTGCATTGAACTGTTTCATTACCTCTGCCTTGATCTTTTCTGACATTTCAGGACGCATACGACGAACCTTCTGCTTCTTTGGACGACAATCTTCTTTCACTGGCAAACGGTGAACCACAATGTCTGTATCCAACCCTGGCATATCTTCATAAGACCAAGCAAAGATCTCCACATAGTCACGTAACATTTGAATCAACCTGCTCTTGACACTGTCCTCTAAATCAGCCCCTATCTTGACCTCTTTTCTGTTTTCTTCAGTCCCCAGATTCACAACTTCGACTGGCTCTTCATGTGGCTGTATAGCTTTCTCTTCTTGTTGTAGCAACCTAGCAAGCTCTACAGGTATTTCACAATCGTCCTCATTTCCGTCTTCAGTTTGATAGATCGGATTCTCGAAATTATAATTGGCAATAGTAGAACTGTTATCAACAGGATCCAGAGTGGATGAGGATCTGCATTTTAGTGATGTGGGTGTGTGTAAGAACACATAGCTGATAAAGCAAAAATAAAAGAAAAGAAAGACAAGGAACACAATATTTACGAAAACGAAAACGTCCACTGATTTTATTGAATGAAGTATGCAAATGAAATGACAGCCCGTAACAAGCGCGCCATTGTGCCCCGGGTAAGGCACATGGCTTGAAAGTTTTATTATTCAAGAAATTACAAATTTAAAATATAACAACACAGTAATAGTATTTACTCCTGACTAAAGGAGATAGGGATAACATCTTCAGCTTTCCAATTATTGAGTCCAGCACCCACAGTAGGAAAAATCCATGCATCCAAGTTGTAGTCTTCATCTTAATCTCCCACAACATTAATCTGGTCCTTCACAACCCCTTGACTAGTGATACGGGCAGCATGGGCACGACGAACAGCCTTCTGGGATTCTGCAGTGAAACCCAAACCAAACTTGCCAGACTTGTATGGAATATCAGGAAGCTGACCCCAAATAGTACAACCACCTTCATCCACCACAGCTCTAGCATCATTGAGGGAGGCCATTGCCATTGTTGGAGGCTTTCTGGTGACCACAGGAACTTTCTTCACAACAGGAGGAGCTACATAATCATTAACAACCTAGGGAACCACTTCAAATGTCTGACACGGAGTCTCAATGTATTCACCTTCCATTTCCAGATACTTGAAGGTATTCACATGACTGACAAAGTATTCTTCTTCTCCATAGACAGTAACAACTTTTCCATCTACCGGATATCTCAACTTTTGGTGCAATGTAGAAGTTACAGCACCTACCCCATGGATCCAAGGACGACCAAGCATACAAGAGTACGAAGGACGAATATCCATCAAAAAAATGTAGCAGTAAACACCTGGGAGCCAACTTTGATTGGAAGATCAATTTCCCCATGCACTACTCTTCTAGAACCATCAAAAGCCTTTACCACAATATTACTGGGCTTCAGCACAGCATCTTCAGGACTCAGCTTATTCAGGACTTCCTTAGGCAACACATTTAGAGAGGAACCATTGTCTATCAGCACATGTGACAGGGTAGTGCCCCTGCATTCAATTGAAATATGCAAGGCCCTGTTATGATCCCTCTTGGCAGGGGTCAAATCAGCATCAGAAAACCCTAACCCATTATCATAGGTCAGGTGGGCAACACAATTCTCAAACTGGTCAACAGAAATGGCATTGGGCACATGAGCAGTCTTCAGAAACTTGATCAAGGACTTTGCATGAGCCTCAGAACATAATAACAAAGACATCATAGAAATCTTCGAGGGAGTATGTCCCAACTGATCAACAATGTCATAATCACTCTTGCGAATGATTTTCAATACTTCTTCCATCTGCTTAGAGAGGTCATCAGCAGCTGGCACATCAGTAGATACAGGTTCAATGACAGGACCCTTGCCCCGAGCATCAGTGGTGGAAGTAGTAGCAGGAGTAACTGCATTCTTGGAAGTAACTGGAGGAGAGAAGACTCTTCCACTACGAGTGATCTTGCTAGATCCAGCAATATTATCAATGTCAACAAGCACATCAGCTACAGGCTCTTGCTTAACACCATGGATGTAAACATCAGATCCATAATGCCAAGGCACAGCTTTGTCAGATGTATACGGGATAGGACCAGGAGTATTAATGACCACAGGAGCTACTCTGGCTTCAGCAACAACTTTCACGGGACCTTCAGCAGTAATTTTGATTGGACCTTGATGAGTGATTTTAATGGGACCCTTTGAAGTGATTCTTATTGGTACTTTGTCAACCATGTCAACCTCTTCAATCTTCCTACCTTGAGTCAGAAGATCCACCATACTTTCTACAGACGACGGAGTCCTCTCAAACACTATAGTATACTTATCCATGAGACGTTGAATTCCATCTCTCAGTATGAAGCAACTATCCGGCTTATAGGTACAATACAAACAATCTTCACGACAACCTGGAAAGATCCCAACTTGTACTAACCTCTTTTTGATAACAGACAGTGGTGTGGTCAACTCTATAACTGAATAGACATGTAGATCTTCATCAATGGCATTGACAGTCTTCTCGTGATTCGGCATTGGAGCAGTAATCACATTTGGAGTACCTGGAGGATCAAACTCAATTTCTCCAGCATCAATCATATCTTGAATTTTATTCTTCAAGATCCAGCAGTTATTAGTATCATGTCCCTGACAGTTTGAATGATATGCACATCGTGCATTGGGATTGTACCTGGGAGAGGCAACATTAGGATTCTGAGGAGCCTCTTTCAAAGTAATGAGTTCAGCCTTCAACAAGTGTTGCAATGCCTGTGCCATTGACATGTTGATCTTCGTGAACTACCTTCTAGCCCTCTGTTGGTTGCCCTGTGGCTGCTCTGTTGTTGCAGGAGTTGGATTTGAAATATGCACTGCACTAACAGACTGATGTCTTCTGTTACGATCAGGCTGACCATAAACAGCATTAGATTCTTTCTTCCCAGTGGGAGGCTTCTTTGCAACACCTGATGAGGAAGCACCCACTTGGATCTTACCATTCTTTATACCATTCTCTACTCGCTCTCCTGTCATTATCAACTCAGTGAAGCCGGATAATGAGCTTCCAATGAGATGACTGTAGAACGGACCATTCAGCGTACACATAAACATATCAACCAATTCCCTATCAGTCAAAGGGGGTTGAACTCTTCCAGCTAAATCTCTCCACTTCTGAGCATACTCTTTAAAACTTTCTTTGGCACCCATAGACATGCTCTGAAGCTGCATGCGAGTGGGGGCTAAGTCAGCATTGTATTGATACTGCTTATAGAAAGCTTCAGCAAGATCATTCCAGTCTCTGATGTTGACACTCTCCAACTGATAATACCACTCCAACTGAGCTCCAGATAAACTCTCTTGAAAAAAATGGATCCACAACTTCTTATCAGCAGTGTGGGGTTGAATTCTTCTAACATAGGACCTCAGATGCAACTTGGGACAAGAGACCCCATCATAAACAACAAACGTAGGAACCTTGAAACCAATGGGTATGACTACCCCAGATATCAAACTCAAATCCTCAAAATCCAGCCCAGATGACTTTTGCAACTCCATGGCATCCATCCTATCCACCAGCCTCTTGAATTTGTCTTCATTAGGATCATGGTAGTAATTAGCCTCAGAATCAGAGTCCCCCATAGTGTTGTGGAGACTGCCTCCCTCTTGCTCAAATTCCTCAGATTCATAGTCTTCAGCTGGTTCCTTGGTCTTGGCAAGACCTTTGAACCTTCTTCCCATGTTGATCAAACCAGCAGACCTTCTAGTCTTCTTAGTCTTCTTGGCCAGCAGTGCCTTCAATTCATCCTGCCCTTTGGACAGGTTCAAGATCAGCTCTTGGAACTGTGCATTTTGTGCCTGGAGATCCTTAACTGATTGTTCAAGAGCCATTGCTGAAATAAACAGCGAGAAGATGAGAAACCTGTGCACAATTATAAACCTGTGATTCCATGAAATGATATGTGAATGCATATGCAATGTTTTCAAGGACCGCAGGATTTAAATTTGTTTAGACAAACACGAAAGTAAACTTTTATTAGTAATAACTTTGTTTTTCCTTTTAGGCTTACAAAAATGAAATGAAATAAGTACAAAAGATGGGGTTTTAAGTCTCCCATGGACGTTTCCTCTTTGTGTTGAGGTATGAGTTGAGGTTCCGCTCCTCGTGAAGTTGCTTTGTTAGTTCCAGGATTCTTGCTTGGCTTGCTTTGTAATGAGCCTCGAAAGTATCCCTTTGCTCCTTCAGTTGGATCCATGATCTCTGCAAGTCTTCCTTATCAGTAGGCATGTCTAGGTGAAGGATGGTATAAGATGTGTCTCCTTCAGCAACAGGTTCCATGGTAACTGGTAGGACGGCAGGATATGGCATCACGAGATCGCACCCATCTGAGATAAGCTTCCATAGGAATAGTGTACTTAGGCTCCAGTGTCTTGCTATCAATCCTGTTTACCTTTCCCCAAGCTCGTATGAATCTCTGACGATAACCTTGAAGATCGTTGTCGTAATCAAACACAATGCCCTGAATCAACATATCATGTGGACCATCACTTCGGGCGTAACCAAACTGTCGTAAAGCTAGAGAGGGGTTGTAAGTGATGCCTCCTCTTATGCCTAGAAGTGGCACATTAGGGAACTCCCCACAACGGTCAATGATGGTGACATTCTCCATAGATCTGGAGCACCAATGGATATCGGAGTGAGAAAGTGACATGATCCTCTTGGACCATCTGAACCCTTGCTCATTCTTCATTACTGAGCGAGGAAGGTGAGAAATAAACCACCTAAAAAGCAAAGGTATACATCACATCAAAGTTCATCTCGCCCTTGTAGTACGGGTGTGAAGAGAATGCAGGATGTCTCCAAGCAATGTAGGCACTGGATTGTGACTCAGGAAAATGTTGATGGCATGAACATCTATGAACTGATCTGGATTGGGGAACAATACTAAGCCATATATCAGCAAGGCTAAGATCTCCTCAAAAGCATCATAGCTCATGGCTTTCAAGAACACTTGAGCTTTATCCATTAATACTTTAGCAAGAATACCCTTGACTCCGCTTCTCGTTTCTAGAACAATGTCAGACTTCTTCAGATGTAGAGCTGCAGCAATAACCTCTGGTTTAAGCTCCTTCTCCAAGCCTGTGAAGGGTCTTTGATCAAGAACAGGTATACCCAGAAGCTTAGAGAACTCCTCCATTGTAGGAACCAGCTGGTAGTCAGGGAATGTAAAGCAATGGTGCTTAGGGTCAAAGAACTGAAACAACACACTCATCATGTCTTCATTGAACCCTGAAGTGACTAGATCCAATAGGTGACCATGTCTCTTGATGAACTGGGAGTGATCAGACACTTGAGAAACCAACTCTTTAAGCTTGGGAGGTATCCCCACAAAGTTGATCCTGATGGTGTTTCTACGAGCAGAAGCCATGACCTGCAAAAAAAAGAACAAAGATAAATCCTTTGGTCCTTGAAATGGTTAGAGAAAATGTTATGCTTATGATGCATGATGATGTCATGATGTTATGTTCAATCACAAACATGTGGCACACACAAACAAGTCACACCATAGCCCTAGGTTTAAAGGCTTGCATGAGGTTCAAAGGTAAGTACCCTCCCCTGAAGTTAGATGGTTCATCCTGTCCTACAAAAGTAACCAGGTTCTAAGGGATCTCAATATCATTGATCCTTCACAAGGGTGGTTGATCAGAAGGCAACTTACTTGCCAACCAAAACCCTCCAAGTTTAAGATCTCAATGAGCGTAGTATCGAGTGTCAACCAACTTCAGTCTGCACCAAAGCCGGTTACCTCACTACTTTCTAAAGGCCAAGATGAGTTAACTAGGGTTCTAAAAGTTAGTTAGTGCATTGACAACATATGGCAGCCTCATATTATCCTCAACTTGACTTAAGGAACATAAGCACCAACCAAGAAGTCACACTAACTATGGCCACCAGATCAACCATATCGATATACGTCGTACGGTTTCCTTGGTCTATTGCCATTTACCTAAGGTACACTAGATCCGGGTTAGGACCTTTCACACATAAGAGCACCCCAACAATATAATAATAAAGCAAACAAATTAAACAATATTAAAGTGATCTTAATTCCTAAGGGTACCCCTCTTTAATTTAGATCCCCAGCAGAGTCGCCAGTTCTGTAACACGGTGGGAGAACTGACTTTAAGTTATGTTGCGGATAGCAAGAGTCGCCACCGACTTTTATTTTATCCAAAAGGAAAAGGTATAAAAGAACAGGAAAGACCTTAAGAGATATTTTTGGGTCCGGGGGGTAGGTTATGTAAAGGGAAGGTGTTAGCACCCTTTACATCCATGGTTATCCATGGGCTCTTAGTTACTTAGCTCACTTTTGAATTATTTTTGAAAGTGTAGTGTGTGAATAGAAAAATTTTCATAATAGTTAATAATGATCCATGTACGGATGCGTAAAAACTTGTTTTTTGAAAATTTGTTTGAAACTTGTTAAGTGTTTGAAAAATGGAGTGAGCAAGCAACTAGGAGGTACCTACCCTAAAGGTTTAAGTCTTTCTTGTTCTTTATCCTTTAATTGGTAAGACTATCCCTACTATTAAGGAGTAGGTAGTCATTACCTTGGATGTTAGGGACATGTGAGGGTCATCTGTTTATGAAGGCAACTGTGGGGTGTATTAAGCATTCTGGAAGGACTATCATCATTATTCGAAAAGGGACTTGATCTTTAAAGTGAACCATTAGGGACTTGATGATTTTTTCTTTTAGGGGACTTGCTTTACACACCCCACTTGACCTTATTAGTAGGCAACATTGAGGGATAACCTTAGGAATGTGAGATGGCGATTAAAAATCGACTTACGTGTGTGAGTGTTCAATATTATTTATCTTTAATTAAAATGATCTAAGTTTATTTTTAAATAGAATATATATTTGCACTCCCTAAATTACTAACCATAGCATAAAAATTAAATATTTAAATATTTACAAAATTACACCAAGAAGCAATTACATAATAATTATAATAAGCAAATTAAAAATAAATAGCAAAATATAAATAATAAGCAAAAATAATAAATAAGCAATAAATAAATAAATAGGGGTTAGTAATAATAATAATTAAAAATAGGGTTAGTAAAAATATTAAAAAAATAAAGTTAGTGAAATAATAATAATAATAAAATATATAAGATTAATGAAGCAAAAATAATAAATAATAACATGGTTAATAATTAAAATAAATAAAATTAGCCAAAATATTATAAGAATAAAAGATTAACAATTTTTTAATATAGGCAATTATATTTACAAATTATTTTTAAATGTATTATAATTACAAAGTTTAATTATTATAAATTCAATTTATTTCTAAACAATTATTTATCAAAAGATATCTATACATTATATGAAGAAAATAGGTTTTAAATATCATATTTACAAAAATTAATCACATTTACAAAAGTTAATTTTTATTAATTATTACATTTACAAAAATTATATTAAATAAATATATATATTATAATTATATAAAGAATTAGAAAGTAAAAATTATTTAGAAAATAAAATTAGGTTTTCACAAAATTAGGGTTTTATTTAGAAAAGTATTTTTTAGGGTTTTTAATTTAATTATACAAAATTATTTAACTAATATGCATATATTACATTTACAAAAAATAATAAAGAAAATAATTTTTTGAATTAGAAAAAATAAAAAGTTTAGAACTTTAGAAAATAAGATGTTATTTTAAATATTTGAATATATATGATTTATTTTTTATTAATAACAAGAAAACAATTAAACTAATTACATAAGAAATTAAAATAGAAAAAGTAGTGAAAAAAAATACCTTGGCTGGGTTTGAACCCAGGACATTCAGGCTGCAACCATCAAAACATACCATCAGGCCAGCCAGGCTTTGGTGATAATAGAATGAGTCAGCTTTGTTTTGTGTCTTGCCTTGAAAAATCCAGAAAATAATGAAAACAAAAGGCCTGGGGTGGTGTTGAACCCAGGACCTCATAGATACACACACGCGCGCATTACCACCTGGCTGGGAGAGCCCTTCTGGTAGTGTGTTGGCAACCATACATAATATATTATGTACACTTAACCTGAAAAGAAAAAGAAAAAAAATACACCCAGCCAAGTATCGAACCAGCGCCCTCACACCATACGCGTATCAGCCTTACCACTGGGACAAACGTAAATTTGTGAAACATAACCAGGATTAATTCATAATATTTTTAAATGAAATTTGAATTTTTAAAACAGGCGCGAATTGACTTCGTCTTCTTCCTTGTGCCCTTCGAAATTAATTGCGAATCCAGCTACGATTTTTCCTGCGAAAAATAAATCCCAGCAAGACCTACGAAATTCAATGGGCAACAAAACTGTACAATTTCATAAAATTAAGCACAGCATTATAATCCAGACATTCATGCGATTCATCCTGTGTTTTTAGAATCTATTTATGTTCCTTAAATTAGAAACCCCTAAATCTAGGTCCAAACCCTAACCATGGTGTTTCATGATTTAGCTACGGTTCCTTTGATTTATTTGTCCAGAAACGATCTACACAACATTATAAACAACATTAGACAAACAAAATCCATTAATTTGCAGTGAATTGATGTAATCGAAAAAAGGAAAAGCAAGAACAAGTATGGCTCGGGTTGAGCAATATGGTGCATATGGGATGCATATGGGTGATGATTTCGCTTTGTGGATGCCCAAGGAACACGTCTATGATCTTGTTTTACCTTCAGATGCTCTGGATTGAAGAATCCGAATGTGAGTTTTGAATGATTTTTTTGAGGTTTGGAACTTACACTTAGAGGCAGCAAAATCGTGTATGGGCAAGGGCAATGAGTTTAGTACTTATATGTGAATGAATTAGGTTAAGAAAATTGAATTGTTGTGTGGAGATTTTGATATTTGAAGATTGAAAAAGATCATGGTTTAAAATTCAAATATTTGTTCATGAAGGCTTGCTATTTTTGTACCAATCTCATGATTTCCTTCCCTTTCAATTCAAATCAGTATTGATGAGATTCTAGAAGCTCAATCTTCATCAAATATTGTATTTTCATATTTTATATTTATTTAAAATGATTTTTTATGAATTAAATCAAAATAAATCAAAATAAAATAATAAAAATTCTGATTTTTAATCATTTGGGTCGTGCATGATGATATGGTATGGATTGGATCACAATTTGGCAAGCCCATTTGGAAGAAATTGGTTTTAAACCTCCATTTTCATCATAAACCATCACAAAATTTCCCAACTTTGCAAGGGCATATCTCCCTCAATTTTAAAGGTATGAGAGTGTTCTTGGACATTTTGGAAAGCTTGAAGAGTCCTATAAACAACCCCATTGGTTTCATGTCCATATCATTTACCAATCTCAAGTTATGCCCTTTTGAAGTTGTTGACTTTTTGTTGACTTTTGAAATGACCTATAATGTCTTAGCTCATATCTTCCAAATGAAGCATTTTTGGGCTTGACTTGCAAGATCAAAGTTGTAGAGAATTCAATTTCCTTCAAAATGAGCTTTGAGTGGAGACTTGGTTATGAAGTATGTGAAAGTTATGGCTGGTCAAAGTTCAGTTGACTTTTACTAAGGAAACCCTAATTTAGAAACTCCTGATTCTTGATGATCTGGAATTTCCTTGATGAATCATGATCAACCCTTGATCAAATGATGAATTTTACTTCATATACTTGATGTTGGCAAAAAATCATGAAGTTTGACTTTGGTTTGACCACAGTTGACCTCAGTTTGACTTTTTAATTGCATTGACTGATTTTGACTTATCTGATCATCTGACTGAGCAAACTTTTGAGAAAAGTCTTGAAACTTGTCATGGGGGTTCTTATATACATATAAGATGTTATGAAGCTCACTTGAATTCTTGGAAGTCCATTTAGCCTGATGAAAGTCAAAACCCTAGTTTTGGATGCACTGCTTAGGAGGTGCATTGTCTGAGGGGATTGTCAACTCTTTTGACCAATTGTGAACTTTGTGAACCTTGTGAACCATCATAAAATGTCTTGTGATCCTCATGGGAGGTATTGTGAAGCTTGTGAACCTTGTGAACCTCATGAAGTGACTTGTAGACTTCATGAACCTCATGAAAGGTTATGTAAACATTGTGAATCTTGTGAACCTTGTGAACCTTCAAGAAGTAACTTGTAGACTTCATGAACCTCATGAAAGGTCTTGTAAATGTTTGAGAAGCTTGTGAACCTTGTGAACCTTCAAGAAGTGACTTGTAGACTTCATGAACCTCAAGAAAGGTATTGAAAGCATTGTGGAACTTGTGAACCTTGTGAACCTTCATAAAGTAACTTGTAGACTTCATGAACCTCATGAAAGGTCTTGTAAGTGTTGGGAAACTTGTGAACCTTGTGAACCTTTTTAGAACACAAAGTCTTGTATTGTGAGGGCAAATTTTGGGGTGCAACAACGTTGAACCATCTTTTGTTAACATGTCGGGTGGCAAAAATGGTGTGGAGAGAGATTTTAGAGTGGGTAGATTTCAAGGTTGGCAGAAATTTAGATGTAAAGGGAAGTTTTTGGAATGGTTTGCCTTTTTTAAATTCGGGAATGCTGCGAAAGGGAGGGAAGGAAGTTTATGGTTGGCGGTGGTGTGGAATATTTGGTTGATTAGGTATGAAAACATTTTTTGCAATCAAAATTAGAATATTTTAGACATTGCTTGGAAGATTAAGATTTCAATTTGGAGATGGTCTTTGATGGGGAGATTACTCATCCCAATTGTTCCTTATATGAGTTTGACAAAGACCCTTTGTTTTTCTTATCTTAGGGCAATTTGGTTTATAATAACTTTTTGTTGAAACAAGCTTGGTCTTGGCCCTGTTTTGTATTCAGGTGAAGTGCCATTTATACTTTTTTTTTCTTCCAATATATCACTTGATTAAAAAAAAAACATTGGGGAACTTTCTCCGACGACTAAGAACTTCCCAAATCTGTCCAAGGCATTGATCCCATCATCTAACAATTGCAAAATATTCTAAGATCAATTCACCGTGAATCCAAATCACCTACCAACAAGGTCCTTACTCCTTACGTCATCAACGAGAGTTAAACCTATGCCCTTGTGTACTATGAGACAACTTACCAACTAAGCCAACATGTGTTGGCTATAAAAATAGGATTTATGTGATATGAAACCCAAAGCTTCTTTTTATTATTTGTAATATTGCTTGCCATTCTCAATTAACTAGCCTAGATAGATTATGATAACAATTTTTAGTTAACAATAAATCAACAAAAGTAATTGCACAAGGTTAGAGTTCAAACCCTTGTAGGCACAACCTTGATACAATACTCTTCTCTTTTTGAGTTACCTAGTTTTGGATTGTCTCATATAGTCATACTATACTTCATTGTCAATTACCAACATATGTTGGATTTCATATGCACAAAGGCTATTATTTGAAAGATTAGACATACCAGGAAATTTGTTTCTATTTTGTATAACAGAGATATCTAATTTTTCTTTTCTATATTTCTGGTTTATATAGGGTATGCTATTTCTTCTTTGTGCTCTAGGTCCTCAAGATGTTTCTAAGGTTCGCGTTGGAAAGCTGTCGTAATATGGTATTAAAACTCTTAGAAACATAAGGGATCTTCTTGATGTGAAGTTTATTATATCAAACCAGATACACAGTCAGTTATCCACATATGTAGTGGTTGTGGCATGCATGAAGAACCTTTCTCGTAAGATCTCATGAAGACAGTGTAGTCTAGTGAATCGAGTTTTAGTTTGGCAATTTTGTTAGTTATTATGTATAAGTTTGAGCATTATTTCAATATTTTTCTTTGTTTAGTTGTTCTTTGGATATGTATGTCAACCAGTCAATCCATTTTGTGCAATTTATAATAATATAGGTGAATCAACTATTTACTTACTATGCATAACTAGCAACCTCATAAATTAAGACATAAATCTAACATACACCATTTATATCAGTAAAAAAAGTCCTATCATAATTGAAAATGAACCAAAACTTGACCCTATAACATCACTGTGCTACAATATTTTTTCAAAACAATCTTTATTCACGCCATTATATATTAAGACAACAACTACTAGAAGTCTTTGATTTTCCACACATAATTTCAATCAAGTGTTGATCTTAAAGAGAGGGTGAAATTTTCCAATTCTTTCAATCCCTCTTGAGGAGTTTTGGCCTCACCTCTTGATATCAATCTTCATCTAATGACATTGATCTCATGAACGCAGTAACTTCGTAACAAAATTAAATCCAAATTGTTTTTATGAATGAACTGTAAAGAAAAAAAAACCTCTTTAATTCTCTTCAGAAGAGCCTGAACTTTCCCACTAGTTGATACTCGAGTTCCTTGACTCCCAAAGAACTTACCTACATATAAATTATATAAACAAAATGGTTAAAATGCAACAAAACATAAAAAAAAAAAAACTGAATTTAACATAATGGACAAAAGCTCTTACAAGATAGACAAATCCACACTATCAACAATGACTTTCATTCAGTTTGTAGGAGTGGTAGGCGTTGTGCATTATTATGTAGATAAAATGATGATCACATCTAATGGATCATGGATAAAGAGTTATCAAGTCTTAAGATAGGTATGAATATTAGGTGAAATATTTATACTGGATTGACCCGCTATGAGATTACTACATAGAATGTTATAAGAAGTGTCATAAGTTACTCTCATGGTGATATTGGTGTATACCACCTTTCGACCTTAAACCACTATGGATCCTAGATGTACAATCGAGTACTTTACTTCTGATCAAACATTGTCTATAACTCGATGACCATAAAGACAATTGATGGGTGTTACTCCCGGGATTTCCATCATGGTACAGACGCGAAAGTGACGCGGAAAAGGAAGAGTCACCAGTCAGACATTTTTATCTTGAAGGAAGGGTAATGTTGCACAAACCCGGAAGAAGGAGAAAGTGGGGTCTCACGAACCAAAGAGAAATGGTAAAGGAGTCGGTTACGAACTGAGAAGGTATTAGCACCCAGATCGTCTGTCGTACCCAACGGGATCCATGCTTGCTAGCACTGTTTCAAAGGGGGGTATTTGCTATTGCTGCAACTTCTATTGGAAAGGACCGAAAAGAAATAAAGAAGAATGAGATGAAAGGATAAGGAGATGAAATGACACAAAGAACGAGGAAAGAAACTACAGGATTATGTTCGCCAACCGTCGTCGCTTGTGCCTACGTATTCCCTTTGGGAAATAGGAAAGTCAGAACATCGTAGTTCGACTCAATAAGACTGACACGACTTGCTTGTGTTTTTTAGAAGCGAACTGCTTATGACTATGCTCAGGTGTTGCAGGCTCGTCTGAAACGAGTGTGTTTACCGTCTTGCAAATGACAAGTAGGAGCAAGTTCTTTCGTTTAGAATGAGGGAGATGAGAAGAGAGTTCCTTAAGGAAAGACGTTTATCGTTTGTTTGAAGTTTTTTAGAAGCTTTTTATTTAAGAGTTTTCATATAAGAGTGTATTCAAGTCTCATTCAATGGAGTGTGTACTTCTTACACCACTCCAAGATAGAATGAAGAAGAAGCACACTAAGTATGGAGAAGATCCCCAAACTTAATTCCAATGATTAAGGCATAAGCGCACTAACCTATTTTCTTTATTAAGCGATTTTGTTACTTTGGAATGAAGAAGTGTATTTTAGATTATTTGTGAAACAACTTCATGTTGAAGACTTGTGCATCATGCTAAACAAGCTTACATTACCCCAAGATGGGATATATTCAAGTGTACCATTAAGAAAGAAGAAAATCGATAGTGAAAGATTGCTTGGTACCTCCTTCAAGCAATATCCAAATTGTCGTCTATCAAGAATAGGGTTGTAACTACTTCCCCCATGTGTACCAAGAAAATGTATGTTGAGAAACTCTCCACAACCATCAAAAAGCACTCCAATATCATAATATGAGCAATACCAATTCATATCCATATGAGTAAGAGACATAAGCCTTTGAGACCGTCTTCGCTTCTCTCGATTCTTAGTTAAAACATAAGACTTTGGTAGGTAAAAAATAAACCACATATACAGAAGAGGCACACAACAAACAATCTCTCCATCACCTTTGGAAGTCCTATGGTGAATAGAATGATACATATCTCCAAGCAAAGTAGGAATCAGGTTTCTCTTTAAGAAAATTTGAATAGCATGCTCGTCAATAATACCATCTAAGTTGGGAAACAACACAATACCATAGATGAGCAAAGCAAGAATAGCCTCGAATGCATCTCTATTACCCAAAGTAAGAGAAGTAGAAGCTTTCCCCATTAAGAACTTAGCATTGATTCCATGAACATCCCCTTTAGGAAGAAACTTTCCATTAAGATCGGATTCCTTAAGACAAAGGTATTTGTCATTAACTTTGGTCGTAAACTCCTTTTCTAAACCACTGAAAAGAAACTCCTTGTCTAAAATTGGCAAACCCATCTAATAGGAATACTCCTCTAAGATCGGCATAAGCTGATAATTAGGAAAGGTGAAACAATGATGCAAGGAATCATAGAACTGAACCAAGGTATGAATAATCCCCTCCGGTACATCGATCTTTAGAATCAACAAAAGTTTACCATAACGTTTCCAGAAATCATCAGTATTAACCACCAAAGCCCCGAGCTTTCTCAACTCTCCTAAATTAGGACTCTTGAAACTGTACTTCCGAGTATTCCTCCTTTTGACATTCAAAGTCATAGACATCTGAAATATTTGCAAAAGTACCTATAAGTCCCTTGAAATCTTGAGAACAATGCACATGAATGTATGAGTTCATGTATGCAACAAACACAAACAAGATCACACAAAGCACACGGGTATAGGTTCCGAGTTACGAGCATGAAGTCAAGGGATAAGAACACAAATCCACAAAGGTATGTACTAAGGTTTTGTCATCATTGTACCTGCAAAAAAACAAAATGGTTCTAACAGAGGTTCCCAGAGTTAGCAGCCATCATTCAGATATCATCAGTACATTGGACAACTCCCCAACCGATAATTTTCTCAAGAGGACCTTGTCCGAGTATAGTATTGTGTGACAATTACCCTAGGTTTACACCTGGATAGCTTCCGCACTACGTTCCTAAAATGGCTTGAATGGGTTAAGGGTTCTACGGTCCTTAACATGATTAGCTCCAGGTTGGAAAAGTAATGCCATGATACAATTACTCGCCATGACACCAATAATCCGAGCGAGCCTAACTGATTGGAGATTATCGAATTGATATCATATTAGACTACTCTGTCGCGTATCTCTTTGAATATTCTGGTCCTATCATAAGTTCACTCAGATCCGGGTACAGGATCTATCTCACTCACAGAGGATCACCAAACTGAAATAGAACAAGCAATAACAAACAAATCAAACCAAAGCAATAAATAAATCAAAGTAGGTTGAATAAATCCTAATGAATCTAAAAGTAAAAAGCTACAAAAACAAACAGAGAGAGGGTAAGGGAATAGGTTACAAAATGGGAAGGTTTTAAGCACCTAAAATATTTATGGTACTCCATGGGAGCCCTTTGAAAAATTTATTTCTTTTGCTTTGAAAATGGTTTGATAAATGAGAGTGGAGAGATGAGAAAAGAGTTAATTTTTAATGTTTTTGTGTTTGGAGAAGTTTACCACCTCATGCTTACGTACCCACAATGTGCAATGTAAGATCAAAACCTCGTAGTTCGTGGTATAAATTGTAAAAAAAAAGGTTGGTTTTGATTGATTTTATTAAGTGAAGAGAATTTGTCATTTTCAAGTGGATAGTCTCACAAATCTACCATGAGAATGAGGGCATAGACTCATACATCATTATGGGGAGGGCGCCAAATCGGATAAAATCGACGAGTATGTCACTAAACCCCCCAAGAATAACAAAAGGCTCAATTACATCAAACTACAACCATGGAGATTGAGAGACTTGCACTCGAGTAGAGAAAAACGATTCATAGTCTAAACTTGTAAAGAAAACAAATAAAGGTGCACAAAGGCACAAAACAACTTGAATGATTTTGGTTTTTTTGATTTTTGAATTGAAGTCAAGATGATTAAATTCATTGACATTTATTAAAGGAAAGAAGTAGTAAAAACCACTTGACAAATGTCAAAGTTTGATTTATTAAAGGCAAATTAAATTACCCTTTTTGGTCCCTTAACTATACCATTGGGTTCAGATTGGTCCCTAATTTTTTTCATGTCAGATTGGTCCCTTAACTCTTAAAACATGTCAATTTAGTCCTTTTCGTCAAATTAGAGACGAAAAAATTCAAAAATCAGTCGCTAAATTCGTGCTATAGTACAAAAGGACTAAATTGACACGTTTTAAGAGTTAAGGGACCAATCTGACACGAAAAAAAATTAAGGGACCAATTTGAACCCAAGGGTATAGTTAAGGGACCAAAAAGAGTATTTTGCCATTATTAAAATGGTGAAAGTTTGAAAACAAAGAAGTTTTTTTGAAAAGAGGAAGAAGTTTTGAAAATTGAAGAATGGGAGGAGATGAATAGGTTATCCTTAAATGAAAATAAAAGAGATAAAAGAAGAAAGATCTAACCGAACTTGATGGTACTTCCAAGCATAAGCAAATGAATTCCATCCTTATAAGCATAAGCTAGTAAGTGGCCAAATAAAGGCTAAGGTACTAACTCCATGATGATCAAAGCAATGGAAAGGTATCCTAGAATCTAAGTCCAAAACTTCATTTCCAATGCTAAGCCTAAGGATAGTAGCCATAGCTCAAGATCAAGATCACAAGTTTTTTAGAGGTTTAATCCTTTATTAATATTTTTGTGTCCAAGTGGACAAAGGAAAAAGAAATACAAGGATATAATGACAAGAACATAAACATGATAATGGATGATAAAGCATAATAAAATCATAATAAAAAAGAGAGATAAAGGAGCAAGAAGGAAATAAAAGAGAAATAAAATGCAAGAGGAAAATTAAAATAGTAATAATAATATGTACATAATAATGGTATGATGAACTTAATCATTCACAACCAAAAGAGTAACTGATTCCGCTTAGTATCTTACACTATAGTGATTAAAACTCGGGGTTTCACTTTTTAGGGTTTTATGGACTTTTTGGGGTTTTAATGATTTTAGGGTTCTTAAAGGATTTGGGGTTGACTTATGATGTTTTAGGGGTTTCATTTTAGGGATACTTTATGGGGTTTTATAAAGGAAATGTAGGGTTTCATAATGAATGTTAAAGGGGTTTTATTTTAGGGTTTAAGGAAAATATGGTTTAAGAAATTAGTTAGTATGAGATAATGCTATAATATCCGAGAGCGAAAATAAAGGATTAGGATGGGGATTACGAATATGATTAGGGGTAGAGGGAATTGAACTATGATGATATGATCCTTCTAATCGAAGGTACGTATGCACAGGGTTGTAAAACTATAGCGAGTAAAATAAGGGATAAAATTAGGATTTTAACCTTAAGTTGGATTTGGGATTAAAAACAAACAAAACATGTCCTAAAAAACCTAAAGAGGATCCTATTGAGTATAATAGAGGTGAGAGGTGACTCACACTTTCCTCCCAATTAACTGACTCCTTACCTTGTTTCTGTTATTTTGGGATTTTTGGTTTATCACCTATTTTTCCTTTAAAATGTGATGGCGACTCGATAAATTTTTAAACCGGCCGCGACAGTTTGCGATTCTGCTGAGGATTAAGAGAGTCAATCCTAACTTTAGGATTTTTAGAGTTTTTTGTTTGTGGGGATATTTCTTTTTATTTGTTTTTTTATTATTTTATTTGGTTTGTATTATTTATTTGGATATTATTTGGATGTTATTATTATTATTATTATTATTATTATTATTATTATTATCATATCATTGTCATATTATATCATCTTTTATTTGTCATCATATTAGGATTGTGAATTTTACTGTGTGGAAGCTAAAACCCAATCTTGGAGAAAAACCCTAGAATTAGGATGTAGAACGAAAGTATTTTTGGGTAGATTGACATCTCAACAATTCACAGAGGTTACACTCGAAATGGATCCCGTAAAGGTGTCATCACGGAAGGGCTAGCCCTCGATGTAGATGATGATTTGGAAGTGATTCGTGACTCTGAGAGTAAATATGAACAAGAAATGCATATGCATTTACTAGTTTGTTCAGATGCTTTGACTATTGGAGAAGCATTTCCTCTACTTACTGACTTTTAGTTAGAGGCTTCTTATGCAAGTGGATTGAAGCTTGAGTATAGATAAGAGGCTTGATCTAATATATCATTCGTTAGAGCCATTCTGAAAAGTTCCTTGCATGAGTGTTGACTTTGATAATCCTGAAGCTTGACTTTGCTTTAAACATTCCTTTATATTCTTCCTTTTGTTCAGAATGTGTCTTCACTTTAGAATCTACTTTCAGCTTTCTTCAAACTACGTCTGAGTTCAGATTTGACTTCTTTAAAATCTGAATTTATTTTCTTTTATAGCACACTTATCAAAAATAGTCAGAATACAAAATTGTTCTCTTACACTTTGTTATCATAGAAACATAAGGATAGTTATAGAATCAAACTTGTTAGAACAATATTTTGATTCTACCTCTCTAATAAAGTTTTGATGATAACAATTAATTTAAGAACAAAATATGATACCTAAAAATTATTAATTTCTCTATGTGCAGGATTAGAAGTTCTTGCAAAGAGAAAGATATTTTGAGTCAAACACTCTAATCAAAAGTGAAGCTTATACTACAAAAATGATCTGATCAAAGGCCTATCGAAGATTTCATGGAATATGTAAGATCAGCTGCGAAGTAAATACTCTGATACGGATTATGCAAGTTCTCATTCTTAGAATTAGATGCATTTATTGAAGAATCAGAAATAACAACTCAAGACAAAGATCTCTATTTTTGGAAGCTCTTAATGACATTTATCAATCAACCAAAAATAGCACAGGATGTCTCCAATGGATCTCTTTTACAAATCTATTTAAAGGAAACACTTGAAGAATTTTGATCTCTCTCTCTCTCAAGCGTAACATCATTTAGCAAAATCAAAATTCATTCTTCTTATTCTCTAAATTGTAAAAACTATCACAGTAGTGATAATTGCTTACTAGAAGCACTTTTTGTTACAACTTATTTTTGAAATCATCACAAAGCCAGAACTATACTTCTAAGTGTTATCTCATACACAGAGTATGAAAAGATCACAAACAGAGAATCAACCAAACACATGTTTGATTCTTTAAGGATGACGCATGAGGGCAACACTCAAGTCAAGAAGACCAAAGCTCTGGCACTTATCCAGAAGTATGAGGCATTCAAGATGGAAGAAGATGAAACGATTGAGAAAATGTTCTCAAGGTTTCAAATTCTAGTTGCTGGATTGAAAGTTCTGGAAAAAGGCTACTCAACAGCAGATCATGTGAATGATACCAAAGGCTTGGAGACCCATGCTCACTGATCTCAAGTTGTCAAAGAATCTGAATGAGATATCTCTTGAAGAACTGATCAGGTCCTTGAGAAGTCACGAGATAGAACTAGAAGAAGATGAACCTCAGAGAAAAGGTAAGTTTGTTGCTCTTAAATCTAACAAATCTGAATCTAAAGCTTTTTAGGAAGAAGAAGAAAGCTCTAGAGGATCATCAGAAGAAGATGAACTATCACTTCTCTCCAGAAGAGTTCAACAAATCTGGAAGCATCGTTATAAGAAATTCAGGAATCCCAGAAGATCAAGCAATCACTCTGAATCATCCTCTGGATACAAGAAGTCCAGAAGCAAATATGTAGTATGCTATGAATGCAAGGAACCTGGAAATTACAAAATAGATTGTCCAAAACTTCAGAAAGAGAAGCCCAGAAAGAAATTCAACAGAGAAAAGAAGAAAAGTTGTATGGCCACATGGGATGACTCAGAATCTTTTGAAGCCAACACATAGTCAGAAGATGAACATGCTAACATTGCATTAATGGAAAAGATACCAGATGACATCAACTTATCAGAATCAGAATCAGATTCTGAAACAGAAGAGGTATTTTCTAAACTCTCTAGAACATAATTAGAAGATAACCTCTCAGAAATTCTTGAATAATATCAGAACTTTTAATTCAAATACAAAAACCTGAAACAAGGTCTAGTATTTTAATTGGAGGAAACTAAGAAACTGAGAGCAGAAAACTCTGATCTTAAAGAAAACCTTTTAAGACTTGAAAATTCTTTTGAAAGATGTAAAGCTCAGAAAGAATCTGAATCAAAAGTTTCATCTAGTTATGATAATATCATAAAGCAATATGATTATAGCTTTCAAAAATTTCTAGATAAAAACATAGATAGAAACAAAATTGCCTTAACGATCTATGGAGTTAACAAAAATGGTAGAAGAGGCATAGGATATGTCAAACCTATAGGAGAAGCACCACAAAAAAATAAACAAGTTGATGACATGATTATAAAAGACAACACACTTTTAAGTTTTCACTTCACTTATGGTCATAATCATGATTTAAAATATACTAGTGAGTCATCTTGTTATACAAGTTCTGATGAGAAATTAAAACTCAATCAAAAGTTTGTAATTTCTAACAAACAAGGACCCTGAAAGATATGGGTACCCAAAGATAAAATTGTGTATGTTGCAGATATCTTTAACCGCAAGATTGAAACACTAATCTTAGCACCTGGACTTTGGATGCTCGCGACATATGACGGGAAGAAAGCGTATGTTCCAAAGTCTTAAGCTTAAATGTAGAGGCTACATAGGTTTTGGAGGCAATCAGAAAGGAAAATCATTGGCTCTGGAACTATTGGTAATGGTACTCTTCCCTCTATCTCTAATGTTATGTTAGTAGAAGGATTAATGCATAACTTGTTATCAATAAGTCAATTAAGTGATAACGGTTATGATATAATCTTTAATAAAAAGTTTTGTAAAGTTGTTAGTCAGAAAGATGGAACAATACTCTTTAATGGAAAGAGAAAGAACAACATCTATAAAATAAAACTTTTGGAACTAAAAAGTTAGAATGTAAAATGTATTATGTCTGTGGACAATGAGCAATGGGTCTGACACAGAAGATTGGGACAAGTTAATATAAGAAGATTATCTCAGATTAACAAACTCAATCTGGTCAGAGGACTTCTAAATTTGAAGTTCAACTCAGAAGCTCTGTGTGAAGCATGTCAGAAGGGAAAATTTGCTAAACCTGCTTTTAAATCTAAGAATGTTGTTTCTTCCTCTAGACCATTAGAACTTCTGCACATTGATTTGTTTGGACCATTGAAAACTGCCTCAATCAATGGTAATAAGTATGGATTAGTGACCTTAGATGACTATAACAGATGGACATGGGTAAAGTTTCTTAGACACAGGGATGAGTTAATCTCTGGATTTTCTAACTTCTGTAAACAAGTTCAAAATGAAAAAGAGTTTAGAATTTTCAAAGTCAGAAGTGATCATGGTAGAGAATTTGAAAACAAAAAATTGGAACTATTTTTTAACGAAAATGACATCTCTCACAATTTCTCTTGTCCTAGAACTCCACAACAAAATGGAGTTGTAAGACGTAAGAACATAACATTGCAAGAGATGGCCAGAACCATGATCAATGAGACTAACATGGCTAAACACTTTTGGACAGAAGCAGTAAATACAATGTGTTATATTCATAATAGAATCTCTATAAGACCTATTCTGGAGAAGACTCCTTATGAACTGTGAAAGAACAGAAATCCCAACAGTTCTTACGTTCATCCTTTTAGATGCACTTGCTTTATTCTGAATATTAATGATCCTCTGAACAAGTTTGATTCTAAGGCACAAATATGTTTCATGTTAGGATACTCTGAACGTTCTAAAGGATACAGAGTATACAATAAAGAAACATGAATTGTGATAGAATCTATCTATGTCAGATTTGATTATAAGCTTGGTCCTGAAAAGCCAAAGCAGAATGAATCTCTTGCATATATAGAAGTTCAAATCACTGAAGCCAGAACATCTGACGAACAACCATCTACTGAAAAAGACAGTGCAACTACCACAACAAATTCTGAAGAACCCAATCAGAAGAAACTATCCCAAAGCATGTTGAATCATCCAAAAGATAAAATTATGGGAAAGAAAGATGATCTAACCAGAACAAGGTCTTCATTCAGAAACTCTGATGAATCACTAATGGGATTAGTTTCACTGATCGAACCAACGTCTATTGATGAAGCTCTCTCAGAAAATGATTGGATACTTGCAATGCAAGAAGAAGTAAATCAATTCACTAGGAATGACGTATGGGATCTAGTTCCTAGACCTAGAGGATTCAACATCATTGGGACTAAATGCGTCTTTAGAAGTAAACTCAATGAACAAGGTGAAGTTGTCAGAAACAAAGCACTACTGGTTGCACAAGGTTATAGTCAGCAAGAAGGAATAGACTAAACATAAACCTTTGCACCAGTCGCAAGGTTATAATCTATCAGACTCTTAATTTCTTTTACAGGAGATCATGACATCACTCTCTATCAAATGGATGTCAAGAGTGCATTATTAAATGGTTATATTGATGAAGAAGTTTATGTGCACCAACCCCCTGGTTTTGAAAACAATAAATATCCAAAACATGTTTATAAACTTAAAAAATCTTTATATGGTCTGAAACAAGCTCCCAGAGCTTGGTATGAAAGATTAGGAAATTTTCTCTTAGAAAATAATTCTACCAGAGGGGAAGTGGACACAACTCTTTTCTGTAAAACATTTAAAAATTATATTCTTATTTATCAAAATTATGTAGGCGATATTATTTTTGGATCTACTAAAATCTCCTTGGGCAAGGAATTTGCTAAGTCTATGCAAGCAGTTTCAAATGAGCCTGATGGGAGAATTCAAGTTCTTTCTGGGAATCCAAATAAATCATACATCAGAAGGAACTTATATTCATCAAAGCAAATACGTCAAAGAACTTCTGAAGAAGTTTGATATGTCAGAAAGTAAAATCTCTAAAACTACAATGCACCCCACTTGTATTCTAGAGAAGGTAGAGGTAAGTAAGAAAGTAGATCAGAAGATCTATAGAGGTATGATAGGCTCACTCCTTTACTTAACTTCCTCAATACCTTATATTTTGTATAGTGTTTGCCTTTGTGCTAGATTCCAATCAGATCCTAGAGAATCTCATTTAACAGCTGTTAAAAGAATTTTCAGGTATCTGAAAGGTACTACTAACCTTGGCCTTTGCTACAGAAATTCCAGAGATATAAACTTGTAGGTTACTGTGACACTGATTTTGCTGGAGATAGAACATAAAGAAAAAGTACTCCTGGAAGTTGCCAATTTCTGAGAGATAACCTAATATCTTGGTCCAGCGAAAGACAATCAACAGTTGCACTCTCAACTGCTGAAGTTGAATACATAACAGCAGCTGGATGTAGTACTCAAATGCTCTGGTTGAAAAATTAGCTTGAGGAGTTCAACATATACGAGAGTAACATTCCTATTCTCTGTGATAATACTTCTGCTATCTGTCTTTCTAAGAATCCTATTTTATATTCTAGAGCTAAACATATAGAAGTTAAACATCATTTCATTAGGGACTATACTCAAAAGGGAATTTTATTTTTAAAATTTATAGATACTGACCATCAATGGGCTGACATATTTACAAAACCCCTTGCTGAGGATAGGTTCAATTTCATTCTGACTAATCTCAATATGGAATTATGTCCAAAATGATTGTGTTTAAATCTATATATTTAACTTTCAGAACATTCTTATTTTTATCTTCTGATCAATAATTCCTCTGAATAGAAGAAAAATTGTATCAGAAGTTTTACAGAAGATCTGACTGTTTACTTCTTAGAACTTTTTTGTCAAGGAAATAACATGCAGATCACTACATCAACACCTGTCAATGAAGCTCCAGGTGTCCTCTGAATCTGATTACATGTTCAAACTCTGATAAAGGACAGAACATGCACTTCAGCACTTGAACAACTATCCTCTGAGGCAGAATACATGTTCAAATTCTAGGAAACTGAAACAGCTGAAATGACAACGTTGAGGGCTAGTCACATTGGTAACTGTTCCAAAAATCTTTTATGCCACTCACTGTCAGAATTTATTAAATGTTGTTAATCATCATGTTTTGTAATTTAATTTTTCCACTAATTTTTTTCTTCGGTTGTAACCAATATATATATATATATATATATATATATATATATATATATATATATATATATATATATATATGTGTGTGTGTGTGTGTGTGTGTGTGTTTATTTTCACCTCACAAACATTTTTCACCTTTCACTTTCACTTTCACTCTTCTCTTGCTTTCTATTTTCTCTTGCTCCCTACATTTTCATTCAAACCCTCTTCTTGTGAACAATGGCCTCCACTTCAAAGTATGTTCAACCATTTTCTTCATCTCAACAAGTTTCTGAAGTTCAAGCTTCAGAAGAAATTCATGCAACTCCAATCAGAACTCTACTCACCCCTATTGAAAATTTAGAAGTTCTATGTGAACTGTTCATTGATTTTGAAAGCATGAAGGAGAATGGTTATGATCTTACTCCTGAAGTTAACTTTCAAGGCTGGGAAAATTACTTTGATCGTCTGATGGGTCCAGTATTTCCTAAATTGGTTAAGAAATTCTGGATTTTCGCTTCGGCCTCTAACAATCAAGTCACTTCTTATGTTATGGGAAAGAAGATCATCATCATCAAAGATCTTATTGCAAAGCTGATTGAATCTGATGTCAATAGGATAAAATGCATAGATATGGACAAACTTTCTGACCTAACCCTTGTTTCTAAAGAAATTTTTACTAATGAGCAACACTCAAACAAAACCAAGGATCTTAAGGATCGTCAGAGAATCTGGGCCAAAATTATTCTGGGTTGCATTAGCCACCGAAAACCAACCAGTTCTCTAGATTAAATCAATGTGGATCAACAATTTCTGCTTTACTTTATCGCAATAAACAAGAAGATCAACCTTTCTCATAGTTTGTTCAACCACCTGAAGAATAATGTCAAAGAAACAAGGAAATATGAGAAAACAAAAAGAGATTGGATTCCTCTTGGAAGGCTTATTTCAGATATTCTGACTGAAAATAAGATGGTGGAACATTTGGTTGAAGCCCAACAGATAGATGATCTGGAAGCTATTGTTGGAAGACCACTCAACGCAAAGAATCTCAAGAAGATGAAGTTCATTGATACAATCAAGAAGGACCCCATTTTGCATTCAAAGGAAGTAATCATAACCAGGAAAATGCCTCTGAAGGATTTTCCTCTTTTTTTTTCTGCTAATACACCTCCATAAGTCGTAGTCAGATATCTGGAATCTTGCAAACAATCCACAAACTGCAACTATTCAACCTGAAACCATCCAAACAGAATTTATTCCTTCTCAAACTTCTCAATCTGAATACCACTCACCACAAACTCTAGATGATTTTGACATGCCCATTGACCCAACTCCTCTATTTGATCTCAACACCACCTCCTTTGTTGAAACTCATTCAGAACTTCAACAAATTCTGTCTGGCATTGATGTTTTTCCACCCTACATTACCGCCTCTCAATCTAACACATCCACCACCACCTACCACCACTCAAAAAATTCCTGGCATCAACTATCCTCTGAACTCGTCTTTACCTACACTTGTATTTGACATTCCTTCTATAGCAGAAGATCTCTATCTTCTTATGTATCCACTCCTCCTAGATCACCCACATTCATCACCATTCCAGATACTCCCATTCCTACCAACGAACCAAAAGACCCTCTAAAAACAGTCATTGACATTGATGCCCTTCAGAAACTAGCATCTACCACTAAGAGAATAGCAATTCCAAAACCCAAACCAACACCAACCAAGTCAGATGTTGGTGATTTGTTACTGGCTTTTGAAGCAGAGATGAAAAACAGGATAAACGGCTTGAAGATTGCATGTGCATAAAATTTGGATCCTGCAGCTTCAGATTACCTTTGGACTTCATTCAGAAAATGGTTTACCTCTGAGTCTAAGAAGTTGAAGGATATCTTCTATGATATTGTTCAGCAAAACTTCTGCGAAAATCTGCGAGAAGTTCTTAGCTGCTTGGAGAAAAAGACTCTGCATCTTCTAGACTCTGAACCCTGGACTGAACCAGAACCAAAGGACTTACCTTCTGAGCTTTAGACCGTTGCTTCACCTTCTGCTGAAGACAAAGGGAAAGCGGTTGCTGAGTCACCCTCTACTGAAGAAACTCCTGCTCCAAAATCTGATCAAGCTACGACTTATATTAAAGAAATTCCTCCAAATTCTTTGATTTTGAAAACTCTGGAAGAACTAAAGAAATAGAATGAGACTATGAAAATCAGACTGGATAAGCAATATGAGACAAACTCAGAGCTCAAGAATATGATTGGTCAACAGGTGAAATCAACTTCTTAGATCAAGAATCTTTTGGAAGCATTGTTCACAAGACTAACTCCCCAACCTTAGATCATGTTTTCTATGTTTTTCTGTTTAATGTTTTATTTTTCTTTTGCTGATGTGCTCATTTGCTTTATCTGATTAACGAAGATGCTTGTTTTGTCTATTTGTCTAATTTCTTTTTCTGATTAATTACTTTTTGAATAATGACAAAAAATGGGAGAACACGTAAAATATTTTGATTCATAACAGCTTACCAAGGCTAAGCCTCAAACATCCTAAAACTCTGATAAATTTGTTTTGATGTTTAAGAACAGGATAAGTATTTAACTCAGGGGGAGCTTCTGCTTTAAAAACTTCTCATAGAAAATTCTGAAGGATCAACTCAAAACATCTCAAGGGGAGTTTTCTATTACCTTTTGTTCTTAATTAAACTTTATCAAAATATAATGTTTTGTCATCATAAAAAAGGGGGAGATTGTTAGAACAAGATTTTGATTCTACCTCTCTAATAAAGTTTTGATGATAACAATTAATTTAAGAACAAAATGTGATACCTAAAAATTATTAATTTCACTATGTGCAGGATTAGAAGTTCTTGCAAATAGAAAGATATTATGAGTCAAACACTCTGATCAAAAGCGAAGCTTCTATTACAAAAAAGATCTGATCAAAGCCCTATAGAAGATTTTAGGGACTATGTAAGATCAGTTGCGAAGTAAATACATTGATACAGACTACGCAAGTTCTGATTCTTAGAATTAGATGCATTTATTGAAGAATCAGAAATAACGACTCAAGACAAATATCTCTATTTTTGGAAGCTCTTAATGGCATTTATCAATCAACCAAAAATAGCATAGGATGTCTCCAACGGATCTCTTTTACAAATCTGTTTAAAGGAACCAGGATAAATCAAAGTGTGTTTGCAATTAATTTATTAAAATCCCAATTCAAACCCCCCTTTCTTGTGTTTTTACACCTTCAATACTTGTTCCAACAATGACTAGGGAATTAACGCACGTAAATCGCTAAATTTTACTTCGAAATCTCCTAAGGAATTAAGAAATTGTAGTCTTAATTAGTGATTTGTACATCAAAGAATTAGGTACAGTGATATTGTTAACTTACTGTCAAATTATAAAGTCATTTCGATCTTGTTTGAAACCCTCAATTTCAATACACCATAATCACAATATAAAATCTCCATTCTAAAACACACACACACACACACACAAACTTCACAACAAATATTAGATGGATTTTTTTTAAAAAAATAACTTAGTTTATTAAATTAAATTCCAAAATAACATAGTTTTTCAAAATATTACCAAAGTAACGTAGTTTGTGTGTTCTGTCGCCTATCCATATGGCGAATGTGAACAAAGTTGGAATTTCTCTTGCATGCTTTCGCCATATGAGTAGCGAGTGGGTTCTAAATTTTTTTTTTCAATTAATGTTACACTCATTCGCCAATTGAGGTGGCAAATGAGTTGAAAATCATAACATGCTTTCACCATATGGATTGGCGACACCTTTAAAAGAAATTTAAAAAAATCTAACACTTTCGCCATATGGATTGGCGAAAACTTTAAGAGAATAAAAAAAATTTCACACAACACATGTTAGCCAATTAGATTGGCAAATGCTTGCATAAATATTCCAACTTTGTTCTCATTCGCCATATGATTGGCGACATAACACACAAACTACGTTACTTTGGTAATATTTTAGAAAACTATATTATTTTAAAATTTAATTTAATAAACTGAATTAATTTTAAAGAAAAAAATCAATATTAGATTCCCTAACTTCACTTGGTTCTATCTTTGACTTTGATCAATTTATACTTAACCTAAAAATATACCGGATTCAATCTAAGCGAGTATGAGGGATAATTCGGGTGCACTTCTATGAAAAATAATGAAATCAAATAATACCTACAAATTATAATATGATAAATAAACAAATAAATGATAATTCAAAAATATCAAAATTGTGACAAAAATATCAAAATACACAGATGAAATTCATTGTTAAAAAAACTTTTTATTTTATTCTGTACTTGTAAAAAAGATAGTAGTGAATTATATGGTTCATAAAGTAAAGTAATTCCAATTTTATTCTATGAAAAAGAAAAGGCTGAGTAATCAAAGTAAGATTGAACGAGAAAGAACAAAGTGTAGTAGTAGAGACAAGATACTAAAAAAAAAGAGCTGGTCTCTTGCATGTGCACAAGGCAATATAGTTTTGTTTTTTCAATGGAAAGTAAAAACAGTAGTGAATGGTGATATTAGGTACAGTGATAAACAATAGCTATCAATCAGCACTATATGCCAGTCCTGTGGGTTGTGGCTATCAACAATGGCTACCATGGCTTTGTCTTTGAGTGGCATCTATAATCCTCAACAGGTAAGTGCCCACATAACTCCAAAATGGGAAACCAATTACCCACCCCATCATGTATAAAGATTTAATGCTGTCTCTGTCTTTCTTTCATTTCAACCTCTTGAATTCCCTTTAGCTTCTTCTTCATACATTTATGCACGACCAATTGTGGGGACCTATAGCTAATAAATTATACTTTATTCCTATTCAAATTAATATTAATAATATTGTTATTTTCATTCTTCTTGTCTTTATAAACAATTATTTTTTTATCGGATAAATTATCAATTTTTTGAATTGATAGACGGATAATTTGACAAGCAAGCTTGATATTGACTATTTTAGAAAAAAAATTACAATCAATATTTTTATTAAATTGAGTATAAGATGTACTTTAAGCCATCAACACTAAATTTATCTAAAATAGTCAATACAAATTAATTTCAATTGACAAAAATTACATAATGCATAATAGGAAATTAATTACGTATAATGAATATAAATAACTTTTTTTTTTTAATGTTGTGAAAATGATTGTATTAATCGGCCAAAGGCAAAGAGGAAACAAAATGAGAGATAACAGGAGGAGGAATACCTAACCAACTCCTAGACCCACAAACTTTGTCAATTTTAAGATTGATTTGATTTTATTATTTTATTATTTTAATTTTTATAATTTTTGTCAGACTTCCGAAAAATTAACCCCAAAAACAACGTGCCGAAGACTTGAAAGATGACTTCCGGTATATTATTTCTCATTTCGGAAGACTTAAAAAATAGTTCCGGTTTGGTATATATTCTTCATCGGAAGACTTATTGAAAGTGTTCTGGATCGGAACAGTCTCATTAAGACTTCCGATTTTCCATGTTGCATGTACCGAAACACTTTCATTAAGAGTTTCGGTTCGTATAAAATACACTACCGGAACACTTTGATGAAGTCTTTCGGTTTATTTATTTTTTTTAATTTTTAATTTGTTTTTTAAATTTTATATTAAAAAAAATATTATGCAGGTGCAGAAATACCTATATACAAAAAAGAACCGATATGTGTGAATACGTCAGACGTTTTTACAATGTTAGAAAGATTTGGTACACGAGAGGAGGTGATAAGATGGGTTAAAGACATCGGATTACGAAATAAAGTGACGGTTATCCATCACTCGTTCAGATACACAAACAAGCAAGAGAGGAAGAAGTAACAAAATAATATTTGGTTGTGATAAAGGTGGGAAATACAAGGATATTCATAGTGGAATCGAAAGTGAGACGAAAAAATGTGGATGTCCATTTAAGATCAGGTCGACTCTGGCGAAATATGGATCTGGATGGAAGATTGATGTAAAATGCGGGGTTCATAACCATGATTTACCTGATAGATTAGAAGGTCACTCATTTGTTGGTAGGTTGACAGCGGATCAAAAGCAACATGTTGCTGATTTAACAAAGAGAAAGGTTCCACCTAGAAATATATTGCATTAATCCTTGCACGAGCAAGATCCAAATTGTGTCACTCGAATCACGCAAATATACAAGTAGAAGAGTATGATAGAAAAAGAGATAAGAGGTCCTAGAAGTTATATACAACATTTGTTTAAGCTTATTGAGACTGCAGATTATGTTTATTGGAGTAGAAAAAGAGACGACTCTGAAGTTATTAAAGATATATTTTGGGCTCATCCTGATTCAATTAAGTTATTGAATATTTTTCCTATTGTGTTAATTATGGATAGCAATCACAAGACAAACAAATATAGGCAACCTTTGTTTGAAATTATTGGCATGACATCAACCGAGTTGACTTTTGCTGTCGCATTTGCATATATTGAGTCTGAGCAGACTGAGACTTTTTGTTGGGTGTTAGATAAGCTTAAACAATTGTTTGTGAAGAAAGATTTGTGTCCACAAGTGATGATGACAAATAGAGATCTTGGTTTGATGAAAGCCGTTGAGACTGTGTTTGCAAGGACGAATAATTTTCTATGTCAGTTTCACATAAACAAAAATGTTGGTGCAAAACGGAAACTATTTGTGGCTCGTGATATGCAAGAGTCAATTGGTAAATTATGGACGAATATTGTATGGGCTAGTGATGAGGTTGAATATGCTCAACATTTAAAAGAACTTGAGCAGGCGTGTGTTGATTGTCCTAGATTTTTTTAGTACGTGAACAACACATGGTTGACACCACATAGACAAAGATTTGTTTTAGATCTCATATGGGTAACACGATGACTAATCGGTATGTTTTGTTTTAGATCCCAAAATTTAATTTTTGCACATTTTGTATTTTTCTGAATTATTTTAAATATGTATTATTTTAGGGTTGAGTCTGCTCATTGGAAGTTAAAGCAGATGTTGGGTAACAGTATTGGTGACATGGTCAAATGTTGGGAGGCCATGAATGACAACTTAAAAATACAAATTGGCAACATTAGAGCTTCTTTTCAAAAGAGTGTCTATGATGTTGCGCATGCCTATTTAAGTCCATTTTACACATATTTACGTACTTCAGTGTCTCGAGCTACATTGAGGCGCATTGTTGAAGAGTTAACAAAAATTGATTATGTTGGAACGAACAAGGACAAATGTCGTTGTACTCTTAGAGCAACATATGGATTACCTTGCGCGTGTGATTTGGCAGGGAATATAATTAGTGGTATTCTGGTACCAATTGGCGTTGTGCATGTTCATTGGAGGAAACTAAGCATGGAAATTAAGTTGGAAGAAGACTTAGATGAGGAATCAGAGGTGGGTATGAGTTGTGCAATGGATGAGTTATGGAAAAGGTATAGGTCACAAGATGTTGTTAGAAGAAGGGAATTACAAAGTAGGGTTTATGAACTTGCATTCCCCACAGCGACTTCTTTGTTACTACCACCTGAAAAAATAAAAATAAAAGGTGGATTCAAGAAGAAAGACAAAAAAACTGTAGGTTATGATATTTATAGAGCCCCTTCGTATCATGAGTATGTTGATCAACAATCTCAATCTTCACAGCGGCAATCTCAACCATCACAAAATTCAAAGAAGAAATCTCAACCATCACAACCTGTGAAAAAGAAGTTAAAATTATCACAATCTTCACAATCATATAAGTGGTTCATCCTTCAATTTCCTAATCATATTGGGTCATTTATTGATGATGTAGTCAATGTATTGTCAGATGGTAATTGTGGATTTAGAATAATTGCTTCATTGTATGGTTATCGTGAAGATGGTTGGCCAATGGTTCACCGAGACTTGGAGTTGGAAATTATACATAATGAAAGATCAACTTTGCATGCCAATTTATTTACTAATCGGTTAGCCGAAGTGAGAGATTCTTTGAGGATAGAGGGAATTGGTCCTCAACCACCAAATAAATGGTTGACTCTACTAGACATGGGTTACTTGATTGTGAATCGGTATAATGTGGTACTTTTCTGTTTAGGATTCGAATGCTTGACTTTCTTCCCTATGACAACTAAATTTTCACCGAATGTCTCCTTTTATTGCATTGGATTTGTAAACTCAAATCATTGGGTGCAGGTAAACATTGTTATAATTGGATATTTTTAGTAAATGTTTTTATTAATGTTAAATAATTTTTTTATTATTTTTGTATCCAATTTAACATGAAAGAAGGATTTCCATTGCCACCAGTGACAACAGATTGGAAGAACTTACATTATCCAGCAACAACATCGTGGATGTTAGGATTTGCAGGACGTCTACAACATTGACAACAACTTACGCCTATATTACCAACACATTATGAATTATAAACTATGTTATTCATTTTTATTCATGAATTATATTATATGTTTGCAACACATTATGAATTATAATCTATGTTATTCAATTTTAATTTCAATTTTTAAGTCTAAAAATTATCACATAAAGATAAACATAACCATAACATATAAGTTAATACATTAACAATAACATTCAACATATAAGTTCAAAAGTTAATACATTAACATAAACATAAATATAAGTCACTGTGAACAAGCAATACATAAAGTTTCAAACAGATCAGTAAATCGTGGGTCATCCTCTTCAACCGAAGTCTGTTGAAGGTAACGATGAATCAATGTAGACACATGACCCCATGTAGGATCAGATGGTCCTGCATCGTACTCAGGAACAGATACAACTCACGGCTCATCAGGTCTAGGCGGTACTGTTGCACCCCAAAATTTGCCCTCCACAAGACACGTCATTGTGTGCTAAGATGCTCACAAGGTTCACAAGGTTCACAAGACATCTCATGAGGTTCACAAGGTTCACAAAGTTCACAATTAGTCAGAAAGTTTGACAATTCCCTCAGACAATGCATCCTCCTAAGCAATGCATCCTAAACTAGGGTTTTGACTTTTATCAGGCTAAATGGACTTCCAAGTCTTCAAGTGAGCTTCATAGCATCTTATATGTGTTCAAGAATCCCCATGTCAAGTTTCAAGGCTTTCCCAAAAGGGTTTGCTCAGTCAGATGATCAGATAGGCTAAAATCAGTCAAAGTAGTTAAAAAGTCAAACTAAGGTCAACTGTGGTCAAACCAAAGTCAAACTTCATGATTTTTTGCCAACATCAAGTATATGAATTAAAATTCATCATTTGATCAAGGGTTGATCATGATTCATCAAAGATATTTCAGATCATCAAGAATCAGGAGTTTCTAAATTAGGGTTTTCACAGGAAAAGTCAACTGAACTTTGACCAGTCATAACTTTCACATGCTTCATCAAAAAATTTCCATCCAAAGCTAATTTTGAAGGAAATTGAATTCTCTACAACTTTGTGTCTCACAAGCCAAGCCCAAAAATGCTTCATTTGGAAGGTATGAGCTAAGACATTATAGGTCCTTTTAAAAGTCAACAAAAAGTCAACAACTTCCAAAGAGCATAACTTGAGAATGGTAAAAGATATGGACATGAGACCAAATAGGTTGGTTAGAGGACTCTTTAAGCTTTCCAAAATGTCCAAGAACACCTTCATAGCATTAAAATTGAAGGATTTGTGCCCTTGCAAAGTTGGGAAATATTTGAGAGGTTTATGAAGTAAATGGGGTCTTAAAACCATAATTCTTCAAATGGGCTGACTTTTTTGTGATCCAATTGGTTCCATGACATCATGCACGAAATTAACTTAATATTTTCATCATTTTATTCATTTTATTCATTTTATTTTTATTTATTATGATTTTTTATATTAAAAATCATTTTAAATTCAAATAAAATATAAAATGGTGAAGATTTAAAATGATTTGTCTTCTAGAATGTCATAAAGTTTATTTGGACTTGATTGATACAAGAGTTATGAAGATCACCCTAAAATAGCAAGCTTATATCAAGAATATTCAAAATTTAAAGGCTAATCTTTTTCAATCTCAAACTATCCAAATATCCAAAGTATGATGCAATTTTCTGACCTAATTCAATTGTATCATATATATACAATCTTTAGCAAGCAAGAGAACACGAATTGGCAGCCTCCAAAGTCATCTTCAAACTTCACAAATTTCATCCAAAACACAAATTCGGTTTCTTCATTACAAAGGCTTTTAAGGTATTTTAAAGACATAGAAGGGATCTTTGGACATCACTAAACCAATCCCAACCTTCAAAAGCATCGTGAACAAGCTCATATGCATAAACCGATTCATTATATTCATGTTCTTGTGGATTTTCGATTCTGAATATTTATTGGTTTTCAATGAATTTTGACTTAAGTTTCTTGTTTATGATGAGTTATAGATCGATTCTGGACATGTTTCATGAAGAACCATCACCTAATGTGGATTTCACCATTACTAGGGTTTTTTCGGCCAAATTAGGGTTCAATGATTTAATAAATATAAATGATTGCTAAAGACGTAGAGTAGTTGCAAATATCATTAGGAATTCAATGATGTTCTCAATTTTGTGAAATTTTGCTGTTTTGTTGATGTTTGAAGTTCGTAGGTCCTGTACATGGTGAAATTCGCAGGAAAACTTGTGGTAAAATTCGTAGCAAGATTCGCAGGTCCAGAGGTAGGAGATGAAGCAGTCTGGCGCGAAAATACAATTCAAAAATTAGGTTTATTTTATTATGTTTTTATTCTGATTATGTTTCACAAGTGAGCGCGCAGCTCAGTTGGTTTTGGTAAGCGTATGGTGAACTGAAGGGCTTGGGTTCGAAACCAGCCCAACACATTTTTTTTTGTTCAATTTGTTTTATTTTCCAGAACAAGAACAAAACCAAATGAAGGCAATATGCTATCAGCCAGCGCGTGCTAGCCCAGTGGTCATGCCCTTTGTTATCCAGGTAAAGGACCTGGGTTCAAATCCCAAGTCCTGTTTTTTTTGTTCCTTCTTTTTGTTTTTGTTTATTTTTTATTAAATCTTTATTATTTAAAACAATTAAAATAAATTCTATAAAAAAATATCCAAATAACTTTCTAATTAAATTTCACTTTCTTTTTAAAAATTTATATTATTTTCTCAAACCAATTCAATTAATATATTTATTTCTTTATATGTTTTTAGCAATATTCATTAATATGTATATATTTTGTAAATAATTAAATTAATATTGTATATTAAATTAAAAACCCTAATATTTTTATATCTAAAACCCTAATTATTTTTAAACCCTAATTTATTTTCTAATTACTCAAAACCCTAATTTTCTTTTAAAACCTTAATTTCTCATTTTAATTATTTTTGCTTAATTATACTTAATAAATGTTTCTAAATCATGTTTATTTTGTAAGTAAGTTAGTATATAATTATTATAATTATTTTATTCTCATCTCAAATTCTTTGAAAATTGTTTATTTAAATCTAAAAATATTTAATTGATTTTTATATTGTATATTATTATGCTAACCCCTTTTTTCTTATAACTATTTTTATTGCTAATCTTTTTATTATTTATTATTATTATTATTTAAATTATTTTCTTATAATGTAACTGTACAAGCTATGTAATAGTTGTAGTATTTTTATTGTTTATTTATTTAAATTGCTATGGTTAGTAAATTAGGGAGTGAAAACATGTTTGTATCTTAAAATTAATTTAGATCACTAATTATAAGATAAATATTTGAACTTGTACACGCACACACGTAAGTCGATCTTTGATCGCCGTCTCACTTCTTAAGGATACCTCTCAGGTTGCCTAAATAAAAAGGTCAAGTAAGGTGTATAAAGCAAAGTCCCTTTTCATGAATAAATCATCTAGTCCCTATAAAAATTATAAGATCAAGTCCCTTCGAATGTTGCCTTCGTAAATGATCTTGTCCCTTTCGAATAAAAGATGATAAGTCCTTTCGAATTGCTAAGACACCTTACAGTTGCCTAATCATAGATGATCCTTCACATGTCCCATACAACATCCAAGGTAATGACTACCTATTCCTTAATAATAGGGATAGTCTTACCATTGAAAGAACATTTAAGAACAGAAAAGATTCAAATTAGGGTAGGTTCCTCTTATGTACTTGCTCACTTATTCAAAATTACTTCATTACACTTTACATTTTAAACAATTTTCAAAACAAAGTCTTTATATATATCCGTACAAGGGTCATTATAAAGTACTTAAGAAAATTTTTAATCACACACTACACTTCTCAAAACAATTTAAAGTGAGCTAAGTAACTAAGAGCCCATGGATAACCATGGATGTAAAGGGTGCTAACACATTCCCTTTACATAACCTACCCCCCGAACTCAAAAATCTTTTAAGGTCTTTCCTGTTCTTTTATGCCCTTTCCTTTGGATAAATTAAAAGTCGGTGGCGACTCTTGTTATCCGCAACATAACTAAAGTCAGTTCTCCCACCGTGTTACAGGTACCAATCGAGGATGCGAAACACGATAATACCATTGGAGATATCCATCATCTGTCTCAAATGGGATAGTGGTTAGTGTTGTCAGACGAATCACCTGCCTAGCACTCTGAATGTAACTAATCCACTCAACATCGATATCACCAGCCATCATATAATCAATAGGTGCAGGTGGAATATACTAATGTATCCAAACTGTTGAAGACACATGTCAGGCATATATGGAACAATAGTGTCACCCGCCTCAAACTGCCCCTGTATAGAGAAATCTCATCAAACAGACGGTGAACTCTATGATCCTTGAATGGCCGCCAAATGACATCGGTAGGTTTCAACTCATCCAGAATAGATCGCAAGTCATCCACCTTTAACACACTTTGTCTATATGTCCATCTCATTTCTCGTGGGAGACCATAATTATTAGCTGGTATCCAATTCTCTCCTTTTTTTCCAAGTGTTGGAAAATATTCATGAATCCAGCATTGTTAAAAAAAATTAACATAATAATTAAATATAACATAATGAACATAATAAAATTAACATTAGACTTAAAAAAACAACTAATAAACTGAATTTAAACATATACATGTAAGAGAGTCGGGTAACCACCGAGTTGTTTACAACTGAACATGAACGCATCTTCGAGATACCTATACAAGGTAACCAATGCAGCTGCTCCCCAACTATAGCTTGATAACCCATTCAAGTCTATAAATAGTGTCAAGTATCGTGCCTCAACAAGTGTAAAGGTCTTGTCCGCAAAAATCGTGCAACCCACTAACATCATCAAATAACATCTGGTCACATATGCCCATGATGAAGCAGCTATATGCTCTATGAATCGATCATATAACCACTCCAGCTTATAGTACGAACCCCTGCACTCACGGACCTGGAATTATGCCACTCTCTATGACACTCCTAGGTAGTCAACAACCCATTCAATAGCTAGGTCTTCACTGATATGTTGAGGGCTCCAAAATACCCCTTGATGGGCAGGCGAAGCAAACAAGCAATGTCACCCAGAGTAATGGTCATTTCACCAAACAACATGTGAAATGAAGAAGTCTCTAGATGTCATCTCACAACAAATGCGGAAACCAAGTTCATACCTATCTTCGACAAATTGGTTCTCTGTAGAGAAGATAAACAAGACCTAGATATCCAAGCCTCCATATCTGGTGGAAACTGCTGTGGAACCATATGACTCAGCTTCAATCCATGCCCTGCAACCTTCAACTCTTTTCTTCGCACCTCTGTCCTGAAAACAATTAAAATTAAGCAAATTAAACAATATAACATTGAAATTTCAGTTTTTATTCAATACTAAATAATTACCATTTACTTACCTCACCAAACCATATACGTCTAGCGACATGATGTTCGCACTTAACCAAAACACTGGTATCGTACGGTCTTCCTGGATATCCAACGGGTTATGCTGCTGCAGATGTACCAATATGATCTTCTTGTGTCCTTCTCGAAGTATCGCCCCGTCCCACAGAGCGAAAAGGTATCCCACCATTTCTGCCTCGTGTGCGTACCATTGCAAAAAAATATTATTAAAAAAAATGAGAACTGTAACACTTTAAATAAGAGTTCCGGTAAAAGCATTCTTAAAATCCAAACCGGAACACTTGCTGTAAGTCTTCCGAAAATAAATTGCGCATCTTTCAACTACCGGAAGACTTAATGAAAGACTTCTGGTATGGATATCAAACAATATTCGAACTGGAAGACTTCATATCAAAAGCTCTGGTATTTAAAAAATAAACCAGAACACTTACTTAAAGAGTTCCGGAAAAGTGGAAGAAAATTCTCTCTGAAATCAAAACGCAGTGAAAAGTGAAGAATGGAAGAAAAAATTACTCTTTTTACTATTTATATGAGGGCATTATTGTCGGAAAAAAATTGTGTAGGGGTAAAGGTATAAGTGAGGGGGTATAGGGTAAAATCTTACTAAGTTATTAGTAGCCCAATTATCATCCCTATGAGTAAACAACACAGTGCATAATTTAAACGATCTCATAAGTTGTCTACAGTCTTCAATAATAAGATCTAGATTAACATTGGACAATACTGTAACACCTCCTTTCTATACCCCAAATAAGCAATTAAATCACTTAGGCACATATTCAAATTTCATCAGAGTATATTTGAAAATCAGTATAAAAGAGCAATGCCACATTATACTTGAAATTGAAAACTTACAACACCTGTTCAATAAAGATATGCAACAAACGGGGTAACTTACATACACAAGGATTTCCTCCTTACACCCATATTCATCAATTCATTAAATAGCGGAAAACAAAACATAACAATTTCAAACTTATATACTTATCATAAATATATCTGCAAGTTTGAATCACCAAAATACTTCCATGTTTACATAAAACATTTCACATCAAAATACATATACAAATATATCCACAAAAGGCATCAAGCCGACCCTAGCTACCCGATGCTACATATCAGAGTCGATCGACCAAAAAAATGAAAACGAGCTTCACAAAAACATCATCCAGCAACCTACTCTGCAATGCCTCATAGAGCATCATAAAACAATAGAAGGGTGAGAAACATTATCATAATAATATTGCATATAATTATATATCTCAACATATAAAAATGCACATAAAACATATTCTCACCACACATTTCATTCCTCATCACCTATACACATCGCAACGTGTACATACGCAAATCAAGCATGTTCATCATGCACCAATTCATTACTTCACATAAACTCATATTATTTATGTTTATTCCTCAATTCTATTCATTCCGCATAAACATACGTCTAGCTATGTTTAATCACACATATACATTACAAATGTATAAACCACAAACATATACATATCAAACATGCATATATACAATCAAGTATGTTTCATCACACATACTATCATCTCCATAACACTCCAAATAAACATTTACACATTCATGTTTATTTCTGCATATCATAATTAAAATGATAAAAATGCAACTCATAGAGACCGACACACGACTCTATGCAGATGTAAATGCGGTACTGACTCAACATTTCAGCAGGTTTTCTCAGGAACCAAATGGAATCATCGCTTGTTACCTAAAGTAACTCCCCGTCGGGAACACGATGTTCACCCATTGCTCACACCCCACATGGGCACACAATGTTTATGGATTGCTCACACCCCACACGGGCAAACAATCAATGTGAATAAATCACCCATCGCTCACACCCCACACGGGCACACGATGTTTCTGGATTTCTCACACCCCACATGGGCACACAATCTGATCGCTCACACTTCACATGGGCACACGATCTTGTTGTAGTCATCGGTCACACTCCACATGAGTACACGATGCTACAACGGATTCACAAAGAATCCTACAGCACAAGAATGCATACATTATGCTTACATGCAAAATGACACACAACATTCTTGAAAATGCATACATATTCACAATATATTTATGCATTCATCTCATACAATTAGCATACATTCGCATTTAATTCAAGCAATGTATCTACTTGCCAAACGGCCACAACACAACAATCAGACCCACAATTCCATAATTAAAATAATTACGTTTTATCGGAAAAGTCGGGTAAAAGTCGGCTAAGAACTACTTTTCTTAGCATCAATGGATTCTACACGTTTCTAGCTTCAAATCGATATAAGGATCACTAAAAACGGATACCCGAAACTCAAGCTACGGATTAAAACACATAACCCCTCAAAAACCTACAGGCTCGCCGAGAGCCCTCTCGCTCGCCGAGCGAGAATCGTCCTGGAACTTTCGCTGAGCGACCACTGCGATTTCCAGAATTCTCAGCAGCGTAACAGTCCATCAAGATGCCCCCAAAACTCCTCCAAAACTCAACAAACATGATCAATAACATATTCTAGCTATCATACTTCGGATATAACGATTTCCAACCGATTAATTCATAAATTTCTCACATTTTCTCTCAAACCCTAACTATTCATCTTCTCTAACTTCCATCAAAACTAAAACTCAACCAATCAAACACATACATAATCATACACAATATTAAGATAACAATGTTTATCACCCTTATCCGATTATTTCGATTCCTCAGAGCAATCTTGAAGCTTTTCCAACTTTCCCTTCTCCCTATTTCTTTCTATCCTTTCTTTCTCTTCTTACCAACTTATAACTTCTATTTCTATTTCACTCTTCCTCACTCTCTTATACTTTCTTTCTTCTATTTCTATTTTCTACTCTCTCCAACCATATATCATTTTCTCACAAAATACCAATTCTACTAATTTCTAACTTATCACTAATTAACAAATACCTAAAATACTCTCTTATCCAATTTTACCCGAAAGTTCATAAAACGGTAAAAATCACAACATGACATATCACCACATTAATTCCTCAACATCAAATATCATCATGATAATTTCACAAATAAAACAATTATCATATAAATAAAATAAAAGACTCCACAAAATTTGGGAAATCGAATCGGGGCGTTACAACTCTCCCCCACTTTAGAAATTTTCGTCCTCGAAAATATTACCTGATCCAAACAACTCCGGATAAGACTCGCGCATCCTACTCTCCAATTCCCAAGTCATATTGCCTTCCGCAGCGCCTCCCCACGCCACTTTCACAAGCGCAATATCCTTGCCTCTTAGATTCTTAATTTCACGGTCCAAAGTTCTAACCGGCAAAGCTTCCACCGTAAGGTTATCTCTAACCTCAACCTCATCCATAGGAATAACATGTGACGGATCCGGAACATACTTCCAAAGTTGCGAAACATGGAACACATCATGGAAATTCGAAAGATTCGGAGGCAATGCCACACGATAAGCCACAACACCAACTCGTACGGTAATCTGATACGGTCCAATAAAACGAGAAGTCAACTTCTTCGACTTTAAAGCACGACCTACACCCGTAACCGGTGTAACTCTCAAGAACACATGGTCGCCTTCCTGAAACTTAATATCCTTCCTTCTCTTGTCATGATAACTCTTTTGTCTACTTTGAGAAGCTCTCATCTTCTCCCGAATAAACCTTACCTTTTCCGTAGTTTGTTGTACTATCTCCGGTCCAACTACCGTTCTTTCCCCGGTTTCATGCCAACCCAAAGGTGTTCGACATCTCCGACCATACAAGGCCTCAAATGGTGCCATACCAATACTCGAATGAAAACTATTATTATAGGTGAACTCAATCAACGCTAAATAACTATCCTAAATACCACCTTGGTCTAGCACACAAGTACGCAACAAATCCTCTAACGATTGAATTGTCCTCTCGGTTTGACCGTCCGTTTGCGGATGGTAAGCCGAACTCAATCTTAGCTTAGAACCCAAAGCCTTTTGCAAACTTTCCCAAAATCTCGAAGTAAATCTAGGATCTCTATCTGATACAATACTCTTAGGAACCCCATGTAACTTCACAATCACAGAAACATAAATCTCGGCTAGCTTCTCCAAAGAATAACTAATATCCATCAGAATAAAGTGAGCAGATTTAGTAAGCCTATCCACAATGACCCAAATATCATTATGACCTTTTAGTGTATTCGGCAAACCTGTAACAAAATCCATCGATATACTATCAAATTTCCATTCTGGAATATCCAACGATTGCATCAAACCACTAGGCTTCTGATCTTCCACCTTAGACTTCTGACAAGTCAAACACGCATACACAAAATGAGCTACATCTCTCTTCAATCCGGACCACCAAAATATCTTCTTCAAATGTTGATACATCTTATTCGCTCCTGGATGAATACTTAAATTACTCCGGTGTCCCTCTTCCAATATCATCTTTTTCAACTCCTCATCATCGGGAATACAAATACGACCACAGAATCTCAAAACTCCAAAATTATCAACCTTGAAATCCTCATTCTCATTCATCATCAAATCGACAAATTTCAAATCCAACTTTTGCTTTTCACAAACGGTTGCAAGAAAGTCATTTGTAACATGAAGCATACCAAGTCTCACACTTCTCGGCGTCATCTCACAAACCAAACTCAAGTGTCTAAAATTCTCCAAGAGTTCCCATTCTCTCATCATCAATGCAGACATATGTAACAACTTACGACTCAAGGCATCGGCCACCACATTCGCCTTACCCAGATGGTAATTCAAACCAAAATCATAATCCTTCAAAAGTTCTAACCATCTCCTTTGTCTCATGTTCAATTCCTTTTGATCAAATAAATACTTCAAACTTTTGTTATCACTAAAAACTTCGAATCTTGTACCATAAAGATAATGCCTTCAAAATTTTAGAGCAAAAACCACGACCGCTAATTCCAAATCATGTGTAGGATATTTTTTTCATGTACTCTCAATTGTCTTGAAGCATAAGCTACAACTTTTCCATCTTGCATCAAAACACCACCTAACCCAAACAATGAAGCATCACAAAACACCACAAATGGTTCCGTCGGATTCGGAAAAATCAAGATCGGAGCCGTTGTTAACCTTCTCTTAAGTTCCATGAAACTCTCTTAGCAATGAATATCCCAAATGAAAGCCTTTCCTTTACAAGTCAATTGCGTTAACGGAAGTGCCAACTTTGAAAATCCTTCACTAAACCTCTGGTAATAACCCGCCAAGCCTAAAAAGCTTCGAATCTCCGTAACCGATCTAGGAATTTCCCATTGCATTACCACATCAATCTTGGATGGATCCACACTAATACCACCATCGGAAATAACATGCCCAAGAAAACTTACCTTCGACAACCAAAACTCGCACTTTGACAACTTAGCATACAATTGCTTCTCTTTCAAAATCTGTAACACAATCCTTAAATGCTCTTCATGCTCCTCTTGAGATTTAGAATAAATCAAAATGTCATCGATGAACACAACCATAAAACGATCCAACTATTCATGAAAAATATGATTCATGTATTCCATAAACACACCTGGCGCATTAGAAACTCCGAATGGCATCACGGAATACTCGTAATGACCATATCGTGTCTTAAAAGCCGTCTTTTGAATATCCTCCTATTTCACACGAATCTGGTGATATCCTGATCTCAAATCAATCTTACTAAAAACACGCGCATCAACCAATTGATCCATCAAATCATCAATCCTCGGAAGCGGATACTTGTTCTTAATTTATTCAACTGTTGATAATCAATACATAACCGCATGCTTCCGTCCTTCTTCTTTACTAACAATATCGGTGCATCCCAAGGAGAAACACTAGGCCTAACAAACCTCTTGTCTAACAAGTCATTCAATTGCTTTTTCAGTTCTACCAACTATGAAGCTGAAATACGATACGATGCCACCGAAATCGGTCTAGTACCCGGAACTAGATCAATAGAAAACTCAACTTCTCTTTCCGGCGGTACATCCTTAATATCGTCCGGAAACACTTCTGGAAAATCACACACCATTGGAAACCTACTTATATCCACTTATCTTTCCACTGACCATGATGCAAACAAACCAAACAATTGAACTTCGTCCATCAAAAGTTTCCTCAACTCTTTCATGGATAGGAAACTCTCTTCTTCACCATCATCCAAAGAAGGAAACCTTACTAACTTATGATAACAATCTATATGAACTCGATTAAATTGCAACCAGTTCATACCCAAGATCACGTCCAAACCTTCCAACGACAAACAAACTAAATCCATAACAAAATCTTTACCATACATGGTCAAAGAACAACTTACACACACCAAAGAAGTAGTTACCGACCCTGAAGCAGGAGTCTCGATAACCATCTCACCATCCCAAGAAGACATAAACAAATTCAAACGCTTAGCGCACTCAAGAGAAATGAACGAATGAGTCGCTCCCGTATCAATAATAGTAACTGTCGCTCCCAAAGATTTGCATCCCGGTACAAGCGCGAACGGTCGGCGAAAAGAACAATGAGAACACACAGCCGTGAACTCACTGGAGATGAATAGAGTCGCCAGCTAGGCATTTTTATCCCGGAGGAAAGGTAATGCTGCATAGACCTAGAAAAAGATGGATAAGACGGTTGCGAACCAGAGAGACTGAGAAAGGGGGTTGGTTACAACCTGGGAAGGTATTAGTACCCAGATTGTCCGTCGTACTCGACGGGATCCACGCTTAAAAGATTTGTGTTTTAAAGGGGTAGTGTCAGTGCAATCTGTGTATAAAAGAGCTGGAAAAGGATGTACAGGTGTCAGTGTAAGAGGAGTGAAGTGTAAAGTGTATAAATGATGTGTCAGTGTAAAAGAGAAAGAGGTGAAATGCTCAAGATTATGAGGCTTAAAGAATAAAGCTGGAAAAGGGGGGATATACAGAGACTTTTGTTCGATAACTGTTAAGTTATGCCTACGTATCCTCTCGTGCAATGAGGAAGTCAGAACACCGAAGTTCGACCCAAAGAGACTGAAAGATGAATTGACTGATGAACTGCTTACTTGTCTATGCTCAAGTGTATGATCTGTCTGGCACAGATGCTAACTGTCTTGCATTAGACGGAAGAAGCAAGTTCTCGTTTATGAGTGAATGAGATGAGAAAAGAATCCCGAAGGAGACGATTATTGTTTGTTTTTGTGTTTTCAGTCTTTTATTGCTTTTGAAAGTTTGTCATAAGTTAATGAGCTTAAGCCTAAACCAATGGATTTAATAAACTCATCACATCTTCCCTCTGATTAGGGGTAATGAGATTACCTTAAGTGTGAAGTCAGATTCTCACACTTAATCACCTTTGGTGTAGGATTAAGATCATTAACCTACTTGTGATTATTTAGATGTTTTTGGTGTTTTTGTTTAGTGTTGAGTAATGAGGTTAAGTCATAATCAGGGATTAAACATACTCATTACACCATCCTAATAGAAGGATGATAGATGAGAATGTTTAAGCTGAGGAAAGCTCCTCAACTTAATCCATGATTAGGGATTAAACTCATGACAAAACAAGCCTTTGATTAAGTGGATTTTATTTAATGATAAGATGAAGAAGTGTTTTTTAGGATTTGTAAGACAACTTGAGGGGGACTTGTCCATTAACACTAGGGTTATTTCTTCTTAACCAATTAAGGAAGAATTAGAACCCTAATGCAAGGCCCAAGTTACAAGTGTGGTGTCTTGATGATTATTGAATGGATTGATTAAAGGAGTTAAACACATTAAGGGTTTAACACTTAGGATTAAAGTTATACACTCCATCCTAATAGAAGGATGCAGGCATAAGCTTAATCACAAAGCCTTAAAGCCTTTAAGGTTTAGTCCCTGATTATGAGATGAGGAAAGAAGACTCAAAAGAGACACAAAGGTAAAAGCTAAGTGGAAAAAGTCTAATCCTAATATTCACATGCTCGGATGGTCCTAGGTTAGTGAGGCTCACTATCCTAAAGAAGAAAGAAAGAAGAAGAGAAAGATGAAAGGAGAACCTCCATGGTGGCCTAAGCGCACCTCAAGTGGAAAAAATGAATAACAGAAGATGAGGGATAAGATAAAAAAAGAAGAATTGGATGAAATGGAAATAAGATAAAGAGATGAGAATGCGATATGGAGATAAGATAAAGAGATGAGAATGCGATATAGAATAAATGAGATAAAGAGATGAGAATGCAATATGAAGATGAGATAAGATAAAAAAAATAATGAGGATGCGATATGAAGAAGAAATGAGATAAAGAGATGGGAATGAAATATGAAGAGTAATCGGACAATGCACAAACAGAGCCTACACCAGTAGGACTTCCAGATGCAATAATTAAAATCGATCCCCAGTGGTACCTAACTGAGAAGGTCCGTTGCCTCTTCAACACGTGCAAGCAGACTCGGGAATACTTGTCAGATGCTTCACGATCAATCAACCAAGTTAATCCTCAAGTGCTTAATATCCCGAATCAACATCCAATGTCAACAGTTAACATGAACAAAACTCAGGAACATTGCTGAAGTTTCAGACGGTCAACTTAATTAGTCCTCAAGTGCTCATACTATACTCAAGATTCAACTAAGAAAACAAACATCAAATTCTAAGGAAAAGGTCAATTACATAAAATGGAAAACTAATTGAGAAAGTAATCTACCAATCCTACTTTAAATTCCTACAAGAAAAATATTCTAACAACAAAATAATTAATTAAAATCTAGGTTCTAAACAAGAACCAATACCCAAATAATACAAATTAAAATAAACTAATAACCAAGATTAAACAAAATCGAACTTAGTTAAACAAAATAAAAATGAATAATCCAATTCCAAACAAATTCTTAAAAAAAACTTAATATTAATTAGGAACTAATTAGCTATAAAAGTTTAACTACAATTCTAACAAAACAAAAATTAATAAACTTCTAACTCAAATTTTAAAATTAACAATTAACAAAACTCTAAACTATTTTAATATGAATTAAGGAGTAGTTAACAAATAATGAAATTCTAAATAAATCCTACACGAACACTTAATATTAATTAAGACAAAATAACAATTCAACGAACAAGATATGAAAAAAACTAATAAAAATAAAATGAGAAGAAATAAAAAGGTTAGGGATTGTTGCTGCAACTGATGGGTGCAAATGGCAAATCGGATGGGCTTGAACAAAACTGAGCCCAAAATCCTTTCTACAAACAGAAAGTTAAGTTAAAACATATAGAATAATAAAAAATAAAAATTAAAAAAAATAAATAAAACTGAAACAGGGTTAGCAAAAGGAAAGTGCGAATCCCTTGTTTCACAATCGCCAAGTATTTCTTCTTCAAGCGAAACCGTCCACGCTGCTCTTCCTCTTCAAAACGCAATGGCGACCGCCTCTCCTTCAATGTCAGTGTCACACTCGCATGAGTCTCCTCCTTCTCCAAATTTCCGCCGCGATGCCTTATCACTCAACGATACACCATCAACAACTCGGCAAACCCGATCTCCGGCGGTTTACGATGCTTCGGCGCTGCGCTTCCATCGCGTCGACGGCCGCGGAGTCTACGGAAGAAAGGTTTCCTTCTCGTTCTCGCTTCACAGCACTGTGATATCACCTCTCCTCTTCGCGCTTCGATTTGGTGAGTTTCTAATCTCTCCGCCTCAGATTCTTCTCTCGTCACGATCCTTCTCTCCAGAAACTATCTAAATCATATTCTTCTTGTTTCTGGTTTTTGTGTTGAGTGTCGCGTGGTTGCTTTCAGGTGGTTGAGCGGTGATGATTTGTTGAAGGAGAAGTGGTTTGTCTTTTCGTTAACGGAAGAGATGTAGATCTGGCGAGTTGTTACTTGTTAACAACGTTGTTGTTTGGTTGAAGCAAGGTTGAAAAGAGTGAGTTCGGGTGTGTTTGTGAAGAGGTGATATGATGGTGGCGAGTTGAAGGAAATTATTGGGGGGTTATTGTTGTTATTTGGCTGATGCAAGTTGCAGGTTGTTTTGGTGGTTGAAGTTGTGTTGATTTTGTATTGCTGTTGTGGTTTTTCTTTGCAGGTTGAATTTGTGATGGATGAAGGAGGTAAAGGTGGTAGGAGATGGAGGTTTGGTTCGGAGGAAGGGTTATTGAAGAAGAAAAAACCGTGAGGTCCAATTTTTGTTGTTGTTGTGGTTGTTTGAGGTCTGAATGGTTTGAAGGCTTATTGAAGATATTGATGAGGTTTTACGGTTTGTGTTGGAAGTTTTGAGGTTGTTGATGAATATGGCCACTTTGGTGTTGCGGTTTTGACTGGAGTTGAAGGAGGTAGCTGTGAGCAGCGTGATGAATGCTGTATTTTGTTGTTATTTAAAAGTCAAAATGTGTGTATGGATGTTCTTCGTAAAATGGTTGGTGTTATGAGATGAAAAAATGTTGTTGTGATGAAAATGAGTGTGTTGGTTTGCAGGGAAAGATAGAAAAAAGAAAAGGTTATGGTATGAACAAAAGGGCGCAGCCCCTTTTTGTGTTCCTAGGTCTTGGGATCACCACTTCATTATTTATACCTAGGTCAAACATTAATTAGCTCCATGGGCCACACAAAGAAATGAAATGGGCCTCTTATAACTTAATTTGGACTTTGGGTTATGAATCAATAAACTTGATAATTGGAGTGTGGATAAATATAGTGTACTAAATTAATTAAGAAAATGGCAATGAAAAATGTATGGAAGTGGATACTTAGTATGGATTGATAAAAAGAAAAGTGTTAATAATGAGTTTAAAAATGACAATGAATAAAAACATGGGTGATGACATTTATGGAGAGAAAAAAAATGTTTAAGAAAGTGGATAATATTTTGTGAATGGATAAAACAAATGGATTGTTTGTTAGAAAATGGATAGATAAAAATGGATATAAGGAAATATGGATAATGGATATTAAAAAAAATAATAAATAGATATGAATTGGATAGTGAAATGGGATGTAATTAAGAAGAGGGATTTGGATGTGGATAAAATAAAAATGGTAAATGATAAACGGTTTATGAAGTGGATATTCAGATAATCGAAAATATGGACGTGGTGAAATCGTTGTGAAAATGGTTAGGAAATGATGAAACTTATGGGTATGGATATGGATATGATTTATGGAACCCTTCAATATGCGAACAACCCTGAATCTTGAGCTTTTAATTCGAGACCAACTTCCACTGTTTTCTACACACAATAAACAACATGAGCACAACCACCAATGAACTGAACCAACCGCCATCTGAACTTTCTAGAAACACTGCCCTGGTTATTGAACACACACACCGACTGAGAAATCAACCACTGAAGCGAATATCTTGAATTTGAAGAAATCTCCTGATAGTTCAACCAAGATTAGGTCAATCATCCATCTGAATTAGACCGCAACTGAACAAACACGCTTGAACTGAAACCAAAACTTTTGAGATAAAAGATAGCCTGAGATGCTGAGAAGTCGAGAATATCCCTGTAACTTGAAGAAGAGAATATCCTGATGATATGCCAGATGCGCAGTGAATAGTCCTTGCAGACATGAAATCCTTGAAGATTACTGTTTTAGGGAAATAAACCCTAATCCAGCGACATGAGGAGAATGATACCAATGATGGCTGCCAACCAAAGCCTTGAATTTGTCTGATAGCCACAAGTAGGGTGTGAAACCCTAGTTCCACAGGAAATCTATGATCCCATGTCTTAAGAGCTTATGCAAATGGTATGTAAAATGCGTATGAATGCAAAACGAAAAGCCAGAAAACCAGAGGGCAAATTTAGGGTGTCTACAGTAACTAAAGGCGTACTATTAATAAAGCGTGTACCTTTAATCAAACGGTCTGCACTTGTAGTATCCTTACCTACTAATGCAAACACCTTTCCGCCCGCCTGAGCTTGCTTCGACTTAGTACACTTAGTACTAATGTGACCAACTTCCCCACAATTGAAGCACTTCACAACATTCCTCCTACACTCGGTAGTAGCATGTCCAAGACCTCCACAGTTTGAACATTTCACGATATTCTTCCCACACTCAAAAGACTTGTGACCTAAATCGCCACACTTGTAACACTTAACGGGACCAGAACTCCCTCCACCAGATCTCCTATCAAAGTTTCCCCCTATGTTTTTCCTTATCAGCAGGTATCACATAAGGTCCACTTCTTGCTTGTTGCTTCCCTCTCTTCTCATTCACACTCTTGTAATGTGTAGAACGAGCTCTGCTATCTTCTTCAAAGATTATGCAACATTCAGTCAAATCTGAAAACCTTCTGATTCTATGATATCCCACAACTTGCTTAATCTCAGGACGTAAACCATTCTCATACTTAATGCACTTAGAAAACTCAGCAGTAGCAGCATCATAATGAGGATGAAACTGAACCAATTCCACAAACTTAGAAGTATAGTCAACCACTGACATACTACCTTGCTTTAGCTCAAGGAATTCCATCTCCTTCTTTCCCTTCACACTCTCAAGGTAGTACTTCCCTAAGAATTTAGTACGAAAAACTTCCCAAGTTATCTCTTCATCATCATCCTCAAGAGTTTGACTTCTACCAACCCACCAATCATCGGCTTCTTCCTTCAGCATGTGAGAACCAAGCCTCACCTTACTCTCTTCAGCACAATCCATGACTCTGAAGATTCTTTCAATCTCATTCAACCATCATTCGCATTCACATTCGGCGCTCCCTGCACCGCCTTAGCCATTTCTTCCAAAGCAGCAGCCATAACATTGTCATTTCTACCAACCATATTCTGATTGTTCCCAAAGACAACAACAAGATTAAACAAAAGTTCAATCACAACAACATCAAGACAGACACAACTGACTCGAACACTGGCTCTGATACCACTTAATGTAACACCCCCTTTCTATACCCCCAAATAAGCAATTAAATCACTTAGGTACATATTCAAATTTAATCAGAGTATATTTGAAAATTGTTATAAAAGAGCAATGCCACATTATACTTGAAATTGAAAACATACAACACCTGTTCAATAAAGATATGCAACAAACGGGGTAACTTACATACACAAGGATTTCCTCCTTACACCCATATTCATCAATTCATTAAACAGCAGAAAACAAAACATAACAATTTTAAACTTATATACTTATCATAAATATATCTGCAAGTTTGAATCACCAAAATACTTCCATGTTTACATAAAACATTTCACATCAAAATACATATACAAATGTATCCACAAAAGGAATCAAGCCGACCCTAGCTACCCGGTGCTACATATCAGAGTCGACCGACCAAAAAGATGAAGACGAGCTTCACAAAAATATCATCCAGCAACCTACTCTGCAATGCCTCATAGAGCATCATAAAACAGCAGAAGGGTGAGAAACATTATCATAATAACATTGCATATAATTATATATCTCAACATATAAAAATGCACATAAAACATATTCTCACCACACATTTCATTCCTCATCACCTATACACATCGCAACATGTACATACGCAAATCAAACATGTTCATCATGCACCAATTCATTAATTCACATAAACTCATATTATTTATGTTTATTCCTCAATTCTATTTATTCCGCATAAACATACGTCTAGCTAGGTTTAATCACACATATACATTACAAATGTATAAACCACAAACATATACATATCAAACATGCATATATACAATCAATTATGTTTCATCACACATACTATCATCTCCATAACACTCCAAATAAACATTTACACATTCATGTTTATTTCTGCATATCATAATTAAAATGATAAAAATGCAACTCATAGAAACCGACACACGACTCTATGCAGATGCAAATGCGGTACCGACTCAATATTTTAGCAGGTTCTCTCAGGAACCAAATGGAATCATCGCTTGTTACCTAAAGTAACTCCCCGTCGGGCACACGATGTTCACCCATTGCTCACACCCCATATGGGCACACAATATTTATGGATTGCTCACACCCTACACGGGCACACAATTCGATTGCTCACACCCTACACGGGCACACGATGTTTCTGGATTGCTCACACCCCACACAGGCACACAATCCGATTGCTCACACCCCACATGGGCACACGATCTTGTTGTAGTCATCGCTCACACTCCACATGAGCACACGATGCTACAACGGATTCACAAAGAATCCCACAGCACAAGAATGCATACATTATGCTTACATGCAAAATGACACACAACATTCTTGAAAATGCATATATATTCACAATATAGTTATGCATTCATCTCATACAATTAGCATACATTCGCATTTAATTCAAGCAATGTATTTACTTGCCAAACGGCCACAACACAACAATCAGACCCATAATTCCATAATTAACATAATTACGTTTTATCGGAAAAGTTGGGTAAAAGCCGGTTAAAAACTACTTTTCTTAGCATCAATGGATTCTACACGTTTCTAGCTTCAAATCGATATAAGGATCACTAAAAACGGATACCCGAAACTCAAGCTACGGATTAAAACACATAACCCCTCAAAAACCTACAGGCTCGCTGAGCGAGAATCGCCCTGGAACTTTCGTTGAGGGAGGGATAGCTCGCTGAGCGACCACTGCGATTTCCAGAATTCTCAGCAGCGTAACAGTCCATCAAGATGCCCCCAAAATTCCTCCAAAACTCAACAAACATGATCAATAACATATTCTAGCTATCATACTTTGGCTATAACGATTTCCAACCGATTAATTCATAAATTTCTCACATTTTCTCTCAAACCCTAACTATTCATCTTCTCTAACTTCCATCAAAACTAAAACTCAACCAATCAAACACATACATAATCATACACAATATTAAGATAACAATGCTTATCACCCTTACCCGATTATTTCGATTCCTCTGAGCAATCTTGAAGCTTTTCCAACTTTCCCTGTTTTCTCTTCTTTTTTCTCTTCTCCCTTTTTCTTTCTATCTTTTCTTTCTCTTCTTACAAACTTATAACTTCTATTTCTATTTCACTCTTTCTCACACTCTTATATTTTATTTCTTCTATTTCTATTTTCTACTCTCTCCAACCAAATATCATTTTCTCACAAAATACCAATTCTACTAATTTCTAACTTATCACAAATTAACAAATACCTAAATACCCTTTTATCCAATTTTACCCGGAAGTTCATAAAACGGTAAAAATCACAACATGACATATCACCACATTAATTCCTCAACATCAAATATCATCATGATAATTTCACAAATAAAACAATTATCATATAAATAAAATAAAAGACTCCACAAAATTTGGGAAAATCGAATCGGGGCGTTACAAATACAATCAACTACAATTAAACAGTCACAAAAAAAAGCTTTATCCACGTGTATACTCCTTGTAAGACACCACGGGATGGCCAAACACTCCGCTAAAACTGGTGTGACAGAGATAGTATCCAAAAAACAAGCAGAAAGCGAGAAAGTTCCATCAGAATCTCGTGCGATACAGCCGAACGAAACACTACCATCTGGGAAAACACTAGCATCAACTGGAAAGTTGTCAAATCCTATTCCACGAAACCATTCGGAGCACGAAACACCTTCTTATTTGACGCAGGAGGATTCTATTTGTAATGTTCCAAAACAGCCTGCTCAGCCTCCCTAGACACATTGGTTGGGCAAGACAACTTTGATTGGAAGAGAAGAACATTTTTGGCCAACCAAATCTTATACAGAACAGACCCCACCATATTAACCGCCCAAAGATCATGGCTTGGAAGGATTCCTTCAAGCCAGCTACAAAAATCAGTGTCATGATGGCTTCTAAGGCCTAAAATGGAGGAGGAGGAGAAGGATTCTCTAGAAAATTCACAATGCAAGAAAAGATGATATATGGATTCAACAACAGAAGAACAGAAAAGGCAAGAAGGATCAATAAACAAACCTCTTTTTACCAGATTGCTTCTAGTGGGAAGTATGTTCTTTCCCGGTTTCTACAAAAAGTTTCGAATACGGTTATTTAGAGGAGTCTTCTAAATCAATGTTAATGGCTTCTTATTCGGATCATTTGAAGGGCCGGGATGCCTACCAGCCTTTGAAGTCATGTTTAAATGGTACGCTGATCTAACAAAGTACTATCCAGATTTTTCATGGTGCCAAATAAGCTCATCATCCGTGTTACGCATCGAGAGCGAAATGCTGACAATAGATTTTGCCTCCATCTGATCAAAACATGCAAACACCATATCTTTCTTCCAGCAACCTAACTCTACATCAGTCAAATCTGAAACCTTTGACACATCTTCATGTAAATGGAATCTCCCCAAAACTTTGAAACCAGGATTTTTCGGTACCCATTTGTCGTTGTGAATCAGGATTTAAGTTTTGTTTCCTATCTTCCAGCAAGAACCATTATGAACCAGACTTCTAGCACTCAGAATATTGTATCCAACATGGCTTTCCTCTAACTCACCCTTAGGATAATACCTGCCTCGCATCACTTTCTCAACAAGAGTACCTTTGTACTTGAGTAGCCTCCAATATTGTTTTCCTAGCAAGCTTTGGTTGAACTTACTAATGACCTGGAAACCCAAATTGCATTCTCCTTTAGATCTAGCCAATTTATCCAACCGCATCCAATGAATCTTCCTTTCACCTTCTCATGCACCCCACCAAAATTTAGCAATAAGACTTTCAATATCGTGACAGACAGTTTCCGAAAGCTTGTAATAGCTCGTGATATAACAAGGAATAACTTGAACTACCACTATGATCAAGACTTTCTTACCGACTCAAGATAAAAACTTCTCCTTCCAAACCTTAATTTTATTCCACACTCTCTCCACCGTTATAGCATAAACCTCCTTTTTGGACCTTCCGAAAACTACAGGTAAACCAAGATATTTGGAGTGGCACGTCATCGTCTTTACACCCATCCTTAACCGAATTATATTTCTATTATTTTTCTACACATTTTGACTGAACAATGCCTCCAACTTATTAAGATTAACAACCTGTCCAGAACTCATTTGATACTTCTTTAGAACCTTCAACACACACGTGACTTCTATAGACGTGGCACGAGTAAATAAAAGGATGTCATCGGCAAAAAAAAAACAAATGTGATATGGTGGGATCCTTTTGATATATTCTTAAGCCATCAATTATTCCATCTAGAACTTCCTTACGAATGAGACTCGAAAGCACATCTGCACATAAAATAAACAAATACGGTGAGAGAGGATCTCCTTGACGGAGACCCCTAGAAGAGTGAAGCTACAACAAGGATGACCATTGAGGAGAACATTGTAAGAGACCGTAGAAATGCATCTTTCAAAAAGTTTAGCAATATGAGAATGGAAGCCCATCGAAGGAATCACGCCTGAAACAAAAGGCCACTCTAATCTATCACACACTTTTAATTAATCTAACTTTAACGCCATATGACCATGTTTCCCTTTGGATTTCTTCTTTAACCAGTGAAAGCATTCCATAGCCACGATAGCATTATCCATAATCAACTGTCCATGGATGAATGCACTTTTCTCCTCATTGACAATCTCAGGCAGAATAACCTTAAACCTGTTAGCAAAAGTCTTTGTAACCAACTTCATCACAATGTTGCAAAGGCTTATCGGCTGAAAGTCCTTCAGAGAAATAGGATTATTTGACTTTGGAATAAGGGAAATATGTGTGGTATTAAGCTCAACTAGGTCTCTGTCACTATTCAACATTTCAAGTACAAGAGAGCCCACCTCGTGACTGATAATGTTCCAGTACTTTTGAAAGAAGAGAGCGGGTAGACCGTCTGGCCCTAGAGCTTTGAGGGGGTGTGTAACACGGTGGGAGAACTGACTTCAGTTAAATGTTGCGGATAGCAAGAGTCGCCACCGACTTTTATTTTATCCAAAAGGAAAGGACATAAAAGAACAGGAAAAATCTTAAAAATATTTTGAGTTCGGGGGTAGGTTATATAAAGGGAAGGTGTTAGCACCCTTTATATCCATGGTTATCCATGGGCTCTTAGTTACTTAGCTCACTTTAAATTGTTTTGAAAAGTGTAGTGTGTGATTAAAAATTTTCTTAAGTACCATTTAATGATCCTTGTATGGATATATATAAAGACTTTGTTTTGAAAATTGTTTGAAAATGTGAAGTGTTTATGAAAGGTTTTTGAATGAGTGAGCAAGTACTTAAGAGGAACTTACCCTAATTTGAATCTTTTCTGTTCTTAAATGTTCTTTCAATGGTAAGACTATCCCTATTATTAAGGAATAGGTAGTCATTACCTTGGATGTATTTAAGGGACGTGTGAAGGGCCATCTGTAATTAGGCAACTGTAAGGTGTCTTAGCAATTCGAAGGGACTTATCATCTTTTATTCGAAAGGGACAAGATCATTTACGAAGACTACATCGAAGGGACTTGATCTTATAAACGTAAAGGGACTTGATGATATTTTTAAGAGAAGGGACCTTGCTTTTAGACACCTTACTTGACCTTTTGGTTTAGGCAACATGAGGGATATCCTTAAGAAGTGAGATGGCGATCAAAGATCGACTTACGTGTGTGCGTGTACAAATTCAAATATTTATCTTATAATTAGTGATCTAAATTGATTTTAAGAGCAAACATATTATCACTCCCTATTTTACTAACCATAGCAATTTATAATAAAATACTACGACTATTACATGGCTTGTACAGTTACATTATAATAAAACAATTTAAATAATAATTATAAAAATAAAATAATAAACATAAGCAATAAATAAAAGGGTTAGTAATAAAATTATAACAAAAAAGAGGTTAGCACAAAATATAAAATATATACAAGCTAATTAAAATTAAATAAACATTTTTTAGAATTTTTTGATATAAAAATAGAATAATAAAGATCATATATTAATTTATTTACAAAATAAAGATGATTAATGATTTAATTATATATATTAGAACTAATTATTAAGTACAAAAATAATTAAAGTGAGAAATTAAAGTTTTAAAAAAATTAGGGTTTTTAGAATTTTAGAAAATAAATTAGGGTTAAGGGTAATTAGGGTTTTATACATAAAAAAATATTAGGGTTTTTAATTTAATATACAATATTAATTTAATAATTAAATAAATATATACATATTAATAAATATTAAAACATATAAAGAAATAAATATATTAATTTATGTTTTGAGAAAATAATATAAGTTTTAAAAGAAAATAAAATTTAATTAGAAAATGAATTAGATATTTTTTAGAAATTATTTTGGTTAATTAAAGAATAAAATAAAGGAATATCAAAAATAAATGAAAACAAAACCCAAAAAAACAGGACCTGGGATTTGAACCCAGGTCCTTTACCTGAATGAAGACTTCCCAAAACCAGCTAGGCCACCTGCGCGCTTGTGATACTAACACATTCCACATTGTTTTGTTGTTATCCTGAAAACAAAATAAATCAAGCAAAAAAATGCGTTTCGGCTGGTTTCGAACCCAAGCCCTTCAGTCCATCAAACACACACCAAAACCAACTAGGCTACGCACTCGCTTGTGAAATATAATCAGAACAAAATCATAATAAAATAAGTTTAATTTTTGAATTATTTTTCGCGCGCAGTCAACTTCATCTTCTTCCCTGTATTCGCAGGTTTTCCTGCGATTTTTCATACGAACTTTGCTGCGATTCTTCCTGCGTACTAACCCCTACGAATTCTCAAACATCATGAAAACAGTAAAATTTCCTTAAATTGATGAATGAAACGTGATCCTCACAGTCTATACAATCAATCCATGTCTTTTAAATTCATTTATATTCAGTGAATCGTGAAACCCCAAATTAGGTTTGCAAACCCTAGCTATGTCATCTCTCAATTCCTGCGGCTAAACTCAATAAAATTTATCCAGAAAGTTTCTACATCATCACACAAACACGATTAAGCAAACAAAATCAATTGAAACGCAGTAAATTTATAGAATCGGAAAATTCAAATATGAGATGAACACGGGTTCGGTTCATGTGAATGAGAGTGTCTCATATGATTTTTACAATCCAATTATGTTGTATGAACATCATAGAATGCGTTGCAATGCTCAAAACTCTTTGAAATCCTCTCTACCTTGGAATCTGAATTTGATATTTTGGATGAAATTTGGAGTTTTGAAACTGGTTTTTGAGGCTATCAATTCGTGAGTTTATGCTTGCTATATGTTGTATATATATGACACAATGAAATTAGGTCAAGAGATTCATCAAAACTTTGGATTTTTTGACCTTTTAAGATTGAAAAATATTTGATTTTAAAACTTGAAATATCTTGATCTAGGCTTGCTATTTTAGGATGATCTTCATTATTCTTGTATCAATCAAGTCCAAATATAATTTATGACCTTCTAGAAACCAAATCAATTTAAATCTCCATTATTTTATATTTTATTTGAATTTAAAATGATTTTTAATATAAAAAATCATAATAAATAAAAATAAAATGAATAAAATTATGAAAATATTAATTTAATTTCGTGCATGATGTCATGGAACTAATTGGATCACAAAAAAGCAAGCACATTTGGTGAATTATGGTTTTAAGACCCCATTTGCTTCATAAACCTCTCAAAAATTTCCCAACTTTGCAAGGGCACAAATCCTTCAATTTTAATGCTATGAAGGTGTTCTTGGACATTTTAGAAATCTTAGAGAGTCCTTTAACCAACCTCTTTGGTCTCATGTCCATATCTTTTACCATTCTCAAGCTATGCTCTTTTGAAGTTGTTGAATTTTTGTTGACTTTTAAAAGGCCTATAATGTCTTAGCTCATACCTTCCAAATGAAGCATTTTTGGGCTTGGCTTGTGAGACACAAAGTTGTAGAGAATTCAATTTCCTTCAAAATGAGCTTTGGATGGAAAATTTTTGATGAAGCATGTGAAAGTTATGGCTGGTCAAAGTTCTGTTGACTTTTCCTATGAAAACTCTAATTTAGAAACTCCTGATTCTTGATGATCTGAAATCTCCTTGATGAATCATGATCAACCCTTGATCAAATGATGAATTTTTCCTCATATAATTGATGTTGGCAAAAAATCATGAAGTTTGACTTTGGTTTGACCACAGTTGACCTCAGTTTGACTTTTTAACTGCTTTGACTGATTTTAACATATCTGATCATCTGACTGAGCAAACCTTTTGGGAAAGTCTTGAAACTTGACATGGGGATTCTTAAACACATCTAGGATGCTATGAAGCTAACTTGAAGTCTTGGAAGTCCATTTAGCATGATGAAAGTCAAAACCCTAGTTTAGGATGCCTTGCTTAGGAGGATGCATTGTCTGAGGGATTTGTCAAACTTTCTGACTAATTGTGAATCTTGTGAACCTTGTGAACCTCATGAGATGTCTTGTGAACCTTGTGAACCTCTTAGTACACAAAGTCTTGTCTTGTGGAGGGAAAATTTTGGGGTGCAATAGGGTGGATCAGAGCCAAAGCCTCATTGACCTCCATGAGAGTAAACGGTCCGGAAAAAAACATAAATATGCTCCTGATGAATCCTTCCTTGGACCACTTGATAGGCTTCCTCAATGCCAGCAGGATTTGAAGGGAAAACAAAACTTCGAAGTAATTTGTAAGCAGACTTTCACAATGTTCATCACCCTTCCACCACCTCCCATTTTCATCCTTCAGCTTTGAAATAGAGTTTGTTTTCCGCCGTTGATTCGCTTTCTTATAGAAGAACTTATTGTTTTTATCGCCATGCTAGAGCCAAATAACCCTACTCTTCTGCCTCCACACAACTTCCTCAATTTGAAGTAAGATATTGCATTGAGCTTCGAGAGCCTTGTACGCCTTAATGAAGTCTTCACTATCATCCCTTCTACTATCCTCCTTGAGAATATTTTCAATTATGTTCAACTCGTTCCTAATAGAACCTATCTGATACTCCTTAAAATTCTCATTAAGACTTTTCAAGCTGTGGAGCTTACTCGCAGTGTGGGAAGAATTATTGTTCCACAACTGTTTAATGAGATCTTCACACCTTGGGTCTCTACTCCAATCATCTTCAAACTTGAACTTATAAGGTTTCCTCTTATCCTTATCACTAGTGGCTATCTCCAAATAGATCTTGAGAACGGCATGATCCGAGCCAAATCTCGAAAGGTGAACAACTCTAGTAGGCGAAAAACGGTCCAGGAAACCATTTGTGGCAAGGACTCTGTCCAAACAACATTGAATATTTGCACTTCTATATATACCATTTGTCCAAGTGTATAGATATCCCATGAAACCTAAATCATCAAGACCAAAAACTTCAAGACATTGTCTACCAACAGAAAACTGTGCAGTAGATCTAGGAAGGCCCCCTCTTCTCACTTTCAGAAATAATGTCATTAAGATCTCTTAAGCAAATTGTTCTACTTCCCCTCCTGCTAACCAGGGTCTGAATAAGAAACCATGTGTCTTTCTTACGGTGATCCTTTGGGAAACCATAAATACCTATAAACTTCCAAGTCTCTTCATCTTGATCATCAGTCACAGACCTATATATATGATTCATGGATAGTTCTTAATCCTTTGCGCAATCCGAGCTCTATTATCATTATCATATATCCTACTTCTACTTACCAGCTCTGGATAGTTCCTGATCTTATGGAAAGCAATGCCCTATTAGATCTCAAGATGCAAACCATTCTCATACTTCAGACACTTTGAGGTCATAGCTTCCTCAGTATTGTAGTGCGCACAATACTGCACTAACTCTTCAAACTTGGCAGCATAATCAGCTACCGTCATATTACCCTGCTTGAGTTCCAGGAATTCTACCTCTCTAGAACTGCAGACATCTTCCGGGAAATACTTCTCCAAGAATTCTCTGCAAAACACAGCCCAAGTGATTGCAATACCCGCAGCTTCCAGCCGCTGGCGACTATTGTCCCACCCGATTTCAACTTCACCTTCCTTTATGTGAGGGCCAAACCTCACCTTATGATCATCAGTGCACCCCATGGTCTGAAAAATCTTCTCGATGGCCTTCAACCACTTCTGTGCATCCTCTGGATCCAGTATTCCACCTTCATACTTAGGCGGCTTGTTGCTCCGGAATTGATCCAATGCATGAGACTGAGCATCACCTCCAACCTGAACCACCTGAACGTTGTTCTCGACTGTCTACGCCATGGTTTGCATAGTCGCATCAAGAGAAGCATCATTCCTTCCTGCCATACTAATACAACAAACATCTCAGGTTAGGACACACAACAACTCCTATTCTAAGGACTGACTCGACTCTACATCTGGCTGGTTGGACCGACCTGCTCTAATACCAATTATAACACCCACTTTTCCCATTTTCAAAGATAACATAAATCTTTATTAAAATCAGAGTTCAAATAACAAAGTGAGTGATTACACTTCAAAAACTTTCAATAATTCGATTCATTTTATCATAAGTATCGGAAATATGTTTTCAATAACAATTGTGCCCAACAGAAAAACAATCCAACAACATAAAACAGGTCCTCTAGATTATTAAACCAATACGTAACTTAACAAAGTTGAAAAACAAAGTAAAATAGCATAATCCAAAAATCCCCATTCCTGTGTTACATATCAGAGCGCCCCAGGACTCGAACAAGCAACACTAAAGCACTTCTCAGGTACCTGGGTTATCTGTACTTCCGAAGAAGCACAAACACAACAACACAAACAAAGGGGTGAGAAACAATTTCATATCATAATTGTGCAAACAACATATTTGAATGAGTAATTACACACCAACCATAACATACAACACCAATCATACATTCAAATAAATATATATGCAATATGACTCTATACACAATGCAAATACGGTACCAACTTCAACAAATGTCCATCGATTCGGACCGGATGCATCGCTTACGCTCCTACTGAGACACGATCATCCCCCACTTATTGATTACCAATGAATCCGAATAACCACTTATGCTCCGTCTGAGACATGGTTATTCCCCTATCATGTATGCATATGCAAAACTCGATTACACATACAATATCATCAACATGCATAGATATAAATTATGCTCACACGATCCTCTTGATCCTCATCATTCACCAATTAACATATAAAACACAAAACAAACATTTTCATCATTAACACAAATCAATGGTCTTTAAAACTCATTTACTAAATAGTGGTTGTCAGGTCTTATGATGCTAATAAACATTATCCTCAACGCCTTAAATTAATGGTACAAACCTTAACTAGAAGAATGGGACGAAACTGACTCAAATATCACATTTTCTGCAAATACAAAGGCCTGACACGACCCCCCGTGTCCCCTTACACGGCCCGTTCCAGGTGGCCTGAAGCGCATCCCAAACAAATCAACTTTTTTATGAAAGACAGGGGCTGACACGGTCGCTCGTGTCGTGTGACACGGCCCGTGTCACACCTCCTGAAGCCCCTTTCCCAAAAATCCATCCAAAATCATGTTCTCGTAGTTTGACACGGCCACCCGTGTCCTGTGACACGGCCCGTGTCAGGGAGCCTGCACCAAAAATTGCTTTTTCACCCAAAATTCACGTTTCCTATACCTTTGATATCAGTACGAATTCAGTTCTTTTACATGGATTTTTCACTCATTAACAGTCCCATTATGGTTCTTAGGGTCAAATTATACCTATAACATCATCTAAATTATTATCCTAACTTTTACTAATCAAATTATGAAAAATCATAGTTCTCTTCATCTTCCCCAATCATCTAACATCATCAACAACCATAACCTAATTCACATATCACAACACATTCACAAACAATTCAATCAACCTCAAACATATATCAACAATCATCATATTATTCATAAACATATCATAAATCCATTAATTTCAATCCAAATTCATAAATCCCTAAGGGAATAAGGAACCCCCAATTACCATTTTATGTTAGGTCACCAATATTAAACCATTTATCTCCCCTTACTTCAGATTCAATTGATCTTTGGAGAAATCTTGATATTCAAATCCTACGATTCTTGATCTCCCTCTTCTTCTCCCTTTTATGTTAGGTCACCAATATTAAACCATTTATCTCCCCTTCCTTGCCTCGTAGTCGCTTCATCTTGCGATCCTCATTCCTCAAAGGTAAGGTATCCACCGTAAGGTTGTCACGAATTTGCACCTCATCCCTCTGGATAACATGGGACAGATCAGGTACATACTTCCTGAGCTGCGACACATGAAACACTTTGTGCAGATTCGAAAGTTCCGGCAGTAATGCCACTCTGTAAGCAACTTTACCTACTCTCTGCATAATATGATACGGTCCAATAAACTTAGGATCCAACTTCTTAGATTTTAAGGCACATCCCACACCGGTCATCGGGATGACCCTCAAGAATACATGGTCACCCTCACTGAACTCTAAGTCCTTCCTTCTATTATCATGGTAGATTTTCTGTCGACTCTAAGATGCTTTCATTTTCTCTTTAATTATCTGAATAGTCTCGGTAGTTTGTTGAATAATCTCAGGTCCAAGCATAACATTTTCGCCCATCTCATACCAACACAGAGGCGTCTTACGTCTTCTACCATATAAAGCTTCAAACGGTGTCATTCCAATACTCGAATGGTAACTATTATTATATGTGAACTCAATTAGTGACAAATGTGTATCCTATGCACCACCTTTTTCTAACACACAAGTACTTAACAAGTCTTCTAATGACTGAATAGTCCTCTCGAATTGTCCGTCCATCTGTGGTTGGTAAGCCGAACTCAATTTCAACTTAGAATCCAAAGCTTCATGCAAACTTTTCCAGAATTCAGAAGTGAACTGCGGATCTCTATCTGATACTATACTCGACGGTACACCATGCAATTTCACAACAACCCGAATATAAATCTCCGCCAACTTAGTTAACGGAAAACTGATGTTGATCAGAATAAAATGTGCAGACTTAGTCAAACAGTCTACAACTACCCAAATAGCATCAAAACCTCTCGCCGTATTTGGTAAACCCGTTACGAAATCCATAACAATACTATCCCATTTCCACTCTGGAATCTCTAATGGTTGCATCAGTCCTGAAGGCTTCTGATGTTCCACTTTAGATTTCAGACACACCAAGCAAGCAAAAACAAACTGCACAATATCTCTCTTCATACCATGCCACCAAAATAACTTCTTTAAATCATGGTACATCTTCGTAGCTCCTGGGTGAATACCAAAGCTACTTCGATGACTTTCTTCCAAAATTGCTTTCTTTAACTCAGCACTGTCAAGTATACAAATTCTTCCTCGGAATCTCAAAATACCATCATTATCCAAACTAAAATCACCGCCTTGATCATTCCCTTCGGCAGGCATTAAGTCCACCAGTTTCACATCTTGCCTTTGGATCTCCTTAATCACATCAAGAAACTCATTATTTATCCGCAACATACCCAACTTGACGCTTTCCGGTGTCATTTCTCAAACCATGCTCAAATCTCTAAATTACTCAATTAAGTCCATTTCTTTAATCATCATAGTTGACATATGAATTATCTTCCGGCTTAAAACATCTGCTACCACATTCGCTTTTCCTGGGTGGTAACTTAAATTAAAGTCATAATCTTTCAAAAATTATAACCACCTCCTCTGCCACATACTAAGTTCCTTCTGATCAAATAAGTATTTTAAGCTTTTATGGTCACTAAAGACCTCAAACCGCGAACCATAAAGGTAATGCCTCCAAATTTTCAATACAAATACCACCGCAGTCAATTCTAGATCATGGGTAGGATAATTTCTCTCATGTACCCTCAATTGTATTGAAGCATAAGCCACTGCCTTACCAACTTGCATTAACACACCACCTAAACCCATTTTAGATGCATCAAAATAAACCACAAAAGCTTCACTCGGATTCGGTAAAATCAATACTGGTGTCGAAGTCAATTTCTTCTTCAACTCTTCAAAACGTTTCTCACAAGTTGCATCCCAAATATAGGCTTGACTCTTTCGGGTCAATTGAGTAAATGGAAATGCCAAACTATAAAATCCTTCTATGAATCTTCGGTAATAACCAGCTAGACCAAGAAAACTTCTAATTTCGGTTACCGTCTTTGGAGGTTCCCACTCAAGCACAACACTAACCTTTGAAGGGTCTACTGATATACCTTCACCAGATATCACATGCCCCAAAAAGCTTACCGTCTTCAACCAGAATTCACATTTGGAGAACTTAGCGAATAATTTGTTATCTTTCAACACCTGCAATGCAATCCTCAAATGCTTCGCATGATCCTCTTCAGACTTCGAATATATCAGTATATCATCAATGAATACTACAATAAACTAATCCAAGTAAGAGTGAAATATACAGTTCATATATTCCATAAACACTCCTGGCGCATTAGACACTCCGAAAGGCATCACTACATATTCATAATGACCATATCGAGTTCTAAACGCCGTCTTCTAAATATATTCTTCTTTTACTCTAATTTAATGATATCCCGACCTCAAGTCAATCTTACTAAAAACACACGCTCCAACAAGTTGATCCATTAAGTCATCAATTCTCGGAAGCGGATATTTATTCTTAATGGTCACTTTATTCAGCTGTCGGTAATCAATGCATAAATGCATACTACCATCCTTCTTCTTAACCAATAATATTGGCGCTCCCCACGACGATACACTATGTCTAATAAATTTCTTATCAAGCAATTCACTAATTTGAGATTTCAACTCAGCTAACTCTGTTGCAGACATCATGTATGGCGCCATAGAAATAGGCCTCGTAAAAGGAACCAAATCAATAGTAAACTCCACCTCAAGGGTCAGAGGCAACTCTGAAATATCACCAGGAAACACTTCCAGAAACTCATTAACCACTGGCAACTTTACAATAGGAACCGTTTCTTCAACAGATAACAAAGCGAACACTACAAACATCTTCGCTTCGTCTTCCAATAAGGTCCTCAGTTCCTTCGTAGAAATTGAATCGGCAAAAACCACTTCCTACGGAGTCAAAAACAATAATCTTTTCCTAAAACAATCAATATAAACTCGGTTGAATTCTAACCAGTTCATACTTAGGCGGTTTTTTGCTCCGGAATTGATCTAATGCATGAGACTGGGCATCACCTCCAATGTGAACCACCTGAACGATGTTCCAATAAGGTCCTCAGTTCCTTCGTAGAAATTGAATTGGCCAAAACTTCTTCCTCCGGAGTCAAAAACAATAATCTCTTCCTAAAACAATCAATATAAACTCGGTTTAATTCCAACTAGTTCATACTTAGGCGGCTTGTTGCTTCGGAATTGATCCAATGCACGAGACTGGGCATCACCTCCAACCTGAACCACCTGAACGATGTTCTCGACTGTCTGCGCCATGGCTTGCATAGCCACAACAAGAGCAACATCATTCCTTCCTGCCATACTAATACAACAAACATCTCAGGTTAGGACACACAACAACTCATATTCTAAGGACATACTCGACTCTACATCTGGCCGGTTGGACCGACCTGCTCTGATACCAATTGTAACACCCACTTTTCCCATTTTCAAAGATAACATAAATCTTTATTAAAATCAGAGTTCAAATAACAAAGTGAGTGATTACACTTCAAAAACTTTCAATAATTCCATTCATTTTATCATAAGCAGCAGAAATATGTTTTCAATAACAATTGTGCCCAACGGCAAAACAATCCAACAAAACATAAAATGGGTCCTCTAGTTTATTAAACCAATACGTAACTTAACAAAGTTGAAAAACAAAGTAAAATAGCATAATCCAAAAATCCCCATTCCCGTGTTACGTATCAGATCACCCTAGGACTCGAACAAGCAACACCGGAGCACTTCTCAGGTACCTGGGTTATCTGTACTTTCGAAGAAGCACAGACACAACAACACAAACAAAGGGGTGAGAAACAATTTCATATCATAATGTTGCAAACAACATATTTGAAGGAGTAATTACACACCAACCATAACATACAACACCACTCATACATTCAAATAAATATATATGCAATGTGACTCTATACACAATGCAAATGCGGTACCGACTTCAACAAATGTCCATCGATTCGGACCGGATGCATCGCTTACGCTCCTACTGAGACACGAGCATCCCCCACCTATTGATTCCCATTGAATCCGAATAACTAATTATGCTCCATCCGAGACATGGTTATTACCCTGTCATGTATGCATATGCAAAACTCGATTACACATAAAATATCATCAACATGCATATATATAAATTATGCTCACACGATCCTCTTGATCCCCATCATTCATCAATCAACATATAAAACACAAAACAAACATTTCCATCATTAACACAAATCAATGGTCTTTAAAACTCATTTACTAAATAGTGGTTGTCAGGTCCTATGGTGCTACTAAACATTATCCTCAACGCCTTAAATTAATGGTACGAACCTTAACTAGAAGAATGGGACAAAACTGACTCAAATATCGCATTTTTTCCAAATACAGAGGCCTGACACGACCCCCCGTGTCCCCTGACACGACCCGTGTCAGGTGGCCTGAAGCACACCCCAAACAAATCAACTTTTAATGAAAGACAAAGGTTGACATGGTCGTCCGTGTCGTGTGACACGACCCGTGTCACACCTCCTGAAGCCCCTTCCCTAAAAATCCATCCAAAATCATGTTCCCGTAGTCTGACACGGCTACCCGTGTCCTGTGACATGGCCCGTGTCAGGGAGCCTGCGTCAAAAATTTCTTTTTCACCCAAAAATCACTTTTCCTCTACCTTTGATGCTAGTACGAATTTAGTTCTTTTTACATGGATTTTTCACTCGTTAACAGACCCATTATGGTTCTTAGGATCAAATTATACCTATAACAACATCTAAATTATTAGCCTAACTCTTACTAATCAAATTATAAAATATCATAGTTCTCTTCATCTTCCCCAATCATCTAACATCATCAACAACCATAACCCAATTCACATATCACAACACATACACAAACAATTCAATCAACCTCAAACATATATCAACAATCATCATATTATTCATAAACATATCATATATACATCAATTTCAATCCAAATTCATAAATCCCTAAGGGAGTAAGGAACCCCCAATTACCCTTCTATGTTAGGTCACCAATATAAAACCCTTTCTCTCCCCTTACCTCAGATTCAATTGATCCTTGGAGAAATCTTGATCTTCAAATCCTACAATTCTTGATCTCCCTCTTCTTCTCCCTTTTCTCCAGAGCCCTCTGTTCTTCGTCAAAAAGCACGATAATGATAAATATATCGTGTTCTCCCTTTTTCACAATATAACCAAATTACCACCTTACCCCTTAGACCTCCAACTTACTCTTTTATTTTATTTTATTAAATAATAATATTATAATAATAATACACATCATCATATTATCATTATTTAAATAAAATACCTTCTCCCCTATAGTTCTAAATATCTTACCATAGTCTTAATATTTATTTTATAAAATAATTTATAAAATCGGGGCGTTACATGTTTCCATAACAAAAACGAGGTCGGGATTTTCAGTACGGATGAGCCTTGAGAAGACTCGAACTACACGAGGACTCCCTAACCCCAATGTAGTTCCAGCTTAACATTTTTCATTCCTTCTGGGGGTGTTGGTCATCCAACACCTCCTTTGGTCTCTCAATATTAATGTCACTTACAATTTTGTTCCCCTTCAAAAATTTCTCACCTATACCACATAATTTCACCGTACCATCTACTATCATAACATCTATCAGATTTCACTTCCCACATTCAACCTCACGACTTTTTGCTTTCTTTGGATTCACCTTCCTGCAAACTTGTTTCCTAGTCCACTTTTTCCTTTTATTTTTCTCCATAGGATTTTATTTTGAGGTCTTCCCAATGTTTGATATATCGACCGTCCCTAGAGACTCTTCCATGGCTTCGATTTCCAGATTTGCTTTCTCCTTTGGTAGGCCGCAGTTTTGAACGTGAAACTCTCTACTACAGTCTCTGATGCCTTCCTCCTTTCTCAAGCATATCTCTTTGTTTTGAACTTCATACGAAGTAGGTCAAATTTGTTCAACCACACCTTCATCAGCTTTTTTACCTTTCCATTTTGGTTCACAATGACTTTGACCAGAAGAGATATTAAAAAGACTCTTACTACATGAGCTCGGGGTGGATTCCTTCTTCCTCGATTCTTCCTGCATTCTTCGAAGAGGGGAGGCGCGCAACCAAGCACCAAAAGACAAATATTGTTCCTCAACATATTCAAAACCTTCCTCGCTTAGATCACCAACAACTTCACAGTCCTTTAACTGATGCCCTAACCTTCCACACACAAAACAAAATGTTGGTAACCTTTCATACTTGAAATGCACCCGAAGATTTTTCTCCTTGAAACGCATCACAATGCCTCTCTTAAGAGGTTTCTTCAAATCTATCTTGACTTTAATCCTCATGAACCTACCATTTCTATGAGCCTCCTTTGAGTCTAACTCTTCAAAGTCACCCAAAATGCCACAAAGTTTCCTTGCCATCTCTTCAGATCTTAACACCAGATTGAGCTTATAAACACGAACCCAGAAACTCCCAAAATGCATATTTAACTCCTAAGGTTGTTCTTATATTGAAATACGTCTTAGGACTAACAAATTTCTATCAAAATTCCATGGATATTCTTCAAGAAGTTTTCCAGATCTCGTTTAGTATCGAAGCAAAACAGGAACAGATTCCTACTGAGTTATTGAACTTGCAAGCACTTATCATAGTACTTGTGAAAGCCCTAGCGTAGAAACTATTATCAATCCATAACCTCCCTGCTAGAGTGCACTAAAAAATTTCCCCCTCACATATTTCCTCCGCCTCCGTCGTTATTTCCTCCTCCTCCTTAGATAACTAGAAATTTTTCCACTTATCCATGGCTAGAAAAATAGATAAACCCCAAGTCAGAGAAAGCAGATCCGAAGAGAAACACGAAAAAACTGTTGTGGGAGAACAAATCAAATAGACCACAACACAAACCAAGAAGTCGTAGCTTCAAACTGGAAAAAAAAACAGCGAAAGGACCAGTTGAGATACCCAAGGTGATGGGTGAAAAAATGGTAGGAACAAAAGCCAGAAAGAACTCCAAACACAGGAGAAAAAAGAACCACAAGGAATGGTGAAAATAAAATACCAGACAAAACTGGAGATAAGGTAAGAAAAAGCTCTCAAACCCTATAGGGATGGGAGAGAAAAACACGTTAAGTTTCTAGAGAGAGGTTGGAGATTCTCTCTCTAGACACACATGGAACTTATTTACAAATGACTATTTCTCTCTAACTAATGTGTAATAACTACACAATATATCCACTCACTATTGTGTCATAACTACACATTATACGAAATATGTACGCGAAAAATCTTGAGAGAGTATAAGATAAATCTTTAGCAAATATGTATGTAATTTAATAGTTGAAGGGACATGTATGACCCAGATGTGTCCATGGACTATTTTTTTTTTTTTGCAAACAAAATTAATATTCATCTTGCTGTGTTTTTTGCATTGATGTTAAACGGGATTACCATAAAGATATATTGTACTAACAATATCACATGTTACCATAATAGGTTTGTGTATTGGAAAAATTAGCTATGGAAAATGAAATTCTAGAACCATATATGAGATGTCGAATGAGATGTTACGATACTAATATCTGGCATATTTAAATATGAACAAGTTAAATAATCACAAAACAATTGTAAAAGACACAAGCAATTGTTAAACAAGTTCGGTGCAACACACCTACATCTGGAGGCTACCAAGCCAAGAGGAAATCCACTATAAGTAATATTAATTCAGAGTTAAACCCAACAGTTTACACCTTTCACTTAATCCCTTCCCAATGCAACTTATTATCTAAGCAACACTCAAATATGAGACACTTCTCACTCCCCCTCAATCATAGCAGTGATAACAACCTAAAAAACAAGCAGTAGAAGACACACTTCAAAGACAAACCTTGACCTTGCTTAAAAGCTTCAGTCAAGAACAAATAACTCTTGCTTAAAAGCTTTGAGTGGACAACTTACAACTCAACAAAACCTAGTCCAATACAATTATCAACATGATAATTTTTTGGCTCACAAGAAAACTAAGAACACTTAAAATCCCTAGCACAAGCAACACACTTCAACGCTTTTTTTCTGTATCTTCAAATAAGGGTTCACAACCTTTAAATAAAAACAAGAACGTGGGCATGGGCCTGCTGCAGCTGAGAATAAGTTTTAACCTAATAAAACTAATTCCTATAATTAAAGAAATAAAAATAGAAACCATATAAAACATTCTTAAAAAACCATGCTGAATAAAAACCTTCCAAATAGAGCGCCTTATAAATCTCAACTAAAACACACAACTGAATTACTAAAAACGCGCGCAGAAATAAATGAACAAAATAGGACTGAAAACCAGACAGTGATGTCATGACATCAGTATTGACATACTGATAAAACAACAACACACTAAAACTTCACACCTGCAGATTTCTTAAATAGCACGTCATGACATCAATCATGACTTTAGAAATACAAAACTTGTTTTACCAAAAATTGATGCCAATCTACAACATCCACAAACTCCCCATTTGGATTTTTTTTGGCTAAAACAATTCAAGCACCTAACAGATATTAGCCAGCAGAAAAACAACACAAGAAGCACACTAGAACAGAGAAATTAACAATCTCCCCCTCAACACAACCTGTAGAACTTTAACCTGCAGACGTGCAGTACAGTAGCCAGAGCACGCCAGCTAAAAAAACTATATAAACCAGATCTATCTCCCCCTTTTTAGCAATAAATGGAGCCAAACCCTTAAACTAGAATAGAACCAAAAGAAGTGCCAGTACAGAATCTCATAAAGAGTTAAAAGAGCAGTAATACTAGAAATCCATTAAAAGGAACCAACAAAAATCCAATCACAGCTTAATCCTCATCAGAACTAGATTGACCAGAGCCATCTTCAACACTAGAATCCTCTTCCTCACTGTCATGACCACCATCTGAGCCACAAGGACTTTCATCACTCTGCTCAGAACCTGCTTCAGCACAATCACTGGGTTTCTCATCTTCATCCTCTTCTTGCTCATCATTAGTCACATCCTTTTCAAGCATACTAATCATTTCCTTAAACCTCATATTTCTTGCATCCGGCTCTTTACAAGCCTCCTTGAGCTCAGCAATAATAGTAGCCTTGTTAACAGGTTTGATGTTAATGAATGTCCTAGTAGATGTCACAACAATGTTAGGAACATGAGTTCCCTGAAACAGCTTGTAATGAAAGGAAATAGCAATTTCTCTTTTGCAAACAGGGTTAGAATTAGTCAAAATGGAAAGGTTCTGATTTAAGATAATACCACATATAAGAGAGGGGAAAGCTATTGGTAATTTGACAGCCAATGTTCCTGCATGCTTCATGGTTTGATCAAAGATATAGTTCCCATAATCAAAATTTGTTTTAGTTCCTACAACATAAATAAATCAATCCATCCCAGTAGCAATGGTAAGGGTATGATTTGTTAGCAACCAGTTTGCAGGACCAATTCTATGAAGCATGGCATAATTCACACTGAGCATGCTAGCAGATAATTTTCCCTTCATTGGCCAAGCCTTAACCAGATTTGTAGTGATGACTTTGCAAACTTGGTTATCAATAACCTCCAACTCAGGTTGGCATTCAGTATCCCTTCCTAAATAGGTATTGATCACATTGGGGGAGAAATTAATACATTTTCGTCTCACAAACACTTTTCTGAAGTCTTTGGATTTACCATTAACACAGTCTTTAGAGAGATTCACAATAAACCCTTTTACAAGGATTTTATAGCACTTAGAAAACCTAGTAACAATTTTTAACAGACCGACAAAGTAGATAAGATCCATTACCACATTACACTCAAGAGTAGAGCTAGCCATTTCCCTTTCCAAAGCCAGCCTCCTTTGGTAAACATACTTCCACTTGTTTACACTTGTAATATAGTGGAAAGAAATATTTTCTAGAGATACATTAGGCACTCTAGCAGCAATTTTACTGGTGGTTGGCTTCTTTCTTGGAATTATGTCTGAGACATCACTTTCAACATTGGCCTCTGAATCAGAATGAACTCTAGCCTTCCTCTTCTTGGTGACTACTTTGCTCCAACCTTTTGGGGGGCCAGTAGAATCTTCATAGGAGTATTCTTGGAGGGACCCTGTCCTGCAGCAACCTTACTCTTAGGAGAACGTTGTTCAACCACCTTCTTTTTTATCATTTTATTTAGTTTCCATATTTGGACCATCATCTTCTTAGTTCTTCTGACTACTCTGAGGAGCAGGTAGTTGAGCCAAAGGAATAGATACCCCAACTACAACATGATCTTCATTCAATATCCTTGTAACAATTTTCTCAATAGCTTTATCAGCATAAACAGATCCCTTTCTTGCCCTAACATCATCTTCTTATTTATTCTGACTTCTCTAAGGAGAAAGTAGTTGAGCCAAAGGAATAAATACCCCAGCTACAACATGATCTTCATTCAATATCCTCGTAACAATTTTCTCAATAGCTTTATCAGCATAAACAGATCCATTTCTTGCCCTAGCATCAGATGAAGTAGAAGAAGAAGATTTGGGAATAATACATACAAAGATTTCTTTAGGTCATATTGAATGTGGAGTTCTAGATTTTAAGCCTTAGGAACATCACAAATCATCATATTCAGAGGAGCAACGTCAAGCACCTCAGTAGAGAGATTCAAGGGTTGAACCCTAGGAGAGTAGACGGAGCCAGTCTTAGGAGAAGATTTCTTTGAAGGAGAAGTAACGTGATGTTGAGACATGTTTGAATGGTTTGAAATACACAACATGGGTGAAAGGAGATGTCTTTGACAAATAAGAAAGATGAAGGAGTGGTTGAGACTAAGAATAATGGTGCAGTAGTGTGTTTGGGTGGGAATAAGGAACTTTTGAAAAGATTGCACTTGAGGAGGAAAATTAATGAGAGAATTAAATATTGCAGATATAATGATACTCCTACACAACATTAATTTTAAATCTTGAAAATATAAAATGTCCTTAATTATGTTCCCACATGCCAGTGATTTCTATAAGCCCTCATAAAGACAAATTCATAATTTACCTCTTAGGTTTTCAAACTGATTTGCATCGAAAGCTTTTGTAAATATATCAGCCAACTACAGCTCAGTGGCAACATGCTCTAATGTCATCACTTTATCTTCAACAAGATCTCTTATGAAATGATGTCTAATATCAATATGCTTGGTCTTGCTATGCTGAATAGGGTTCTTTGATATATTGATGGCACTCAGGTTGTCACAATATAATGTAATGACATCTTATGTGACATTATACTCAGTCAACATCTGTTTCATCCAAACCAACTGAGAACAACTGCTACAAGCTGCTATGTACTGATCCTCTGTAGTAGACAAGGAGACACAATTTTGCTTCTTGCTGAACTAGGATATGAGATTGTTCCCTAAGGAGAAGCACCCTCCAAATTTACTCTTTCTATCATCAGAGTTTCCAGCCTAATCAACATCACAATATCCAGATAAGATGGGATCACAACCATGAGAGTACAACATACCATAGTCACAAGTTCCATTCACATATTTTAGAATCCTCTTGACTTGATTTATGTGACTGACTTTGAGTTCTGTTTGATATCTAGTACACACTCCAACAACAAAAGAAATATCAAGTCTGCCAGTTGTGAGATACAATAGGCTTCATATTATGCTTCTATACAAACTTTCATCAACATTTATACCTTTTTCATCTTTAGTCACCTTCAGATAAGTGGAAGCAGGTGTTCTTTTGTGGCTGGCATTCTCCATTCCAAAATTATTGACTATGTTCCTGGCATACTTGCTTTGAGAGAGAAAAATGGAATCTTACATCTGTTTCACTTGCAAACCAAGGAAATAAGTTAATTCTCCAATAAGACTCATTTCAAATTCAGACTGCATTTTTCTGACAAAATGTTTAACCATCTTATTTGACATCCCACCAAACACTAAATCATACACATAAATATGAGCAATTATTATCTTTCCTCCTTCATCTTTAACAAAGAAAGTCTTATCTATTCCACATTTCCTGTATTCATTGTTAATAAGAAACTCTGTCAATTCTCATACCAAGCCCTAGGAGCTTGTTTCAACCCATAAAGAGCCTTTCTCAACTTGTAAACATGATCTGGGAAGTTTGGATCAACAAAGCCTTTAGGTTGTTCCACATAAACTTCCTCATTCAAGTATCCATTCAAAAAGGCACTTTTCACATCCATTTGGAACAATTTGAACTTCATAATGCAAGCAAATCCCAATAGCAATCTTATTGATTCAAGTCTAGAAACAGGAGCAAAAGTCTCATCAAAATTAACCCCTTCAACTTGAGTGTATCCTTGAGCAACTAGTATGGCTTTATTCCTGGTCACCACTCCTTGTTCATCTGATTTATTCTTGTATATCCATTTAGTACCAATAACATTGGTTCCTTCAGGTCTTGGAATAAGTTCCCACACTTCATTCCTTTTAAATTTTCCTAACTCCTGTTGCATGGCATTAATCTAAAACTCATTAGTCAAGGATTCCTTAATATTCTTAGGTTCAATCTTTGATACAAAATAAGAGTTTGAGATGATTTCCCTTGATCTATTAGTAACTCTGTTGTTAGGATCACCTATAATAAGATCTTTAGGATGATCTTTCTGGATTCTGATGGAGGGTCCCTTGTTTGTTGGTTCTGGCTCAGATTCTGTGATAGCTGGATTGGGATCAACCTCTTTATTAGAAGCTATAGATGGTGTATCAAAGAATGTTCCAACATCATCTGTGACATTATCTTCTTTATGAAGATCATTAACAACCACATTTATGGATTCCATTCTGACTCTTGTTCTATAGTTGAAGACTCTATATGCTCTGTTGTTAGTAGAGTAACCCATAAATATGCCTTCATCACTTTTTGGGTCCATCTTTCTTCTTTGTTCTCTATCTTCCAGAATGTAGAACTTACTTCCAAACACATGAAAATATTTGACAGTAGGTTTTCTTCCCTTCCAGATCTCATACAAGGTAGTGGGGGTTCCCTTTCTCAAGGTGACTCTATTATGGACATAGCATGAATTATTCATAACTTCATCCCAGAAATGCATGGGAAGTCCCTTGGCATGATCATAGCTCTAGTTGATTCTTAAAGGGTTATGTTCTTCCTTTCCACAACTCCATTTTGCTGAGGAGTAATGTGAGATGAAAATTCATGGTTGATTCCTTCAGAGAAGCAAAATTCAGAAAATTTGTGGTTCTCAAATTCCTTCCTATAATCACTTCTAATTCTGACAACACAACTTTCTTTTTCCCTCCAAAGTCTTTGACAATGATCCTTGAAAACATCAAAAAAATCAAATTTCTCTCTGATAAAATTTACCCAAGTGAATCTTGAGTAGTCATCCACCACCACATAAGTATATCTCTTCCCACCAAGGCTTTCCACCTGCATGGGACCCATCAAGTCCATATGCAACAACTCCAAAACATTAGAGGTAGTAAGATTTTGAATCTTCGGATGTGACATCTTGGTTTGCTTGCCAACCTGACATTCACCACACACTCTTCCTTCATCAATTTGTAGCTTTGGAATTCCTCTTACAACATCCACAAAGATAATCCTTTTCATCCCTCTTAGATGAAGATGACCCAGTTTTTGATGCCAAAGTTTTACTTTATCTTCTTTGGCTATAGAACATACAGATGAGTAACTAGGATCTTGATTAACCCATAGGTAATAGTTATCCCCAGACCTGACTCCCCTCATGATCACTTCCTTTTCTTCATTTGTAACCACACACTCATATTTGGTGAAGTTGACATTAAACCCTTGATCACACAATTGACTAATGCTGATAAGATTGGCAGTCAATCCTTTCACAAGTAAGACACCATCAAGGTTTGGAACTCCTGAACACTCCAGTTTTCCAACACCTTTGATTTCTCCTTTTGCTCCATCACCAAAAGTCACATAGCTGGTAGAATGAGGTTTGTTGTCAACCAGCAAATTCTTCATTCCAGTCATATGCCTAGAGCAACCACTGTCAAAATACCAATCCTCTTTAGCTGATACTCTAAGAGAAGTATGAGCTATCAAGGAAACATCCTTAGGAATACATTGTTGTTTCTTAATGATCATGTTTTATTTAGGTTTGGGCTGAGGGTTATGATTAGGATAACCATATAGTCTAAAACAGAAAGGTTTTATGTGACCAAATCTGCCACAATAATGACATCTCCATCTTTGGAATCTTCTTCTGTGATGATTTGATCTTCCTTTACCATGATGTTGAGACATGGGTTTTGACATCTGATTTGAAACACCATACTTGAGTTCAGGTTGGGTGCTACTTGAAGAGGTGTTCTTTATACCATCAAACCCTAAACTAGACAAGTCTCCTGCATTCTTCCCAATCTGAAGAATCTCATCCAGTGTTTCAGATCCACTGTTCAACATTCTAATGGACTTGGACATTTGATCAAGCTTGGAATTCAACATGATGATTTCATTGTTTAAGTTGGAGATTGTTGTCAGATACTCTTTCTTTTCAGCCTCCAATTTTATTATGAGCTTCTTCTGCTTCTCTCTTTCTTGAACCACTTATGCACTTATGAAACACAGCTTTCTATAAGATGTTACAAGTTCACCAATGGTTAATTCATCCTCACTCGAGTCATCATCATGAACATATGTCCCTGTCAAAGCAGTGATGTGTTTAGCTGATTCCTCTTCAAAATCACTTTTAAAATCTCCATCATACCATAAAATAGATAGTCCCTTTTTTTGTTTCATAAGATAAGTAGGGCATTCAGCTCTAATGTGACAAAAACCCTCACATCCATGACATTGAACCCCTTTGGTTTGATTAGGCTTCTTTTCAGACTTTGTTTTTCTACTAGAATCATAGGATCTGCTAATGTTAAATGAGTGTTCTTGACATTAGGTCTTTACTTCACATTTATCTTCTCCATAACTCTGTTGAACTGTCTTCCAAGCATAGCTAGAGCTTCTGTCAGGCTTTCCACAGTTTCCATCTCACATTCTTCTGTTTTCCTCTTCAACATTAGAAACAAAGGTTATGCTCTTGTTCTTCTTTTCAGGGATGTCACTCATTCCCATTTCAAATGTTTGAAGGAATCCAATGAGTTCATCAACCTTCATATTGCAGATGTCTCGTGCTTCCTCTATAGTAGTAACCTTCATAGCAAATCCCTTGGGCAGAGATCTGAGTATTTTCCTCACAAGCTTTTCATCAGACATTTTTTCTCCTAAAGCTCCTGAAGTGTTGGAAATATTAAGAATATTCATGTAAAACTCATGAATAGTCTCATCCTCTTTCATTCTCATATTTTCAAATTTTGTAGTGAGCAACTGAAGTCTTGACATCTTGACCTTGGAAGTTCCTTCATGAGTGGTTTTGAGAGTATCCCAAACATCCTTGGCCAATTCACAATGGTGCACCATCCTGGATATATTTCTATCAATTCCATTGAACAAAGCATTTAAAGCTTTATAGTTTCCCAGAGCCAACTCATCCTCCTCTTTGCTCCATTCTTCCTCAGGTTTTAAAGTCTTTGTTCCATCTTTTCCAACAATGACAGGATGTTCCCATCCTTTGTCCGCAGCTTTCCATGCCTTTGTATCCAGAGATTTCAAGAAGAGCACCATACGAGATTTCCAGTAATCATAGTTAGATCCATCCAGAATGGGTGGTATGTTCACAAATCCTCCATCGTTGTCCATAGTACCAGAATATATTTCCCCTAGATATTAACCAGAAAAACAAGCAAGGTGCCTTCTCTGATGCCAATAAAAATTCTGGAACCAAATATAAGATGTCGAATGAGATGTTACGACACTAATATCTGACAGATTTAAATATGAACAATTTAAATAATCACAAAAAAATTGTAAAAGACACAAGTAATTGTTAACCCAATTCGGTGCAACACACCTACATCTGGAGGCTACCAAGCCAGGAGGAAATCCACTATAATTGTTAACCCAGTGTCTCATGTCTTAAACTTTGAGTGAAACTTTATGCATTCATTTTCATTTCATCAATAAAAAAGTTTCATCATGTTATGAGCACTTGTGTAATATATTAATGATTTGTATACTTGAAAAGGAAGACAATTCAATATATATATATATATATATATATATATATATATATATATATATATATATATATATATATATATATATATATATCATCCAACTTTAACTTCTTGTATAAAACTCAAACTTGTGTATACCTTGTTGTCCATGATTGTTGGAAACAAGAGAGTAAAAACGGAGGATTGTTCTCTTATTCTACTTTGTAAAATCATAACGGAGTGTTCCTTATTGATTAAGTTAGTAACTTGTGTATAATGGTCAGGATATGCTTGTAACAGGTTCTGACACTTATTTAAATCTCTTACTATGTAGGGGATTGAAGTACTCTCAGATTGTAAGGGGAGCCAGAGTATATTACCGGTGTTCTTTACTTTTTTGCATTTACCTCTTTCTAAAACATCATTAAATTAGAAAATTAAAGTAACACTTCATTAAAACCAAAAATTACTCAAAGGACCTAATTCACCCTCATTCTTAGGTGCACTCTACATTAACAATTGACATCAGAACAGGTTATAGGTAACTTATTCCTAAAGATCAAGAGCGCAAATCCTATTTTCAAAGTCAGTGGCAGCAACAATAAACCTCTACTATTTTTTGGTGAATATTTTGATTTTTGGAATTTTGCATGGGACATCAAAGATTAAGAGTTCATGGGATGAAGATGATAAGAAAAAAGTCTTGTACGATAAGAAAGAAATCAGCATACTTCAAAGTGCACTTAGTATGGACAAATTCTTTCGTGTCTTTCAATGTAAACTGGTGAAACAAACTAAATATGGGATACATTGATATAAACTCATGAAGGAAGCGCTGAAGTAAAGAGATCTAGATGGAATACCTTGAGTTAAGAGTACGAGTTGTTTAGAATGCCACCCAAAGAATCAATCCTCACATTGTAAAATAGATTTGTACACTTGATCAATCACTTGATTGCTCTCGGTAAGACATTTACTAACGATGATCTTAATCTTAAAGTGCTCAGGTCTTTAACCAGAGAATGGCAACCAAATGTGACGGGAATATCAGAAGAAAAAAAAAGTCTTTCTACCATGACGTTTGTATCATTGTTCAAAAAAATTCAAGAGCATGAACTTGCACTTGGAAGACTTGAAAAGCATGAGAATCAAGAGAAGAAAACTAAAGGTGTTGCTTTGAAAGTTGTCACAAAAGAAGAACAAGAAGAAGATAAGAAATTCATGCTCCTTGTGAAAAGGCTTGGTAAGATCTTTGACAATAATGAAAAATATTTGAACTATGCAAAAAGAAATAAAATTTTCAGGAAAAAGTATGCTTTCACTTCAACACAAAATGTCACCTTCTATGAATATGGAAAGCAAGGACACATAAACATGGATTGTCCAAAACTCACCAAGAAGACTGGATTCAAAAGTAGAAAAGAGACAAAATCCAAAAAGGCCTATATTGCATGGGATGGAAATGAAGTAAGCTCATCATCCGTCTCAGAAAGTGAAGAATATGCAAATCCTGCGTTGATGGCATCACACCATTCTGATGATGAATATGAAGAGGTTAGTAGTGAAGTTTCCTCTTAAGATAATGATGTTCAAGGTGATATAGATGAACTACTCAAATTTTATCTCTTGAAGAAAAGATTGACACCATGGAAAAAGATTTTGAAGTTGAAAAACAAAAACATAATTTTACATGCAAAGAGTGTGAGTCGCTTTCTTTCCAAATTGTTAAATTGAAAACAGTTCTTGAAAGATATGGAAAAGAAAAAATTGGATTGGATTGTGTCTTTAGTCAACAAAGGTACTCTAATGATAAAAGTGGTCTTAATTATTCTAAATTTGATAAACCAAGTTCTAACAAAACTATCTACGTTAAGGCTAGTGACCAATCCACAAAAGGGAAAGAAAACAAAGCAAGACATGCTCATCATTATCCTAAGAAAATATGTGTTAAGAATAAATCTTATTTTCCTAGATATAGAAGTAATTTTGTTCGTACATGTTTCTATTATGGTATAACTGATCACACACATATCTAATGCTTGCTATGTAGGGAACTTTAGTGTGACGAGTGGGAATTATGTATGGACTTTATGTTGAAGATGTACTTTATGTTGAAGGACTAAAGCACAATCTTCTAAGCATAAGTCAACTTTGTGACAAAGGCTTCAAAATCAAGTTCACCAAAGATGAATGCTTGATTGAAGATGAAGTCACTCATGAGGTAAACCTCAAAGGTAAAAGAATTAATAAGATTTTTATGATTTCCTTAGATGATTTATCTTTGTAAGTAAAATGTCTCATGGTAAATAATAATGAATGATAGCTTTGCTATAAAAGAGTTGCCCATATTCATGTATTTTTACTGGATTTTTTTAAAATAAATATATGCATTTTTACCGGATTTTCCAAAAAATGCAGAAAAATGTATGTATTTTTACCGGATATTTCCAAAGATGCGGTAAAAATGCATGAAAAATCCGGAAAAAAAATGTATGCACCTTGATCGGATATTTCCAAAAATACAATAAAAATACATGAAAATTCCGATATATACTAAAAAATGTGGTAAAAACTTAAATTTACTAAATTGTAAAAGTTCAATAGTTTGTATGAAAAATCCGAAAACTACCAGATATTTTGAAAAAAATTCAAAATAAAACAATGCTTTGTGAAATATCTTTTGAAAAATTTACAAGATTAAAATGATAATTACACAAAAATTAGGGGTGGTGGTCAAACTAGGGGTGTCCGGATAAAATTTCGAAAGGATCCGAGTAAAATGTACTAACGTATTTTCATTTGAAAACTTCAAATGATGAATTTGACTAAGTTTAGTTAGAAAAATAAGGAATATAGTAAATTTTGGACATATGAATTTTGAGTTTATATATTAGAGACTAAATTTTTAAACTAGATCTCATCTATTTTAATTAAATCCAGCCAAAGCTAACCTATTCCCACCTCTAGATTTCATGAACGGGTTTGCCACAACATACTTCATTTGTTTGTGTTGTCATTGTTGCAATCAAAACCTCTCTCTCTCCCTCTCCCTCTCTCTCTCCCTCTCTCTCTTTAAAAAAAATCGTTCTTTAAAAATAATATTTAAATGTATTTAAATCTTATAATTTTTTTAACTTTATTTCTATTTTTCGATTTGGAAATCACATAGAAATATGAAAAGAAATAAAAATATATTTAAAATAATAACATTGAATATAATAAATATACACTTTTATTTATATCTAAGACTATTTTTTTTAAGTTGTTTATATTTGAAATCGAAGAGTATTTTTTTTAATTATTTAAACAAAACCCAATTAAATTTTATAAATATTTATATCACTTGTCAAAATACTCAAATGAGTTCTATTAAACACCACATTATATATACTACACGTTTATATATTTATATATTTTTGAATTCATTTCAATTGAAAAACAAATTCTTAAGTATAGAAACGATGTTGAATTACAAAACTCTGTTATATAAACAAATATCCAAAAGATTCCAACTCAAAATGACCTTTAAGACAAGTCTAAAAAAAAGATTGATATTGTTTCTCTTAGTATATTATGAAACACTTTTTTCAAATCTTGGCATATACCTTTCAACCGATTAATCTAATTTTACTAATAGAGATCTTCTTTAAAGGTAGAGCAAAACTCTATAAACGGACTCATACAAAGATTAATTGTATCCAATAGAATTTGAATTTGAGATCATCAGATGAACAAACTCTCAAGACTCAAGTCTCCACCACTAGACCATCCCTTTGAAGTTTATATTATGAAACACTTAATTTGATTCGGACACTTTAACACTGACACTATCTATAATTTGAATTTCATTTATCAAAAGAGTTAAAAATATTTTAGTAAAAACTAATATTTTTAATTTTTCATTAATAATATTATTTTAGTACATATTTAATATTTTTATATGTGTATAAAATTTGTTCAAGAAATATATAATGTATATTTAAACAAACAAAAAACTTGTTTTATAGCTTATATGTGATGTGTATATATATATTATGAATGTCATAGGAATTTGAAAATTGATTTTAAATATGTCAAATAAAAATTATTTTTTTAAAGACACTTGTCTGTTCATCAAAGGTAGTAAGTATGTAGATAATTCCAATACAAAAGAATTATTCATAGAAAGTAAATTTGTGAGGTGGGAAGAGTCGTGAATCCATCACTCATCACAATGACCATATATGATAGTTTCCAGTGTCTCTATCAAACTCTAAGGCAAGGCCCATAAAATGGAAGTACTTTGTTCATTATAGATTAGTGTATACTTTTCTCTTACAAACAAATTTCTGACAAAATTTGAAACATACACCAATAATGGAAAGAGAGAATAACAAATTGTGAGTTTAATAAAAAATTACCATGCATAAAATGAGATGGTAGTTATGAGTTATGAGCCAACTGAAAGTAACTGCAAGATTATGCAGAACAAGACCAACCCAATCTCATATTACAAAGACATTATTACGAGGACAGAAAAACAGAAGCAACAGAAACCAGGTTGCAAGATTATAGTGAGCCACAGTGGTCATTTGAAGGCACAACAGAACACATGGGCCAAGCAGCAGCAACATGTGGAATGTTTTATTTTTCAGACAATATCCAATATAATATTGAGAAATATAAAGGATATTTTCACAAGTAAAAGTTGGAACTAAATTTTAAAAAAATACAATGGCTAAATAACCATTGCTATTGCAAATCTCATAAAATTACAATCATTTGCTTCTCATCTCTTTGAATGTGTTATGTTCTGATGGCAAATATTTGATATCAATTGTGTCCTATGAGTTAAAAATGTTGTCAATAATTGTGTCATAGGGAGATATATACTTACAAGCTCAAAACTATATAAAGATGTCATGATGATAGTAACACACTGCTATTACTTAATTTCTCACATTATAATTATAATTGTTGTAATATAGTTTAAGTTTAGCTTGTTAGGTTTGTTATTTAGAATATAAGTAAGCATTTGTTTATAAATATATGTATGTAGTTTGATTATAAAATACAACTTTACTTTTTATTTTTCAAATTCTCTCTCTAATTTTCTCATTTATTCTTCAATTAAATATTAACAAATTAGTATCTAGAGTTTCTGGTTCGTCCTTTTTTATCCTGATTCAAGATTTGCGCGTTGGTGATCGTGTTTCAAGGGATCATGAATTGTATTTACTGCAAAGATGAATGGTGACAATGATATTCCTAATTCTCTTCTAATTCTTAATTGCAAGAATTGGAACCGATGAAGTAAGCAAATGAAATCATTGTTTGGTTTCTAAAGAAACCCTATAAGTGGTCACTAATTGTGTCCCTGAACTTGCCCACAACGCAAATGATGCTCAGAGGATCAATCACAAGGATGTCAAGAAGAACAATTGCAAGGGTGCGTTTTGTATTCAATCTACAATGAATGCTTCAAAGTTTTATTGAATCTCTCAGGCCGAATATGCAAATGAGGCGTGGGATATTCTTGTCTAGTATTACGAAGGTGGTGTGAAGGTTAAAGGTGTCAAGTTACATGCATTGCGAAGGCAGTATGAGTTATTGCAGGTAGGAGATGGTGAAAAACTTGCAAGCTAGGTCTCGAAGGTGCATATTCGTGTCCATTTTATGAAAGATTATGGTCATGTCCTAACTGATAAGATGATAGTTTGGAAGGTAATAAGAACATTGACCTCTCACTTTGGTCATGTTATTATAGCCATTCAAGAATCGAATAATCTCAGAACTCTGAAAATATAAGATTTGGTTGGTTCGTTTGAGGCGCATAAGCTAAGGATAATTGAGAGGAAATGGGTTCAAGATTTGATACAATCACTTTAGGCCCTAACATGGAAGAAACGTGGAGGTTCCAGATTTAAAGGCAAATGTGACAAGTCCTAGAGCAAGAATGATTCTTTGTTGGATTCACACAAGCAAAAGAATGATGTGAGGAATTTTGAATAGTCCAAAAGAGGAGAAGTAACCTCAGCTTATAAAGAAAAACTCGAGAAGAATGTTGTGCAGTGTTACAACTGTGAAAAATGGGGTCATTTGTTTGAGAATTTTCAGTATAAGAAAGGAAGCAAATGTTCTTCAATGGAGAAGAATGTCGAAGGAGTAAACTTTGCACGTGAAGGTTCAAATGATTCTAACACCATGGTGCGTATGGTTGTAGTTTCAGATGAGCATGTCGACTCCAAAATTTAGTTCCTCGACATAGACTGCTCGAACCATGTGACGTCAAAAAGTTTCGTTAGCAGATTTCGATTAGTCGAAGAAAAGGAAGGTCATGCTTGCAGATAGTATCTCATTGCAAGTAGAGGGTACATGAAACATAGTTATTCAAAGGATGAATGGATCAAAAACCACGACCAAAGACGTACTTTATGTACATGGAATGAATTGCAATTTGCTAAGAGTTGGACAGTTGGTCGAAAAAGGTTTCTCTATGGTTATGAAAGATAGAGTCTATGAATTATTTGACACTCAAAATAATTTGGTCTTAAAATCTTCTATATCAATGAATAGGACATTTAAGACCATAATATGTTCGACTTAGGTACAATGCCTGAAAACAGTTTTTGACAACAAGCATAATTGGTTGTTGCACTTGAGGTTTGACCATTTTAATTTTAGGTCACTAAATTAATTGATTACTCAAGATACTGTAACTGGTATAAAAAGTCTTATCATGTCTGACAGGTTCTGCGAAGGTTGTTTAGTAGGGAAGCAATTGAGAAAGTCTTTCATTTTGACTGTGCCAATGAGGTCCTCCAGCATACTTGAAGAAGTACAATCATATGTATGTGGCCTATTTAAGGATCATACAATTGGTTGAAACAAATACTTTGTCTCATTTGTTGAGGAGTATAGTAGAAAATTCTGGATTTATGTGATTAAGTGCAAATCTGAATTATTTGCAATCTTTAAGATATTCAAAATACTTGTTGAAAAACCATAGTGAAAAGAAGATCGAATTTCTAAGGACATATTGTGGTTATGAATACACATCCAAGTTATTTGAGAAGTTATGTACATAACATGTACTGATCATGAGGTAACTTCTCCATTCATGCCTAAACATAATGGAATAGCATAAAGAAGAATAAGACTATATTGGATGTGGCTAGATGCATGTTGAAGCAAACAAACCTTCCAAAATCCATATCGGGTGAAGTAGTCACCACTGCTGTCTATATGCTAAACATGTGCCCTACCAAGAGACCGAATAAAAAGGTTCATGAAGAAGTGTGGAGTGGCAAGATACCATCAGTAAGTCATCTGAAGGTATTTGGCTTTATCTTCTACAATCATGTTCCTGATGCAAGGAGAAGAAAACTTGATGATAAGAGTAATTTTATGATTCTTGTAGGATATCACAAGAATGGAGCATACAAGCTATTCAATCCAATTGATGGTAAGATTTTGATTAATCGAGACATTATGATTGATGAGAACTCTGACTGGAATTGTGACTTAAATGATGCAACCAACAAACCATTGATGAGTTATGACTTTGAGGTTCCATTTAATAGTCTCCAGTAGTTACCGAAGTTCCAACTTTTGAAGCAAGAAATTATAAGGGTATGATAGGCACAAGACAAAGACCTAAAAGAACTAGAGTTATCCCATAAATACTTTAAGCCTATAAAGTTGTTGGTGATGATGAAGTCACGTCGGATGGAGACTTAGTTCATTTTGCTTTACTAGCATGTGTTGGAAAAATCAACTATGTTGAGGCCATAAAGAATAAATAATGGAAGGTATCTATGGTCAAAGATTTACAAGACATTGAAAGAAATAATAGGTGGGAGCTAGTCGGATTAACAACACATATAAAGTTATTAAAGTGAAGTGGGTGTTCAAACTAAAGTACAATACTAATGGGTTGATTGCAAGACATAAGGAAATATTATTAGCACGAGGATTAATTCAAAGAGAAAGACTCGACAAATCTACAGTATATGCACCAGTTGCAAGATTGGAGACAGTCATATTAGTGGTAGCCTTAGCATGCAAGCAAGCCTGGTCGATATTTCACTTAGATGTGAAATCAACGATTTTCAATGATTCCCTAGATGAAGTTGTATATGTCACACAACCACTTGTTTTTTTTTGGGTACAATGGGAAGTAAGGAAAATTTACAAGTTGCACAAAGTCCCTTATGGCCTCAAATAGACACCTAGGACATGAAACAAGAAAATTGAATCATAAATAGTCAAACTGGGATTCATCAAATGTAGGTCTGAGTATGGTGTCAATGTATAGTCCATGAGACAAGACATAACCATCATCTGCTTATATGTTGATGACCTACTTGTAACTGGAAATAACACAAATAACTTGTCGAAGTTCAAAGAGCTGATGAAGACAAAATTTGAAATGTCAAATCTGGGAAAATTGTCGTATTTTCTAGGCAGTGAATATTAAATTACTAAACAAGGTATAATGCTACATAAAAATAAGTATGTTAAAGAAATAATCAAGAGATTTAGGATGGCTTATTCAAATCATGCATCTTCACATGTCGAACCAAATTTGAAATTGAAGAAGCATGGAAACGAGGATAAGGTTTATGTCACTTTATTCAAACAAATTGTAGGATCTTTGAGGTATGTGTGCAATAACATGTCTTATATAGGTTTCTTAGTCGAATTAGTGAGCAAATACATGGATAACCAAATGTGTCACATATGAAGGCTGAAAGGAGAATGAGATACCGAAAAGGATCACTACAGAATCATGTTTCCACAAGCTCTGAAGGCAAAAAAAAAACTTTGATCAATTGTTATTCAGATGTTGATTGGTATGGAGATAAGGAGGATATAAGAAACATAACTGACTATTTATTTCAAGTGTTTGGTGCCTTAATCTCATGGTACTCGAGAAAGAAATTCATGGTGAAATTATCATCATGTGAGGTTGAGTATATAACGAGCTTTGATGTTTCCTATCAAGCAACACTACTACCACAACAGTTGGAAAAGAGATACCATCACACTGGTCCAACCTTTGTTACGTAAGGTGTGATTGTATGTATGATGATTCCCACCATGGACGTGCAACCATGATTGTATCCATGTAGTGTGCTGCCTACCACAACAGTTACGTTAAACAACCGTTGTGATATGTTAAATGCAACATATTTAACAAAGGTTGTGATAGATAACCGTTGTGATATATATATATATATATATATATATATATATATATATATATATATATATATATATATATATGTGGAATGATTATTTCACCAATGCTCACTAAACATATAAACTTCCAATTTGCACTAGAACATTATAATATGAAAAATTAAGTTATATTAGAATAATAAGTACACATCCAATGATTGACAATAGCTCTTCAACTCCTTATTTATATTTTGTTCTTTGACAGTCAAAACTTGATTTAATGATCCTAGTTTTCCAAAAATCCCAGCCTTCACCTCTAATTGTTTGTGCAAAATATTTTTTTGTTTGCAAACAAAATTAGAGGTGGAGAGAGGGGTGGTTGAAGATCTACAATCATTAAATCAAGTTCTAACGGTCAAGGAACAACATGCAGTTAACAATGTGAAGAGTTATTGTCAATAATTGAACATGTACTTATTTTCTAATACAATTTTATCTGTCATATCATAATTTTCTAATATAGTTTGAAAAATTATATTTTGGTAAGGGATTGGAAAAATACTCAAACCAAATAATATATAATAAACACATATTTTAAACAAACATTAACAACGACATTTATAAAAAAACATTCATCAACAACAAAAAATATACAACAAACCTGATACAACAAACGTATCCAGTCATAAAATGCTTCAAAAACATATCATACATGTCACATATTGGCGTGTCAACAATGAAATAAGGATGAAGATAAATTTAGATCTGCAAACTTATGTATATATTGAATGGATGTCATTTTGGATCTTTGACACAAGTTTGCAAGGCTTAGTCTAGCTTTTTCCTCTTTTTTGAAAGAAGTATCCATATACCTACAAGTCAAAAAAAGAAGAAAGTTCAAAGATCATGAAACAAAATTTTGAAAAAGATTTTGAAAAATAACTACAAAGAAAACGAACCTATAAATACCCATTGGCTAAGATTATTATTATGGTTTCATTTTGAGGTTTCCATATGAGAGACGAGTGACAGATTTGCTAGGGTTTTGTTATTAGAGACGAGTGGCATAGTTGTTAGGGTTTTATTTTAAGAGAGACATATGAAATAGTTATTAGGGTTTGTTTTGAGAGAGAGAGAGACAATGGTCATGTACAAAAGCGATAGATAATTTCGATTATATATAAATAAAGTATCACCTTTCATCACAGTTGGAATTGAAAACTGTGGTGATGTACAAGTGCAACAATATTTTTATCACGACAAATGACTAATTGTTGGTGTTGGGATTCAAACATTTTCACTATGTGTACCTTTTCACCATAGTTGCTACATTTGATCGTTGTGACTTTTCCTCTAGTAAATACAACAACAAAAATGCGCCCAAAAACAAACTATTACTACAGTTACCATTTTGGTCGTTGTAAAATCGGTGTTATGAAATGTCTATTTTGTAGTAGTGAAATTTGGATCAGATATGTGTTGGATGAGATGAAGGTTGAAGTAAAGAGACATGTAATTCCTTGTATAATATATACCTAGAATAATATCATACAAGAGTTTAATTGGTACTGAAACCATCATATGTGCCTAATAGCATAATTCACATTCTTGACCAATACTAAAATAAAATACAACTATGGTACAAGACATATAAACTATACTAAAATAAAAATACTAAAATCAATACAATATCCTTCATTGTACAAAAGATAAGTACATAACGGAAAAAATAAATCTATGCTTCTCTTGAAACATCCAGGCAACTCTGTAACACCCAAATATTTCCCCATAAAATTTTAATTTAAAATTAGAGTATCCAAATTGTAAAGTGATATTCCAGTGTTACAATTTCTTCCAAAGTTAGCTCAAACAATATCTAATATAAAAATAATTCACGCAGCGGAATTTTTAAGGAAATCAACATAATATTTTAACAATAACTTAGTCTTTTGTCTTAAAACATAAAAAAAATCTGGACATCATTCTCAACTCCCCAAAGTTACATATTAGAGCTGACTCTTCTAATGTGAACTGCACCGACTTCACCAACAACTGACTATACTACTCCTGATCACCTGCACATTACCCACATAGAGGTAACATTCAAACAGAAGGGGTGATATACTTAAATCAATAAAAGAGGAAAATAATATAAATAAAATATAAGCATCCTTAAGTAGTCACCACTTCAACCAATCAACAGAACAAGCATTCACACCAACACACATATCAACATTATGCAAAACTATCAACTAATTCATGCAAATGAGACTCCACAAGACTCAATGCATGTGGTATCATTTAACTATCCATGTTTCATGATCCAGTTCCCTTCGGAACTCTCGACCCTTATTTCATGGTCCAGTATGATCCCTATTTCATGATCACACCTATGACCCCTGTTTCATGATCACGTACGGTCCTTATTTCATGACCTTACCAGTAACGATTCCCTAAAGGAATTTAAATGGGAATTGTTACCCTACTTTGGTACATCGTCCCACAACTATGCACATGTCGTGCACCATCAATGACAATATGAAATGTCAACAACAACAATAACCACCTCATGCAACAACATCGACAACAATATATAACACATCAACAACAACAAGCCAAAACATGAACAACAATATATAACAACATGAACAACACACATATACATGTTAACTCATGTTTTTACACTGTTACTTCTAACATACTACAAAACAAGTACATAGCCTACCAATACATGCTCCTAACACCACCGTACCAACACATATCCACCAGGGTATAAAATAAATAATTTATGGAATTTTTTCATAATAAAAATAATTTATTTTTGGTTCCATACCACGCTAAGCGTGCGCATCTCTGCCTAGAAGAGGCGAAATGTACCAACACCGTATTAAGCACGCTAAGCGGGACGACAAATTTTGCATAAATTCTCTACGATTTCAGCCTATCTCATACTATGATTTATCTCTTCCAAAACCCTCTTTTACATCATAAAATCACATAAATTAGTACATACTATACATTTGTACTATACAGAATCACCCAATCAAATAAACACAACAATTCATCAATTCCTACTCATTTTATCATACTTTTTCGTCAAACTTTCCTTCAACCCCATAGATTCCAACCTAATGATTCTCTACTCAATACCCATATTAGTTTACACTTAGGAGATGAAAGAAATCTCCAAATTCCCAACATAACCCTTGGACCCCTAATATTGGAATCCCCATCTTGCCCTCACTAACCTCTCATCTAATCACCATAATACCCTTTCCACTTAATATTCCACTAATTAAATTATTTCAATATACAATATAAATTATTAAACTTATATTAAATTAAAATAATATAATTCTTTTTACTCAACACACCAACCTACATCACAATGCCACTACCATTTGTAATACCCTGAAATTTGCCCTCTTAATTTATTACCAACCTCAAGTGGTTTATGCTTCAATATTTTGCATATTCGCCCACATCGCATTGCATTAAAAAAAATCATCAGCATTTGCATACGCATGAGGCATGTGATCAAGGGCTATTTGACTACCGGGTCTCAGAAGAAAAATAATCTCAGAACGAACGACCAAGGTCGGATATTCAAGAGTTCCCACCAAAAAAGAAAAATTCAAAATTTTGGTCAGGTAACCGGTTACTACCTATGAGGTAACCGGTTACCATGTGTAAATTTGGAAAAAAAAGAGATAATGTTTGGCTTGGAATTTCCACCACCTTTCCATTTTTCCCCTTTTCCACTTTACCTTGCATTCCACCACTTTCTAGAACTTTCTACCATCTTCCTATGGAATATTCTAGAGGCTCTAACTAACTCCTAACCTAAATCCCAAGCCTAGCCCCTAACCCAAGCCTCACTTCAAACCTAACACATATATAAACTATTTTCACTCCAAACCTCAAGAGAACACTTCATTTTCACCATTTTTCATCTTCAATCTTCTCAATTTCTCTCAATTCTCTCTCTCTCTCTCTCTCTTCTCCATTTCCCAAACTCACACCAAAGCTTCATCATCATCAAGATTCTTCAAGTTTTTCATTGAAACTTGAAGAATTGAAAGCTAAGCCACTACTATTTTGAATCAATTTCACGGATTATCGAAGAAGTTGCAATGATTTTGGAGATTTTTTTTCACCTTACGGAAGTGCTTTTCAAAGATTTTGCATCAACTGCATTTATTTTGCGCATTCACGGATCGAAGCCTCCAATCTACAGTTTTCTCTCCCATCGTGTATCGTTTCGACATTGCAACAATTACCAAAGCAAACCTCTGCTTTGTAGGTTGGTGAATCTCATAATCACTTATCATTTTAACTTATTTCTCTTCATCTCGACGCGCGTTCTTCGCGTTTTCTTAATTTTTGATGCTTTAATTGTTTGGATCTTTAGGCTTTAGAATCTTGATATATTTATGGCTTTAATTGGTGTTAAATAGTGGCATATAGGTGTAATTTTCGTGCTTAATTGATACACATTAGGTAAGAACTTATTTGAATAAGTTGATGCTGAATTTTCCAAGAAAATGCTGAATTTTTTATTTTGGTTGCAGAGTAACCGGTTACTACAAAGGTAGTAATCGGTTACCTGTGTTAATTTTGCTGAAAAACTCCAATTTTTGAACTGGTAACCGGTTACCTCATAGGTAGTAACCGGTTACCACTGAACCAGAATGATTTTTTTTGTTTTTTCTTGCATTTTTGATACCCATTCCCCCTCCAATCGCCATGGATCTTTAGTATATGATTTTAGGGAGTTTTTAGGAGCTGTTTAGGAGTAGGTGTCCCTAGTTTCGACAACTTTCGAAGCGCATTTTGTTCATCTTCGATTTTGTGCTTGATTGTGAATTGATGCTCAAAATGAATTGTGAAGGTTGTTACCATGTTTGAACTTCTTTGTTAGCATGCTAATAATTTTTCAAGTTCTGTTTTGCTTCACCTTTGTGATTGATACATGTTTCGGATGCTTGTGCGCGTAATCAAAATGTTGCATATTGTTCAAAGCTTCCAAATTCTTATGTTTGCACTCGATCTTGATTTCTTGTTCACGTGTTGCATTTAGTTGTTGATGATCCGCTTCAGGTCAACATGAATGCTAGTACATGTTTGCTTCTTTATTTGTTCGCGATAAATGCCAACTTGTCGAAAATACACTTATTGTGATTATGATCAAATGCTTCACATGTTCATATGCTTGCTTCATTTACTTTATTGATAACCATGCTAAAATGCTTCAATTCTGATTTTAGTACCAATGCATGTTCAATTGATGATGCTAGAAATGATGCATGTTCACTCTTTATGGTTAAATAATCATTTGTGCCAAACTTGAAAAGTATGCATGTCATTTTGTCATTTTGCTCTAAAGAAGTGAATCAAATCCATGTGCGCATGTTAATAAATTCATAATCATGTGTAGAGATATCTTATGATGTTTGTTCATTGTATTTTGTGATGTATTTGCATTATATTCCATTCATTTGTGCATAAAAAATGGAAATAATCAAATCTGCCTCATGTTTTCGCAGCTGTTTTTGGTACAGTAGCTGTAAAATGTATGTTGTTTGTTATTTTGTTCATGTTGTTTGTGACCTTTTACACCTATTTTTGCATGCTGTGTATTAGCTGCGGTAGGCTGTTTGTGGTGAGCATTGTTTTCCTAGTTGTTCATGCATTACAAGCTGTAAAAAGTTGCTGAATTTTGCATTGCATCTCTTTTAGGTCTATTTAACCTAGGGTTGAATATAGTTTAGGTCATAGGCTTTAGGATTTAATTAATACTTTGTTTGCTTTATTATTTTAAATAATATGCAACACTAACCTTTGTTTTGTAGGGAGGTTGAGGTAAGTTCCCTACAACTTACTCTTTTTACTTCTTTATACATTTAATTTCCTTTACCTTTCATACTTGTGTTTGGTAGGATTTCCCCCTCTTTTGTAGAATCAACTTAACTTCTTTGGGAAGTAAGTTGCATTCTATTCCTTTCTCTCATTAGGATTAGAAGACCACACTAACCATAGGACATCTCATGCAATAAATAACTTAGGGTTATGTCTTAGTCCCCCTTAATGTTTTCCTTTTGCCGTTTTGAGTCTTTCTTTCTCATCCCATACAAAAAATCCAAAAGGCACTTAATAAATGCTTGAAATAGTCTCTTGTGTATAGCCTTATTACATGGGGCACTCATATTCATTCCATCTTGGAATAGTGTGGGCTTGTCTAGCATGATGCACAAGTCTGATCATGAGACTATTTTCACAAAGAAAGCATAAAAGACATTTCTTCAAAATCCACAAAAACATGCAATAAGTTCAACAAGCTAGTGAACTTAGACCCTAATCCTTGGAAACAAGTCTTGGATAAATTCTCCTTATTTGGTGTGCTTGTTCTACTATTCCATCTTGGGATGTAGTAGCAAGTACACATTCCATGGAAAAGAGTTTGAATTCACTTCCTTGTGCCAAATTCATAAAAAAAAACTCTTAAAAAGCAAACAACAAACAATAACTGACTTTCCTGCGGGAACTATCTTCTCACCTCATTCATTCACAACACGAAATTGCGACAACTTGTCTCATTTGCAAGACGATAAACGCACTCGTACCAGACGAGCCTGCAACACCTGAGCATAGACATAAGCAGTTCCAACTCATAAAAAACACAAAGTTCCCGCGTGGTTAGACGAACTACGCCGACTCTGATTCTCATTTTCCTGATGAGGTACGTAGGCAGCGGGGTAGGGCCCATTCGAGCACATTCTTTATTTTCCCTACATTTTCCCCATCTTTATTTTCAATCTATTTTCTAGTTCCCTTCCTCATTTCCAGTTCCAGTTAGCAATTCATTTATTCAGCAGCTTTATTTTTTCTCACCCTTTGAAGAAGACACACAAGCGTGGATCCCGTCGGGTACGGCGGACGGTCTGGGGTGCTAATACCTTCCCAGGTCGTAACCAACTCCCGAACCCAGATCTTTGGTTCGCATGACCTTGTCCTTTCTTTTTCTCCTTGGTTTGTGCAACATTACCTTTCCCATTCATTCGGGATAAAAATGCCTGGCTGGCGACTCTACCTTTTCCGTGCCACTTTCGCGTTTGTACTAGGATGAAAATCCTGGGAGCGACACCATTCACTAAGGATATATATGCAACCACCAATACGACACAACAATGCACAACAATCTTTATAATTCACACAATACACAATAATTTCCAATTAATCAAATAAACAATTAACAATTAAATCGGGGCGTTACAACTCTCCCCCACTTATAATATTTTCGTCCTAAAAAATTTACCTGATGTGAATAAACTCAGATACGATTCTTGCATCTTACTCTCCAATTCCCAAGTCATGTTTCCACCAGCAGCACCTCCCCATAATACCTTCACGAGGACATTTATTTTCCTCTCAACTGCTTCACTTTGCGATCATCAATACGCTTTGGCAGTGCTTCAACCTTAAGATTATCTCTTACCTCAGCCTCATCCATCCGCATCACATAAGGCGAATCCGGAATATACTTCCGAAGCTGCGAAACATGGAATACATCATGTAAATTTGATAATCGCAGTGGCAATGCCACTCTATAAGTAACCAGTCCAACTCTTGCAGAAATCTGGTACACACCAATAAATCGAAGAGGAAGCTTTCTCGACTTCAAAGCTCGCTCAATACCGGTCACTGGAGCAAATCTCAAAAACACATGGTCTCCTTCCTAAAAATCAAGATCTTTGCTTCTCTTGTCATGATAACTCTTTTGCCTGCTCTGTGTTGTTTTCATATTATCGCTAATCAACTTCACCATCTCAGAAGTTTGATGCACAATATCAGGTCCAAGTATAACACTCTCACCGAACTCATGCCAATATAAAGGTGTCTGACATCTTTGACCATATAATGCTTTGAAAGGCGTCATTCTGATACTGGAATGATAATTGTTGTTATAAGTAATCGATCAACAACAAATGACTATCCCAAGCACATCCTTGTAAGAGCATACAAGCCCTCAACAAATCTTCCAAAGATTGTATAGTCCTCTCTGTATGCCCATAAATTTGTGGATGATAAGTTGAACTCAACTTCAACTTCGAACCCAATGCTTATTGCAAACTCTCCCAAAATCTAGAAGTGAATCTCAGATCTTTATCCGACACAATACTCAAAGGAATCTCGTGCAACTTCACAATCACAATTATATATATCTTGGCCAATCTCTGGAAAGAAAAACTAATACCAATCGGAATTAAAATGTGTTGACTTCGTCAATCTATCAACAATTACCCAAATAGCATCATGTCCTCTCGGAGTATTGGGTAACCCCATAATGAAATCCATTGAGATATTATCCCATTTCCACTCTGGAATATCCAATGATTGTATCAAATCAATAGGTTTCTGATGTTTTACTTTCGACTTCTGGCAAGTCAAACAAGCATAAACAAATTGAGCCACATCTCGCTTCATGCCAGACCACAAAAATATATTTTTCAAATCTTGATACATTTTTGTACCTCCCGGGTGAATAATCAAACCACTTATATGCCCTTCCTCAAGAATCATTCTCTTCAGTTCAAGATCATCAGGAATACAAATACGCTCACTAAACCTTAGTACTCCTTGTTCATTAACTCAAAAATCATTACTTCCATCATGTTCATCACCATTCATTAACTCCACCAACTTCACATCCCACTTTTGACCCTCTCGTACACGATCAAAAAATCATTATTAACCTTCAACATCCCCAACATTACACTGTGCGGGGTCTGCTCGCAAACTAAACTCATATCTCTAAACTATTCAATCAATTCCAATAATCTAGCCATCATGGTCGATATATGCAAGGTCTTCCTACTTAACGCATCAGCCACTACATTGGCTTTACCAGAATGATAATTCAAGTCAAAGTCATAATCCTTCAAGAATTCCAACCAACACTTCTACCTCATATTTAACTCTTTCTAATCAAAGAGATACTTCAAACTCTTATGTTATTGAATACTTCAAATCTCGAACCCTACAAATAATGCCTCCAAATCATTAACATAAACACCACTGCTACTAGTTCCAAATCATGGGTAGGATAATTCCTCTAATGAATTCTCAACCGTCGTGAAGCATACACCACTACTTGACCATCTCACATTAACACCCCACCCAAACCCATCAGAGAAGCATCGCAATAAACTACAAACGGTTCATCTGGTTTAGGTAAAGTCAAAACTGGAGCGGTAGTCAATCTCTTCTTTAGCTCAGTGACACTCTGTTCACACTGAATGTCACACACAAACACCTTATTCTTACAAGTTAACTGAGTCAATGGAAGTGAAAACTTTGAAAAACCTTCAATGAATCTGCGATAATAACCAATTAATCCCAAATATCTTCTAATCTCAATTTTGGACTTCGGAGTCTCCCACTGTAGAACTGTATCTACCTTGGATGGATCCACGACAATTCCTACACTTGAAATTACATGTCCAAGAAAAATCACTTCCTTTAAGCAAAATTCGCACTTTGATAACTTAACATACAACTCTTTCTCTTTCAACACTTGCAACACGATCCGTAGATATTCAGCGTGTTCTTCTTCCGACTTAGAGTAAATTAGAATGTCATCTATAAAGACAACAACAAACTCGTCCAAATAATCATGGAAAATCCAATTCATATACTCCATGAATACTACAGGTGCATTAGTAACTCCAAAAGGAATCACTGCATATTCATAGTGTCCATATTGAGTCCTAAAAGTTGTCTTATGCATATCCTTGTATTTTACCCTTATCGGGTGATAACCCGACCACTAAACAATCTTTCTAAACATACGAGCACCTACCAACTGATCCATCAAATCTTCTATCCTTGGAAATGGATACTTATTCTTAATTGTCACTTTATCCAGTTTCCTGTAATCAATACACAACCTCATACTACTGTCCTTCTTTTTCACTAACAACATTGGAGCTCCCCAAGGCGACACACTCGACCTTATGAACTTCTTCTTTAACAGTTTCTCTAATTGTTTCTTCAATTCGGTTAACTCAGGAGCCGTCATACGACATAGTGCCATCGAAATAGGTCTAGTTCTAGGCACAAGATCAATACTGAAGTCCACCTCTCTCTCTGGCGGTACATCAACAATATCATCTGGGAACACTTCCGAAAATTCTCTCACTACTTGAAATTCACTAATTGCTATTTAATTTTCCACCAATAAAGATGCAAACAACGCTAATACTTGAGCTTCTTCATTCAAAATTTCCCTCAACTCTCTAGCAGATAGATAATTAGCTTTTTCTTCCTCTTCATCAGGAGTAAGAAATCGAACTGACTTGTTGAAACAATTAATGTGAACATGATTGAATTCCAACCAATTCATTCTCAGAACCACATCTAAACCTCCCAGCGGCAAAAAAAATAGATCCACACCAAAGTCCTTACCATAAATTGATAGAGGATCATTCAAACAAACTAGAGAAGAAGTTAACGATCCATTAGTAGGAGTCTTGATAACCATTTCTCCTTTCATGGGTGAAACAACTAGACCTAATCTTCACACACAGTCAATAATAATAATATAGCGTGTAACACTAGTATCAATCATAGTAATCAAAGGCGTATTATTAATATAACAAATACCTTTGATTAGTCGATCTTCACTAGAAGTTCGTGTTTCTGTCAAAGCAAACACCTTTCCTCCAGTTGTAGCTTTCTTTGGTTTCTGACAATGAATGTTGATATGGCCCTACTCTCCACAGTTGTAGCAAGTCACCATGTTAGTCTTGCACTTTGCAATCAAATGTCCAGGTTAACCAAATTTGAAACACTTATTCACGTCACTTGTACACTCATTGATATGATGACCCAATTCACCACACCTATAACATTTCAGAGAAGCTGAGGCACCTCCCCCACTTGGCTTCTTACCCTCGGCATGCTTTTGCATACCTTTATCATTCGGGGTTGCATAAGGCTTTATGTGGTGCATCTGTTTCTTTCCTCTCCTTTCATCCAAACTCTTAAAGTGATCAAATCTAGCCTTGTTGTCTTCTTCAAAGATTCTACAACAATCAACCAAATCCGGGAATTTTCTGATCCTCTGGTAACCAATTACCTACTTGATTTCATGCCTCATACCATTCTCGAACTTAACACACTTCGAGAACTCAATAGACACTTCACTATAGTGCGGATAAAACTTTGCCAAGTCAGAAAATTTGGCAACATACTTCGTAACCGACATACTCCCCTACTTCAACTCTAGAAACTCAATCTCTTTCTTTCCTCGAACATCCTCCAGAAAGTATTTCCTCAAGAATTCCCTTCTAAACACAATCCAGGTAATTGCCTCACCAAACGCTACCAACCGCTGGCGAGTGCTAACCCACCAGTCATCAGCTTCTCCCACTAACTTGTGAGCACCCAATCGCACTTTTCGGCCTTCAGAACACTCCATCACTCGGAAGATCCTCTCAATCTCCTTGAGTCACTCTTGTGCTCCATTCGGGTCATACTTTCCCTTGAAAGTAGGTGGATCATTCTTCCGAAACTCATCATTCTCATGATCCCAAGCATTCATCGGATTATGCCCAACTTGAGCCATAGACTGCATAGCTGCGGCAAGTGCAATATCATTTCTCCCAGCCATTTTAAATCTACCATGCAACAACAACCAGAAACAACAGTTAAGAAACCTACAACAACACACAACAACAACTCGACGACTCAACTATTTGGTCGGACGGACCGACCTTCTTTAATACCACTTTGTAACACCCAAATATTTCCCTGTAAAATTTTAATTTAAAATCAGAGTATCCAAATTATAAAGTGAAATTCAAGTGTTACAAATTCTTCCAAAGTTAGCTCAAACGATACGTAACATAAAAATTATTCATGCAGTGGAATTGTCAAGGAAATAAACATAATATTTTAACAATAACTTAGTTTTTTGTCTTAAAACATAAAACAATTCGGACATCGTTCCCAACTCCCGAAAGTTACGTATCAGAGCTGACTCTTCTAATGTGAAGTGCACCGACTTCACCAACAACTGACTCTACTACTCCTGATCACTTGTATGTTACCCACATAGAGGTAACATTCAAATAGAAGGGGTGAGATACTTAAATCAACAAAAGAGGAAAATAATACAAATAAGAGATAAGAATCCTCAAGTATTCACCACTTCAACGAATCAATAGAAAAATCATTCACACCAACATACATATCAACATTATGCAAAACTATCAACTAATTCATGCAAATGAGACTCCACCAGACTCAATGCATGTGGTACCCTTTAACGATCCATGTTTCATGATCCAGTTCTCGTCGGAACTCTCGACCCTTATTTCATGGTCCAGTATGATCCCTATTTCATTATCACACCCACGACCCCTGTTTCATGGTCACGTACGGTCCCTATTCCATGACCTCACCAACATCGATTCCCTCAAGGAATTTCGATGGACATTGTTACCCTACCTTGATACACCATCCCACAACTACGCACATGCCATGCACCATCAATGACAATATGCAATGTCAACAATAATAACCTCATGCAAGAACATCGACAACAATATATAACACATCAATAACAACATGCCACAACATTAACACCAACATCAACAACACACATATACATTTTAACTCATGTTTTTATATTGTTACATCTAACATACTACAAAATAAGTACATAGCCAACCAATACATGCTCCTAACACCACCGCACCAACACATATCCATATGGTATAAAATAAATAATTTATGGAATTTTTTAATAATAAAAATAATTTATTTTTGGTTCCATACCGCATTGAGCGGCCTCCCTTCCACGCTAAGCGCACACGTCTCTTCCTGGAAGTGGCGAAATGCTCCAACACCATGCTAAGCGCGCTATACCGTGCTAAGCAGGACGACGAATTCTGCAGAAGTTCTCTACGGTTTCAGCTTATCTCCAACTGTGATTTCTCTCTTCCAAAACCCTCTTTTACATCAAAAAATCATAGAAATTCGTACGTAATATACATTCGTACTATACATAATCACCCAATAAAATAAACACAACAATTCATCAATTCCTACTCATTCTATCATACTTTTTCGTCAAACTTTCCTTCAACCCCATAGATTCCAACCTAATGATTATCTACTCAATATCCATATTAGTTTACCCTTATGAGATGAAAGAAATCCCACCCTTATCTTAATTCGATGAATGGTTTCTCTCCCTTGCCGGAATTCTCTTCCTCTTCTCTTGCCCTAGCTCCCTTCTTTCTTCGATCCAAGCTTCTCTCAATTCATGATCAGTTTCTACAAAATGACTTCTCTTTTCTCCAAATTCCCAACATAATCCTTGGACCCATAATATTGGAATCCTCATCTTGCCCTCACTAACCTCTCATTTAATCACCATAATTCCCTTTCCACTCAATATTCCACTAATTAAATTATTTGAATATATAATATAAATTATTAAACTTATATTAAATTAAAATAATATAATTCTTTTTACTATACACACCAACCTACATCACAATGCCACTACCTTTCACTAAGGATATGCAACCACCAATACGACACAACAACACACAACAATCTTTACAATTCACACAACACACAATAATTTCCAATTAATCAAATAAATAATTAATGATTAAATCAAGGCTTTACAGACTCCACTTGTAAAATAATCCAATAAAAGAAACCTGAAAAGCAACAACAATAGTGGGTTGAGATATCAACATCTTAGTGAGTTCCTCGGCCAACCTACACAATAGGTTATGCGCACGGGTCATGGATAACTAACACATGGTTACTTTCCTCAACCAGCCTACACAAGAGGTTGTACGCACGGGTCACTAATACCCTCACTAAGTAACTTTCCCCAACCATCCTACACAAGAGACATGCACACGGGTCACAATTACTTACTTAATAAACACTTTCTCCAACCAGCCTACACATGAGGTTATGCGCACGAGTCACGACTATTTATTAAGGGACAGAACACAATAAGCGGAAGAGCTCTCAAATGAAACCTGAAAAGCAACAACAATAGTGGGGTGAGATATCAACATCTTAGTGAGTTCCCTATCTGATGGATTCTCTCGGCTTTACAAGGTTCTACAAAATCCTACTCAAGTCAGGGAAAAAGGGATACGACCTTGAGTTCACACATCTCACACTAAGATCGTTCTCACGAGTTCAACAACTCAAAATCTCACTAAGCCGACAAAACATGCAAAGGCATTTTTCCCCGGTCACCCATTTTTCAAGAGTATTGACCCGAGTCACGGATCCTTAAACGTAGCCATCTTTCCTCGGCCGACTCCAAGAGAGCTATGGACATGAATCACGAATGCTAACATAGATATCTTTCCCCGACCATCCTACACAAGAGGTTATATGCATGAGTCACGAATAACTAACACATGGGTACTTTCCCCGACCAGCACACACAAGAGGTTGTGCGCACAGGTCACTAATACCCCCACTAAGTAACTTTCTCCGACCATCCTACAAAAGAGGCATGCACACATATCATAGTTACTTACTTAATAAATATTTTTCTCGACCAACCTACACAAGAGGTTATGCGCACGGGTCACGACTATTTATTAAGGGATAGAACTCAATAATCAGAAGAGCTCTCAAACAAAGTCTTACCTTTCTCTAATAGCTACTTATCAAAGATACACTTCTAGCATCAATGCCTAAGTATTGTTATTTCTAAAACCTCCATCAAGACCTAGTTACATCCCTAAGTTATTCCATTGATCTAGGGGTTTTCCTGACTTCTCACATCTTGAGGATTTTAATTATATAATTCTTGATTATATAATCTAACATTCCATTTAAATATCACCATTAGATTAATCCCACAATATAGTCAACATCTCTACTTTCATGATTACACATATTTCACAAATCGATTAATATCACAACTAATCAAATCACACATTTAATCAACACCGAAATTAATTAAATCTTATAAACTCATTAACCTCACAAATTAATTAATTTCACATCTAAATCAATATTTTCACTTTCCATTGGATAGTACATTGTCATAACTTTCCATCGATACCAAGAATGCCTCGACCGGAAACTCGAGTAAAAAGATATGAGTTTTAGAAAATATTGAAAAGTAGGGAGAATCTCAGGTTTGCTCGGAGAAGTCCTCATTCGCCCGGCGGAAGACACATTTGATGTTTCAGGAAATGTTCTAAAATTGGTTGTCTTTTTTCGGCCGGTGAAACGACGCGAACCAGTAGTTCTGTTGTTGCATTCAGAATTTCAAACCACACAACAATCTTCACAAATCCCACAAGATCACCATGGAATAACACCAGAAGTTAAATAGGTTCAACATACCTATCACCTGAATATTCTAATCGATTATTGCCACATTGTAACCGTTAAAATCATCGATTTATCAATTAATTATTTTCTCTCAATTTCTAACCTAAGTTTTACCAATGAGATTCTAGAACTTAAAGCATCTAACTAGAACCCACCTTAACATTGAAGAGGAGGTTGATGAAAATGAGATGATTTGGTGAAGAAAGAAGAATATCCAAGCTTGTTCTTCAATTCCTAGGTTTTTTTCTTCTTCCTTTGCCTTTTGCTCTCCCTTCTCTCTACTTCCTCTCTATAGGTTTCTATATTTAGAACAAATGAGGCAATTCCAAAGATATAGGGAAATACTCTTTAGTTAGTAATACTACTAAATGTCCAAAATTGAGGGTATTCAAAAATGTCTTTAATGTACCAATCAATAAAACCTCAGAATCAGATAACATTAATTAAATCCAAATTGAGCTTAAAAGTTGCTCTAATTATCTTCGCAGATAAATTTCTCAAAGTATACCGGGATTCAGTTGATCTCAACTAATATTAATCAATGCATTAATTTAATACGAGGTATTACAAGACCACTGGTGCTGCAGATCGACAACAAGTCATCCATCAATCTTGCAAGAAATTCAGTTCTGCATGGAAGGAGTAAGCACATTAAGATTATATTTTATTTCTTAAAGGAGAAGGTAAATGAAGGTAAAAACATTGCTCGAGTGAAACATAAGTGACTAATGTTTTTACCAAAATATTGGAGATTGATAAATTCTTGATTTAAAAAAAAATTAGGAATATTTTAAATCGATTATGATTAGTTTAATATATACTAGTGGGATTATAATGGAACATGTTGTAATATAATACAAATTTAATTTGTAATGTTAGTCACTTAAAATACAAAACTTGTATATAAAAATATGTATGTAATTAGATTACGAAATACAACTTTACTTTGCATTCTCCGTATTCTCTCTAAATGTCTCATTCCTTTTCATTCATCACATTCTCTCTCTAATTTCTCATTTCTTCTAGCTGTCTAATTCCTTCCTCACCTAAATACTTCAGCCCTAACAATAATGACAATTAAATCCAAACTTGATTAAAGTAATTAAACCAATTAGTTCATTTACGTCCAAACTTGATTAAAGTAAAAAAATCAATGAATTCTAGTAAATTGAATTAAATGAGTTTGAAATATACCAATCATACTACTACAAAATGGACAAACATACTTAAATACTAAATTAAATGTGTATTCTTTGATGTGATGCTAAATTAAATTTGATAAGTATCACAAACACCCATAGAGGTTTCGGTGTCACAGTCGGCTACTAGCAATTCTAAACCGAAACCGAATGCCTCTGTCCCACACCCATGTACATTTTAGAACCCACAACCTAATCAACCACGTGCTCTTCTATAAGGTGGACCTCCATATATAAAAGAACACACACTCCTCCTGAATATCCAATAACAATAATAAATATACACTTTTCTTTCTTTTACCTCCCTACAATATATAATAATTAAATAAAATAAAATATTAACACTTTCTCTTTCTTTCACCTTTCCACTCTATTTAAACCCAATTGTGTCTTCCTTGTTTTCTCCCTCCCAAAACTTCTCCTCACTTTCAATCTCTTTTCTTTCTTTCTCCATGATCATTTCATTTCTTTATTCACTTTGAAAAAACCACCAAAATCTCTTTGATCATGGCACTCAATTCTAACACTTGGGCTACTAGTACTAATAATAAACCTCAATTCCCACACTCTTTCTCTATCTCCTCCTCATCCACTACATCATTCAATGATAAATCCACCCTAAATCTGAAGAAGAAGCCCAGTGGAAAAATATTATTAATTCAGTGTTCTCTTCACTCTCCTTCAGTGTTAGATTTTCCAAAACAATCCTATAAAGAACCCTTAATTAACAAAGAAAATTACACTGAAACTATTATAAACAAACCAAAAGAATCCTCACAGTGGAACCCAATACAAAAAGCCGCAGCAATAGCACTAAACATGTTCGAAAGCGCGTTGCTCTCACGCGAGCTTCAATATCCACTTCCGAAAACTTCGGACCCGAGAATTCAAATAGCTGGAAACTTCGCTCCGGTACCGGAACAACCAGTTGTTCATTCCCTCCCTGTTACCGGGAAAATCCCCGACTGCGTCAACGGTGTTTATGTACGTAACGGTGCCAACCCAATGTTTGAACCAGTTTCTGGACACCATCTTTTCGACGGTGATGGCATGGTTCACGCTGTAACCATTAATGACGGTGTGGCAAGCTACGCTTGCCGCTTCACTGAAACAGAGAGGCTCGTTCAGGAGCGAGAGTTAGGCCGGGCGATGTTCCCTAAGGCCATCGGAGAACTCCATGGTCACACAGGTATAGCAAGGCTTATGCTCTTCTACGCTAGAAGTCTTTGCGGCATCGTTGATCACAGACGCGGTTCCGGCGTTGCCAACGCCGGCCTTGTATACTTCAATGGAAAACTCCTAGCTATGTCGGAAGATGATCTTCCCTACGAACTCCGAATCACTCCCTCTGGTGACGTTAAAACCGTTGGTCGTTACAGCTTCTTGGACCAGCTTCATTCCACCATGATTGCTCACCCGAAGATTGATCCTGTCTCCGGCGAACTCTTTGCATTGAGCTACGAAGTAGCTAGACCTTACTTGAAATACTTCCGATTCTCACCAGACGGAAAAAAGTCACAAGACGTTGAAATTGGTCTCTCCGTTCCAACAATGACGCACGATTTCGCGATCACAGAGAATTTTGTAGTAATCCCCGATCATCAGGTGGTGTTCAAGTTAGAAGAAATGATCAAGGGTGGTTCACCGGTGATATTCGACGGTGCAAAGAAATCCAGATTCGGCATCCTTCCAAAATATGCAAAAGACGCTTCAAGCATCATTTGGGTTGAATCACCCGATACGTTTTGCTTCCATCTCTGGAACGCGTGGGAAGAACCAGAAACCGATGAAATAGTGGTAATTGGTTCGTGCATGACGCCACCTGATTCAATCTTCAACGAGAGCGATGAAAATTTGAAAAGCGTTTTATCGGAGATAAGACTGAACCTAAAAACAGGTAAATCCACGCGCCGGTCGATAGTTCCACAGATGAATCTAGAAGCTGGGATGGTGAACCGGAACCGGCTCGGTAGAAAAACCCGGTTCGCTTATTTGGCAGTTGCGGAACCGTGGCCGAAAGTATCAGGGTTCGCTAAGGTGGACCTTGTAAGTGGGGAGGTGAAGAAACATATCTACGGTGATGGAAGATTCGGTGGAGAACCGTTTTTCTTGCCAACAAGTTCAGGGAGGTGCGGAAATGAAAACGAAGAAGATGAGGGGTACATTATGGCTTTAGTGCATGACGAAAGGAGGTGTAAATCAGAGTTACAGATAGTAAACGCCGTGAACTTGGAAGTGGAAGCGACCGTTAAGTTACCTTCCAGAGTGCCGTATGGTTTTCATGGTACTTTTGTGGAAGCTAAGGATTTGACGTTACAATGGTAAAAATAAAAATAAAAATAAAAAAAATAAATAAATAATGATAAAAATTAGGAAGAAAAAGCGAAAAGGAGAATATGAACAGAGGGATATACAGTAGTAGTACATGTCCCCGGATTCTCCTGAAGAAAGATTTTGTTGGTATTAGTAATTACTTTAAGAAGTTTTAGTTCAGTTTGGTTTGGACATATTTTGAGGAATCAGCTTGTAGCTTTGTAGTACTGTGTAAGTATTGAGTAATGGAGCTCAGCTGCTTTCTGTTTTTTTATTGTGTATTTAATTTATTTACCAGGAAATACAAATTCCTTTCCTTTTCAGTTTTTGCTCTTTCCACTTATTAAGAATATCTTTCCTTATTAAGAATATTAATGCTTTTGTACAGTTCGTAAAAACCACTTTAATAACCAATCACAATTCAGTTAGAGCCATAGGAAAATCACGTGAATATGTTGGTGGGAAACCATTTTTTACATCTAAAATTAGGACATCATAAGGTGTCTTTTTTTTTTTTTTTTGGGTGAGTGAATTTATTTTTAAGTTTGTGAGTGATAGAAATAGTCGTATACATGTTTATTTGATGTTTTTTAGTTTCAATTAAAAAAATGATTTAAAAAATAAAAAATTACCTCGAAGAAGTATATCTATAAGCTAATCAATTTTCCTTGGATATCATTAATATTTGTCTAGAAACAAAGAAGTATCTATAATCTATTCTATTTTTTAATATCACTAATCAAAGAAAATGATCAAAATCTAGTGGGCACTAGCCAACACTTACATCACTAGCAGGCAATAGAGATCTCCCCACTTTGATGGAGAATTACATTACCTTAATAATTTTAATTTATAAAATTCAGGACATATATTTTTAAAATTAAATTGGATATCGACTTTTATACATATACTGGTGGAAATATTATTAAAGATAAAAGATAATATTAATAAAAATAATTATAAAAATAAAATAATATGCGGAAGATAGGTTGAAAATATTAAAAGACATGTTTTTATTTATGAAAAATACTTATAAAGGAACAAATCAAGAATTTCAAGTTATAAAATTGAAAATTCTAATGTGTTTTGCAACATACAAGTGATCCTTTTATACACATGACCTGAATAACTGAAATAAAAAATAAATAGAAAAACCTTTAATAAAGTAGAATCAATAATTCAAAAGTAATTTTGAGTGGAAGATAACTGAAACTAACAAAGAGGGGCCGTTGTTGTCTTTAACTTCTTATTTTCACCATAATTGATTTTATCTTCAAAATAATACTGACAAGAGAAATCTTCATAATCTTATCTTCACCATAATTGAAGTTATCTTCGAAATATTTGAATGTAGGATTTTATCTTTAAAAGGTCTATGATTCCGTAACAATCATCTTCATTATTATTTTTCGAAGTGCTAGAAGCATTAATACTTTCAGAGTTGTGTTACTAAAGGCGTCAACAAATAGTGTTTCTTAAATTGGTATTTCATTTCATGCAAAATGGTTATCATCAAGAGACATGCTCAAGAACATTGAATAATGAATTGATCAACCTAATACTATGAAGTTAGAGGAAAAGTAAGATAACTATCATGAAAGAGACATGATTGAAAGTCCAATAAAAAGGATGATCTTCAAATCAATAACTTTTCTTTCGCGGACTCATTGCAAATTACACTATTGGATACTTTGTTAAAGTGAAAGGTGGTAAGATCGTTGTTGTTATTGGTTTGTCGCACTTTTTACATTTATTCCAACTTTCGTTCGAGAGTTCTTTGTGGAATGCATGTGCATCCTGTAACACCCCGATTTCATAATTTATTTAATAAAATAATTATTATGTATATGGGTGGTGTTTTTGAGATTATAAGTGAAGAATTGTTTATTTAAATAATAATATAATGATAATATGGTAATTATTTGAATATTATTACTAAATAAATAAAATAGTAAGAATTGGAGGTCTAAGGGGCAAGGTGGTAAATTGGTGTGGTTTTATGAGAAGGGAAAAAAAGAATCATTTTCATTCATCGTGTTTTGGGTGGAAATAAGAAGTTGGCTCTGGAGAAAGAGGAAAAAGAGAGAGAAGAGCAAGAGACCTAAAGCTCCAAGATCAAGATTGTTCAAGGAATCGATTGAATCTAAGGTAAGGGGTGAGAAGGGTTCTTTATTGGTGATCTAACATGAAAGGGTAATTGAGAGGTCCTTACTTTCCTAAGGATTGTGTGATTTGATATAATTTGATGAATTGTGATATGAATATGGAATTGCATGATTGATTGTTGTATTTGGAATAATCGTTGTTTGAATTGTATAATTGGATTAATATGAAAATTGTTATAAGAATGTTGTTGTTGATAATGTGAATTGAGAAGAGGAAGAGAAACTTAAAATCCCTAATTTGATTAGTAATATTAGGTTGGAAAGATATGTGGTATTAAAGGTCTTAAAATAAGTATAAGAATGACATTGGGACTGTTTTGAGTGATAAAAGTGAGATATAATCAATAGAACCCGAACTGGTATGAGATGGGGAATGAAAAGTGATTTTTGGGAAAAAGTTGATTTTGGACGCAGGGCTCCTGACACGGGCCGTGTCACACGACACGGGTGGCCGTGTCAGGCTACGAGAACAAGATTGGGAGGATTTTTGGGAAGATTGGAGATCAGAGGGTGTGACACGGGTGACCGTGTCACAGTTCTGTACTTTGGAAAATGATATTTTCAGGAAGGTCCGTCAGGCCGTGTGACACGGGCCGTGTCAGGGGACACGGGGGCCGTGTCAGGGGACACGGGGGGCCGTGTCAGGCCTCTGTATTTGGGAAATTCATGATATTTTAAGCTGGTTTCGTCCCGTTCCCTTGGTCTACTTTCTTACCATTAGTCTAAGGCTTTGAGGATAACATCCATGAGTAACTATATGACCTGACAACCGATAATTAGTGTGTGAGTTTTATATGATTATTGTGGATAATATAACTTTATTAATTGGTTAATTAAAATGTGTTGAGTATGGTGATGTTTATTATAAGTCTTGTACAAACTATATGATGGACTGGTTGATAACCGATGAAGATCATGAGGATCATGTTGATTGGTAATATTGTTTATTGTATGCTTTGCATAGACCCCATGAGGTAAGGTTGGTAGCGGTGAGGATCGGAAGGATCATGTTATATTGGAAAATGTATGGAAAATAATTGAGAGTGGAATTAATGAGGAATTCATAGGATATGGTAATTGGTAATTAATGTGTAGGAATATATGTGCTTATGTTGATTTATATGACTCTTGATGATGAACCATCTGAATTGTGTTGATTATATGTGTGAATACTGTCTGATTGTTTATGTGACCCGTGTGATGGGATGTGTGATAATTGATGAAGATCATGAGGATCGTGAAGGCATGACTGCTGTCATGCGTATTTGTATTATGGTGTATGTGTTTGAGTCTGCATATGCATACACATTTGGTGGAATGATCATGTCTCGGTGGAGCGTAAGTGATCATTCGGATTCATTGGGAATCGTTGGTGCATGGATGATCGTGTCTCGGTGGAGCGTAAGCGATGCATCCGGGTTCAAATTAATGAACCATTGTTGAAAGTCGGTACCACATTTGCATTGTGTCATTGAGTCACTTTGCATTGATTGAATTAATGATGTATGATATATGTTGATGAACTATTTGAGATATCGATTAATAGCATGATGTATGATGTGTATTTGATGAATAGAGGTGAGACTACCCTGTAAGATGTTATTTGCACCGTTAATTTATGGAATTATTTTCGCACCCCTTTGCTGTTTGGTTGCGTCTGTGCTTCTTCGGAAGTACAAATGATTCAGGTACTTGAGTATGCTCGGAGTACAAGTTGTTTGGTCGAGTCCTAGGAGTCGCTCTGATACGTAACACGGGAAATGGGGATATTTGTTATTTAATTATTCTTGTTGTAATAGTTACGTATCATATTTTGTTGAAACTTATAAATTAAGTGAATTTATGAATTTTGTGGATATTTGGCGAATTGCCGATTGTTGAATAAAAAAATATTTCCGCTATTTTTAATAAATGACTATACTTTTGGTTGATTTTGAAAATGTAACTACTCACTTGTTAATTAAACTCTGATTTATCTGAAAACTTATGTTATTTTAGAAAATTGGAAAAGTGGGTGTTACAATTGGTATCAGAGCAGGTCGGTCCGTCCGGCCAGGTTGTCGTGTGTCGTTTGTCCCAGAGTATATGATATGTGTGTGAAACACTATCGGTACTTGCTTGTTTGCTAGTTGTTTGTTTGTAGATGTTTATTGAAATTAAGTGGGGGGAAAAGTTATGGTTTCTCCTGAGAGTTGGCTTGTGGTGTGTTGGAATTGTGGTGTGGCAGAGGTTGCTATGGTGGGCATTGACTAAGGATTCGCTCGTGAAGCAACTTAGTTCGCATGATGCAAGGAACGCTATTAAAGTTGGGAAATGTGGCTCATGACCATCATGATTGTTGGCTATCTATTGGCAAATTGAGGAACTGATCACCCTCAATCCCTTATTAATAGTAAACGGAATCGTGTTGCATGAAAAAGACATATTTTTCAGCTGAGATAGTATGTTCAGTAGATTGTTTGGAGTTAAGCCAACGTTATGAGTGGTTTAAAAGAATAGATGTGGATTTAGGTATCCAGAAAAGAGATGGATTTGAGGATTGAGAATGTTGATTAGATATTACTAATGGTTACTCCTTAGTGAGTAGGAAGTGAATTTGAGATCGACGATTGTGAAAAGTTGAACGTTGCACCTACTGAGTACGTAGAGGAACTTTTGAGAGGGGACTCTGATGTCTAATTTGGTTGCATATATGGTATTGATTGGGAGTAAGGTTACAGCGATGGACCGTATGTAAAGTATGAATTGTAATTATGTTTTGAAGAATATATTAGAGGTGTTGTTATAAGTAAAGATGGAACTATTCCTTGGTCGGCCCTGGCGCTAAGAGGGATAATGGGAGAATTCATCGACAAAAAGGAATTGTGGGAACAAGGTTGCCTTCTTGGAAAACTTCGGTGTTATTGATATAGAGAGGTGGAAATATAAAGTTGCATATTTATTGGTGAATATTATAAGAATTCACCATTTTAAAGGGGATAAATTGGATTCGATTGATAAAGGATCAAAAGTGAGCTGGAATTCATCCGTAAGGTTGTTGTTGTTGTGAGTTGGATTATCATGCCTACCAGAACCTTGAGTCAGTTGGGACTTCGTAAGAATAGTGTAACGGGAATGGGTAATTAGAACCTGATGTTGACATGTCATGTTGGGTGAATTTACTTCTATGAAAGATGTGGAATGGAGATTTTGGATGTAAGTATTGAGTTATGTTTTTGTATGGTATGACCCGAGGGGGACGAGTCTCCGAAAGTATGAGGGTGTACTTTTTGTCGAAAATTAATTATAACCGCGTGTCTTCTCTATGTAGTGATGTTGATTCGTTGCCTTAGGAGTGCGGTATATGGGATGCAAAATATAGATAGTTTCGTAAATGTTTTTGGAAACGGTGGACCGTGAGTTACGAGATCGATTAAAAACTATATGTTGTGGTTATTATGGGATGAAGCGAGAGAAATATAAGTATCGTTGTATGTGTTGGACTATTCAGACAAAAGTAAAATAGTAATTGTGCAATATCATCTTTCTGGAATTTATGAATTAAGGGTCTAATTAATATGGAATTAGAAACGTTGGAAGGATGATCCAACGAGTGAGTAGAAGTAATGTGAAACTATGAAATGACCATGGATGTGTTGTAGAAGATAGTGGTAACTGGTATGTATTACAGTGGATATGGAGTATGGATTGTGCCTTTCATATTTATTTGGATAATTTGGAGATGATAACTTTTGGAAGATGTCCTTATCTATGATGAATGTAGAAAAAGGATGTGTGGAATGTTGGAAATTGAAGTATAAGAATTAGAAAAGATACAATTATATACTAAGCTATCAAGAACGATTTTTATGAACAGGTGTGGATGTGTTTGATTGTGTTGTTCAGAGGGAGGTATGAGTCTGTCCGAAGTAGACATGGATCTACAAGGATAGAAACGAGTAAGTTATAAGAGTTTAGAATGTATTTGGACTTAGTTGGTTGTTATTGCAGGTTATAAAAAGTTTTCCAAGTTCGTATTTTGTTGTTCGGATAACTTGTGAAAGATAAGTCGTTCGTTGAGAATGGTTGTTTTGAGGGAGAGCGTTGGAGAGCCGGAGTAAGAATTAGCTACGGTTACAGTATGATTTTGTTTGATTCTGACAAGTTGTGGATAGAATGTTGGATAATGATGTGATAAGTTGATAGGTTATTAGTACTTGATCGTTAAGTCATAGTTGGTATTATACGATAAGAGAGGAATTATGAAAGTATTTATCTTACCCATGGATTGGAAGTGGATGAGAGTAAAATGGTGTTGAGTATCCGATAATGTTGTTGCCATGATTGGAAATTGAAGTGTTTGGTAATCACATGAGCATACAATTCCGATTTGATCAGGAAGAGTGGAGTATGAAGCGGCTAAGATGGTCATAATGTTTGAGGTAGGGAGTTGGGAATTTTCCTATGTTTGCATTAATAGTGAAAGAGTTGAAATTGAGTTAGCAGTCAAGAGACTTGCATTCGAATATTGAGGTATGTTAAGTGAATTGTTATAATTGTGGTGAAGGTTAGAAAGAGTTAAAGTTAGATGTGAACTTCATAGAATAGATAGTTGCGAGTAATCAGAGTGCACAACGGAAGAGTGAAGTGATGTAATTATTTGTATGTAAATGGCTAGTAAAGGCCAAGATATTGAGCGATAAGACCTGTTGAGGTATTAAGACTATCGGACATCCCAGAATGGATGGGTAATGGTAAGAGGTTATCTACACATCGAGAATTACGGGATATGCAGAGATATTAATATATGTGATGTGTGTGCTTCATTGATGGGTTATGATTATATTTTTTTAGTGGAGAAACTGCAAGGTTAGTCTGTTATCAGTATTGTTGTAGCTAGACGATGTGTATCATGAAATTTTGGTGTTTGTACTTGTTATCACCTCGTTACCTTTGGTGATGGTACGAGTGCGAGTAACTAATTCCTATGATGAGGATTAAGGAAGTGTTACATATGGTGATGGTAACGGTTTTTGTTGTGTTTTATTTCAGGTGTATACCTACGTGTTGTGAATTGATGATTGTGGTGTTTTTGTTGTTGTGGTAGTTTCGTAGCACTAATATTGTTGTTTTGGATTAATTATAGAATTACCAGTTATGGAAAGGAAGTGATTAGCCGGGTGCGATAGTATATCTAGATAATTCCATTAAATGCTATTTTCGAGGACGAAAATAAAATAAGTGGGGGAGAGTTGTAACACCCCGATTTCATAATTTATTTAATAAAATAATTATTATGTATATGGGTGGTGTTTTTGAGATTAGAAGTGAAGAATTGTTTATTTAAATAATAATATAATGATAATATGGTAATTATTTGAATATTATTACTAAATAAATAAAATAGTAAGAATTGGAGGTCTAAGGGGCAAGGTGGTAAATTGGTGTGGTTTTATGAGAAGGGAAAAAAGGAATCATTTTCATTCATCGTGTTTTGGGTGGAAATAAGAAGTTGGCTCTAGAGAAAGAGGAAAAAGAGAGAGAAGAGCAAGAGACCTAAAGCTCCAAGATCAAGATTGTTCAAGGAATCGATTGAATCTAAGGTAAGGGGGAGAAAGGGTTCTTTATTGGTGATCTAACATGAAAGGGTAGTTGAGAGGTCCTTACTCTCCTAGGGATTGTGTGATTTGATATAATTTGATGAATTGTGGTATGAATATGGAATTGCATGATTGATTGTTGTATTTGGAATAATCGTTGTTTGAATTGTATAATTGGATTAATATGAAAATTGTTATAAGAATGTTGTTGTTTATAATGTGAATTGAGAAGAGGAAGAGAAACTTAAAATCCCTAATTTGATTAGTAATATTAGGTTGGAAAGATATGTGGTATTAAAGGTCTTAAAATAAGTATAAGAATGACATTGAGACTGTTTTGAGTGATAAAAGTGAGATATAATCAATAGAACCCGAACTGGTATGAGATGGGGAATGAAAAGTGATTTTTGGGAAAAAGTTGATTTTGGGCGCAGGGCTCCTGACACGGGCCGTGTCACACGACACGGGTGGCCGTGTCAGGCTACGGGAACAAGATTGGGAGGATTTTTGGGAAGATTGGAGATCAGGGGTGTGACACGGGCCGTGTCACACGACACAGGTGGCCGTGACACAGTTCTGTACTTTGGAAAATGATGTTTTCAGGATGGTCCGTCAGGCCGTGTGACACGGGCCGTGTCAGGGGACACGGGGGGCCATGTCAGGCCTCTGTATTTGGGAAATTCATGATATTTTAAGCTGGTTTCGTCCCGTTCCCTTGGTCTACTTTCTTACCATTAGTCTAAGGATTTGAGGATAACATCTATGAGTAACTATAGGACCTGACAACCGATAATTAGTGTGTGAGTTTTATATGATTATTGTGGATAATATAAATTTATTAATTGGTTAATTAAAATGTGTTGAGTATGGTGATGTTTATTATAAGTCTTGTACAAACTATATGATGGACTGGTTGATAACCGATGAAGATCATGAGGATCATGTTGATTGGTAATATTGATGATTGTATGCTTTGCATAGACCCCATGAGGTAAGGTTGGTAGCGGTAAGGATCGGAAGGATCATGTTATATTGGAAAATGTATGGAAAATAATTGAGAATGGAATTAATGAGGAATTCATAGGATATGGTAATTGGTAATTAATGTGTAGGAATATATGTGCTTATGTTGATTTATATGACTCTTGATGATGAACCATATGAACTGTGTTGATTATATGTGTGAATACTGTCTGATTGTTTATGTGACCCATGTGATGGGATGTGTGATAATTGATGAAGATCATGAGGATCGTGAAGGCATGATTGTTGTCATGCGTATTTGTATTATGTTGTATGTGTTTGAGTCTGCATATGCATACACATTTGGTGGAATAATCATGTCTCGGTGGAGCGTAAGTGATCATTCGGATTCATTGCGAATCGTTGGTGCATGGATGATCGTGTCTCGGTGGAGCGTAAGCGATGCATCCGGGTTTGAATTAATGAACCATTGTTGAAAGTCGGTACCGCCTTTGCATTGTGTCATTGAGTCACTTTGCATTGATTGAATTAATGATGTATGATATGTGTTGATGAACTATTTGAGATATCGATTAATAGCATGATGTATGATGTGTATTTGATGAATAGAGGTGAGACTACCCTGTAAGATGTTATTTGCACCGTTAATTTATTGAATTGTTTTCTCACCCCTTTGTTGTTTGGTTGCGTTTGTGCTTCTTCGGAAGTACAGATGATTCAGGTACTTGAGTATGCTCGGAGTACAAGTTGTTTGGTCGAGTCCTAGGAGTTGCTCTGATACGTAACACAGGAAATGGGGATATTTGTTATTTAATTATTCTTGTTGTAATAGTTACGTATCATATTTTGTTGAAACTTATAAATTAAGTGAATTGATGAATTTTGTGGATATTTGGCGAATTGCCGATTGTTGAATAAAAAAATATTTCCGCTGTTTTTAATAAATGACTATACTTTTGGTTGATTTTGAAAATGTAACTACTCACTTGTTAATTAAACTCTGATTTATCTGAAAACTTATGTTATTTTAGAAAATGGGAAAAGTGGGTGTTACACATCCTCCTTCCTTCGTACAATGAGGTTATATCGTTTCAGTTTTCACTTTGTAAGTAAGTTTCCTCATTTACTTGTTTATTTCTTAAAGGTATGTGATATATTATGTATATGATACATGTTATGAGTGTTCATTTCCAAAAATTTCAAGTGTAATCATCGTGTGTTTCCTTTAATATGCTTATAGTGATCTCATTCACAATATCTTCACATGTGATATATATTCTTTTATAATTTCATGCTTACATTTTGTCTTTTCATGTTATTGGCTATCAAATCATAAAAAAAACAATCATATGCATGTCTCTCTCATCATTTAGCTATGCATAAGTCAAATTGAGTCTTCCTAAGTCATTTCAAACTTGTATGTGTCAAAATATTCATGTTTTGGACCTCATATGTGTCAAAACATAAATTCCCTTGATTTTTCACAAAATCGAGGTGAAAAAACAAATCAGTACAATGTTCGATTCCCAACTATTGCAATTTATGATTCTATTTGTTTATAAGTGTAAACAAAATGTTCTAACCCTTCGGTTTTCTATTTAATTGAGTTATAAAATAATACGATATTACTATAAAAACACTCGTTAAACAGATTTTACTCTCATCCTTACTAATACGAATCCGCCCAAACATCATTCTTTGAGATTGATTGCAAGACAGAAAAAATCTTTAATGTTCTTCTATCTTGAATAAAATATTTTTTTCTTCCCTTGCAATCTATCTCACATATTTTTTTCTTTGATGTTGTCATTGTTGTATTTTGTTGGAATAACCCTCATTTAAAGAAGGATACTCAATTGATAAATTGCAAGTGCAGAAAATCATTCTTTCTTCAAGTTAAATAAAGAATAGAGTTTAACCAATAATAAAGGGAGCTCAACCTTTGAAAAGAGCTCAATTGGTAGATTGCAAGTGCAAAAAATCATTTTTGCTTCATATTAAACAAATAATTAAGCTTAACCAACAAAGAAGGGAGCTCAACCTTTGAAAAGTACTCGGTTGATAGATTCCAAGTGCATAAAATCATTATTGTTTAAAAAAATATTTGTTTTAATGGGTATCAAACAAAATATAGATATCACCAAATATTTGTTGCATACAATGTTTTTCAATATTTTGTGTAAACAATGTAATTTAAAAAATAAAAATAAATAGTTACCTCGGTTTTCTTTAAAAACAATGTGATATAGTTAAATAAGACCTCGATTTTATAGTAAAACTGATGTGGTTAGTAATCATATTTTACTAAATTATATGTAGCCGCCCCAAAGAGAGAAAATATTCACCACCGTTCATTTCTATCGTGAGTTTTTACTACATATCTCTAGGATGGATTGCAAGTGCATAGAAAATAAAAATTCTCATTGGGAAACAAATCTCTAGCATCTTGCATGGGACCTGTACATGTAAAAATAAAATTTCTCATTGGGAATTAAATTTTATAATGTATTTTTAAGATATTGTGTAAACAATGTATTTTATAAAATATAAACAACTTATTCACGTCAGTTTTCTTCTTGGCTGACAGGATATTTACGGGTTTTTTTTGCTATATGGATCGTCCTTGAACAAATCTTTGTCGTACATTTAATGTTTATCAATGCTCAAGAATCGGCTATAAGTGATCTGCGTGAAACCCAAGGGACGTAAGTTATAAAAGTATGTTGAATATTTAAAATATAACCTAAATGAAACATGAAGTGCTTGAAACATAAAAACGTTTTGAAAAGTTCTCTAATGTGGATTTTAAGAGCTGAAAATTACTTGGGTTTAAGGTTTATTCTCTTAAATATTTATTTGAGCACAAAATCATATATTTGAATATTCATTTTATTTATCAAACCTTTATTTTTTTTTTACTTCAGAAACAAATGCATGCTAGATCCGTAGAGAAAAATCTTGCACTTAACATTTGATCTTCCCCAAGACTCAACAATTCGAAGATTTAAGATCTAGATCTTTAGAGAATTTGATGTTTTACCTAGTTCTCTAAGGAATTTGACTTTTATTTTAAACAATGTAATATTTTGTGTAAACAATGTAATAATCTTGGTAAACAATGTAATATTCTGGGTAAACAATGTAAAAAATTTAAAAAAAAATCTTACCCCTCAATTTTTAAGATAAACCGAGATGAAAGATACGCTAGTTTTGGAAATAATAAAATTGTTGTTGGTGGGTTTCAAACCCATGTGAATTCTACTTACCTCTCAGTTCTAATTTCGCCGAGGTGATAAATGGAGAGATTTCATGTCGCCCTTTGTTACCTTACTTCTATAGCTGAGGTATTATGCATTTCAAGTCCGAGGTAAAAAGTTATTTTTTGTAGTAGTGATTGGTTTAATATGCGTCGATACATATGTGTAGGTCGACGCATAGGATTCATTTTTGTAATCTTTTGAATTTGCTTCAGTATGTGTCGACCTATACATTGTTTAGATCGACACATGCATTCAGAGGTCGACTCATGACACGTTGAATGGCATTTCACTTCATTTCTCCATTCATTTCTCATTCATGAACCTGTCTCAACAACTTCCAATTCCTCTTGAGTCTTGTAACTCTTCAAATGGTCATAAATTTCTTAATTATTCCTCTTAGATTCATCCAAAACAACTCATTCATGTCTACATTTTCCAAAATCCCATTAAATCTCATCATTCAATTATCATTCTTCATATTTTATAAATACCTTTTTATTCTCATTTTTCACATCATAACCAAATCTCCAAACTCAGGATTTCCATTCATTCTTAGTGTTCACTGTCACTTTTGTGTGTTCTAGAATCATTTTCTTATTTTGGGCATGTGGGTAATCATATATCCCTTAAATATCTCCAAATATCATTCACACATTCCATCAAACACCTAGTGTGCAAACTTTATTTGAACAATTCTCAATGGAATCTATGTCTGCAAAAACCGAGGGTGTTTCCAAAGGAAAAGGTAAGGATACCACATTCTCTGTTGGTTCAGAAATATGTTTTCCCTGGTCTTATCTAATTATGTTAAGGAATTTGAAGAGAAAAATCAACATTGGCTTATTGTAAAACAATATGATTTGAAGCATATTGTGGTTGGTTGTTTGGATATTCCTGATGTTACTAGTCTTGTTACACACCAAAAAAATGATTCCTTTATGCAGCTTGCTCAGGACTATAATGAAGACCTTATTTGTGTCTTCTAATATATAGGTTACATGATCAACAAGGTTTGTGCTTCATGTTTACCATAACTTACCCATTGGCGGAGAATACCGACATTCATATTGAATTTGACTAGAATGTTCATGTAAATGAGATGCTTAGGGCTTCTAAGTTAGATGACTACTATAATTCCTTAGTTGTCAGTCAATTGAAGATGGTACCTAGGATCTTGTTGTGGCTAGGGTCTCATGTCTTGCGCCCAAAGAATGTAAGGTTCTCAATAATAGACAATGTTGAACTTCATTTCATCTACATTCTTCTGAACAAAATCCGAATTAATTGGGCAAACTATTTCGTTTCCCGGATATTTTCCATCAATGAATGCAACATAGGAACCTTTTTCTGTTACACCTCCATGATTGCTAAAATCCCAAACTACTTTGACATAGGTGTTCCAAATATTCTGTTCAAAAACCTTAGTTAGGTCCAGAAGTTCTCATAATGCACCTTAACCAACATGGGTTACTTCTGGGATGAAGAGGGTCAAATGTATTACTTTCGTATGGGCAAGCATGGTAAGAAAATTTACAATTTTGATGTTTCTTCTAAGTTTACTAACACAATTGTCGAGCCACATGTGATCGGTGATGGATATGGAGATCAATCCTCCATTATGTATATGCTTCAAAATATGCAGATCAAGCAAGATGAGCGCTATGAGGAGGAATGTCAGAGGCACAATGTTTTTGAAGCTGCTAAAGTGGAAAATTTTCATCTCATGCAAGACTGCGTGACATCACAATATGCCAACTTTGATGCATTTGCCTCATATGTGACTGAAATGATAGTCTCTATGAGGAGTGAATAATGGTTAGTTTGGGAATGATGGTCAAGGATGGTTTCATGGAGTAAGGCCAATGCCTATAGGTCGTGGAGGACACTGAAGTGTTAAGTATTTAGATTGTTTATGTCAAACATCTCATAATTACTTTTTTCTTTTGGTTTACTATGTGCATTCCCTTGAATGACAATTATGAAATGTTGGTATATTGCCTTTTATTTATGTTGTGTTTATTTCTATTGTGTATTTTCATATATGTTACGTATATGTGAGTGCACGGTCTTTACTTTGCAACTGCCTCTATTTTGGTATATTGTATATGAGTTATGTTGTATCTATGTGATATTACTAATGTGATTGCTTTGTCTCTTTTTGATGTTGTCAAAAGGGTATAAGTATATGTAGCTATAAAGCTATGATGCATACATTCAGAGGGAGCCTTCATGGACACGAAAATGCACCGACTCAAGTTTTGTCATCATCAAAAAGTGGTAGATGTAAGTGCAATTTTCCAATTAGGTATATTTTGAATGAAGCCAAGATTATTATTTACGTACATTGGACCATATCATCTAAGTCTACCTGTTCATTTTAGCATTATGGAGTATTATAACATGTTGGAAAAGGATTATAAAAGATTCATGCATCAAGAAATGATTTTATGGACCTAAAAATGTGAAAAACAATGTTACAGGTCGACACATATGATTATAGGTTGACACATAGAATAATTTTTCTTCTACAAGTCGACATATGGACTCTACAGGTCGACACATATGCTGCATTACTAAAGAGTATAAGCTCTATTAGAAGTGTCGCCTCTACAGGTCTATACATGACATGTATATATTCGATCAATTAAAGGTTTTATATTTGAATGTTTTGGACAAAATTACTCAAGTTTGGATTTGATCGAGTGAAGGCTTTGAAGGGCTGGGGTTCTTGCAAAGGATTAGCGTGAGTTGGTGGATCATCTTGGTAAATGTTGGGTTACAACAATTGTGCAATTTGGATATGATAAAGAGAAGGATTTGAAGGGGTGCGATCATGAGACGGTGAATTTGGATATGATTGTGAGACGGTGAATAAAATTGGCATTGTTGGGTGACTTGATCAAGCTCATATCAAAGGAAGAGAAACTGTTAGGATCAACATCAAACTTAGGGTTTGTAAGGTTTCATTTCTACATTTATCTTGTAAACTATATTTTCAAAGTAAGGTTAATTTCATGATCTCAATTCGAATCAAATTAAAGTTAGACGTAACCATAACGAGACTGGTTGGGGAACAACCTAAAAGATCCTTGTGTACTCTTTCTTTGTTTGTTTGTTTGTCTGTCTGTCTCTCTGTTTGTCTCTCTCTCTCTCTCTACCCCTCTCTCTCTCTTACATTTTGTTTGCAAATTATTGTGTTCATCATTTGTGTGATTAATTTGTTTGGTGCTTTCTTTTGAAAAACGTTTTATTGATTTGATCATAATCATTTTGATTATGGTTGGATTTGAAGAACTATACAAAATTTCAAACATAGTTGATTGCACACAAGGTGTTCAATAATTTGTTTCAATTGCAATTTTGTTTAATTTATCATTGGAAACAAAATTACTTGTTAATTATCTTTCTAGTGACTGTGATTAAAGCATATTGATTAAAGTTGAACATCATTATCTCCAATTTCTTTCACACATGCATATCCAAGATTTTTGATAGAGGTTTGATTTGGACGAATCGATCCATGTTACTTCTGCTAGCCAACATTTTGAATATAGTTTTCATTGAACAAATATTTTGTATGGATCTATTCACCCCCTCTAGATAAGTTGTCTTCATACAACATTGTGTTCCTTCACATATCTAACTCTATTTTTCGCATTTCTCTCCTTGCATTTAACATAGCATTTTGCCTAGCTATTATTGTTTCCATTGAATATGCGAAATTTTTGGCAATGGGCTCGTTGAAATGTCTTACCTTGAGATCATTTTAGAATTCCCTTGTGAACATCCCTGGGTTATGATTGGGTAACTTGATCATTGAAGCATACCATATATTCTCATAAAGATTTGGAGTGTCCCTCACATACATTAAACAAGCTTGTAGTTAACACCTTACGATGCTTGCTCGCAATCGTGAATTTGTGGTAAAGTTTATGGTAATTGGTAATGAAAACTCTAGGAAGGTTCATGTACCAGTGTAAGGCGCCTCCTTTAGTGTGTCTGAGAGAAGTTTAAATTTGAGAGATTTGTTCGCGTCTATGGTTTCCATTTAGGTGTTAATGGCGGTAATATGCACACACACACACACGCACACACACACACACACACACACACACACACACACACATATATATATATATATATATATATATATATATATATATATATATATATATATATATACACACACACACACTAAGACCATAATTGATCTTGATTGTTGATTTTGAACTCAATAAACAATGATTCTAATCTCTGATAGGATGCCGCATCATGAACCTTTATGGTTAGTATTCTTACGTCAAAGTCAGTTATAGAGTCAAAGATAAATATAACAGAAATGAAGATAAAAAAAGTGTATGTTAAATTTCATGTGTGCGTATTTTATATGTTATATAGTTTAAATCAAACTATGGGGTGGAAAAATACCCTATGGATAATAAAAAATGCCCCTCATATTCCAGAGATACATCTTTGAACGCACCATGCACCCATTTTATGACGTAACAAACGAGTGTCATTCTTGACTAACACAAAATTATTCTAGAGATACGTCTCCAGGAATCTTCAAGAAATATATTGACAGTCGATAATCGAGTGGATTTATCTGAGATGCATCTATAATGGTTTGGGGCGGGATTTTTAAATTTCTGTCAACTATGCATGTCAGATATAAATAATAGGGTGTGATACCGAAAATATATATCTGAAACCAACACTGATACATGCTCTAAATTTTTAGGTTCGCTTTTGTCTACAACTTCTATAAATTAAGGGGTTCTTGTTTTTTTTATTCCACACAAACAGAAAATGTCTCAAATGTCACAAATAAATATCGTCTGGTATATCGCAAATGTCTTCTTCTTCAGAGCGACGCCCAAGCAAAAGTTTAATTAAAGTCAATGAGTACACTTGCAGATCTGAAATATGAAGTACATAATATCGTAACTTACGGAGACAATCAAAAAATTATCAAGCTTGAGTAATGTTCATTGTCTATTGACAACGAAGGAAATATTGATTTCAACGACTTTGAGCTCAAGACGGATGCACATGTAAGAGCTATGTGGAATATATTTTTCCGTTTCAAAACACAAGTTTCGTTCGAGTTGGAAGCAGTATTTTCAAGATCGGTTGAACACCTCAATATTGAAATGTAATGTTTCATTTTTATGTTGAAATCACCTATATAATGTTTCATTTCATTTTGTGGTGCACATATATTACAAAAATAGATCTAGAGACATATTCTACAAATACATCTCCGAATTAAAAAAAAAACTACTAGAAAATCATTTAAAATTATCTGAATTGTGTGAATATTGGATACGTTCGATTCATCTTTAATATCTAAAAGCATTTTTAATATCTTCGTATGATGCACTATTAATATGTAATATGTATGGTGCAATAAAAAAAAAACCTATATCAATGACCCTTGTTCGCTCCAAAACATTTTCCAAACCAATTTCAAACGCATAGAACTACAATTACGTAGCTTTTTCCATTAATTTGTGTTTTTCTGCTCCAACTTTATCCCTTTTGTAATTTCTTTTTGTCACTCTCAAAAGCTCTTTTGATAGTTCCTATTTGTTTTGTTTTTGTTGATATATACTTTATTTTCCTCTTATTAATTTATGTGGACGTTCTATTATTTTTCCGCATATACAATCTCTTTTTTCAAATATGTGTTACTTTATTATGTTTTGTCACTGTCTTCATTCAATATATACCAAAAGCCATTTTATTGAATCAAAATATTAAACAAAAAAAGTTCTATAAAAGAATTAATAGAAAATCCCGCATTTGAGTATATGACTATAATCACTTTTAATAACAAACATTTTTCCATTACTTCGAAAATTGCATACTATTTTGTTGGCACAAAAGAGCCAGTGTTTCAAAAGAATCAAAATGTTGGTAAAAAAATGCATAAAACCAGATTACACCTTACACGTGACTCATCCGACAATAATCTTGCCATAGCAAAAGAAAATGATGCCATTGTCACCTTATTTGTTATGTCTATTTTTGTTCTATTAATTAAAATTAATATTTGATTTTGCCGAAGAATCAATATGAACCATAACTTTGCTAAAGGTTTATTAAGACGTTTTGAAAGCTCCATGTGAAATGATACAAGACAATTGGAGACAAAAAGTCCCACTTGCCTTTATCATAGGTTTCATGTCCAAAAAAAAGAAATTGTCTTTCTGCTACTGGAGCCAAAAAAAACCACTTTGATGATGGAACCTCAAAAAGTCATTTTTCACTCATTGTTTTTCTTCTCCTTTGCCTGGATCTTTTGAAAACAATTTGATTTTGACATGATACCACATTTCTAACCGAAATTGCTTCTTATAAACGCACTTCCATATTCAATTTTTAGATAAAATTTCTAAAAATATAACGTTCAAGTCCAACTACCGTTTTAGCATGAATCATTATTGTTTAGAGTCTGTTGACGAGTTGATTTTTTCTTGAAAATTTTGGAGAAAATGATTTTGGAAGACTAAGTCTATATTCAAATGTAGATGTAGTCTGTTTACAATTTTTTCAAAATTTTTCTCTTCAAAATTTTTAGAATGTGTTTGTTCAATCGAGAAGAGGAAATGAGAGATATTTTTATCAAGGTGAGGAGAAATGAGGAGAGAAATTTTATTATATATAAATGTTAGATTTAAAATATAAAAGATTGTAGTACAAATTGACCATAGTACAAATAATACTAAAAATGACCCTAGTACAAATTTACTTTGCTCTTTTTTTAAAAGCCAAATTATATTAAAAAACAAACGAGTATAAGGGGTATATGAACCCAGAATATAAAGAAACAATCGAATATGACCGCAACTATAATTACATTGTCAGAAAATCCAACGGTTGTTTAAACCAATGATAAAAATTACAATAGGCCGAATTATTAACCATAGTAAAAATCCACCACCAAGAAAAGTACATAACCATCCGAACAATCGACTCCGTGCGGTTCCAAATAACAATATATGAACTAAATATGTGTGCAATCATATTTATAACAATATTATGCCATAAGAAGAATATAATACCATAAAGTTAAATATTATAGAAACTTTGTACAATTTTAGAAGTATGTGAAATGTCTGCTTGAAAAAGAATTGTGATAAGAGTATCAAGGTACATTTTAGTTTATCTAGAATTATTAGTTTAAGGTTTTATATTAGTGTATTTTAATTTAATTATTATTGAATTGGACTTCCATGTATTTGAGCGTTTTAATTAATGGCCCATTAGTATTATTATATATGTAGTGTCTTGGACACACGAGAAATCAATGAATGAATGAAAAAAAGTCTTTATTTTATTAATTAATTTTATTTGTCTTTTATTTCTTAGCTTTCTCATGTTTTGTTAGGGTTCCCATTTAGCATCCTCACAAATTGTTGTCCAACCACTCTTGTGCCTGTTAAAGAGGCGAGATTGATCGTTAATGGTGCATCAGTATAGTTGAAAGGAGTTGGAGGATGGTCAAGAAAATCAACTTAGAAAACACCTTAGATATCGAAGTGGTGAGTTTGGAAAAGCAAGAAATCGGGTTCCATTGAGGCATGTAGGGAAAAATTCTTCCCTAAACCAATAGTGTAAAAGAGGTTTCTAATAACTTTAAGAGGAACATTTGCAGGGTACTTATCAGAGTTCAAACTTTTCAATTTCTTGTTGTAACTCAAAGAAAAAATGTGTCATTGCTAGCTGACAACTGCAGAAGGACGGGTATGACAGTGTTTGGTATGCCTTTGTATTGAAATGAACTTGTAACAGTTTTGTTGTCAACTGAAATTGGTGCATCCATGAAAGCCTCGGTAGCCGTGAAGTAACTTCCAGCAACTTGATTAACATAACCCAGAACATTTGTGGTTTGACCAAGAGTAATTAATATAGTCTGAGTAGTGAACGATTTTGTATAAACAACGTCAACCTCCACTACCATCATGTTGTGACCAATAATTGTGAAGAACAACTCGTTTTTGAGTGCAGCGTTGATGATTCTCATGAGGTATGTTTTCCCTTGTTATACCTCCATTGCAAATGTGTCTAAAAAATTATTCTTGCACGATCATTAGCACAATAACCTATATTTCCACACTTAAAGCACCTCAGAACATTATTCTTGCACTCGTTACCATGGTGGACCAACTAATCACACTTGAAACACTTGACAGAAGCAAGACTCCCTCCCCCAATTGACTTTTTCTCACATGCAACTCTCTGTTTCCCTTTGTCAACTAGAGCATTGCATGGTTTTCCCCTATACTGATTATTTCCCTTCCTCTCATCAACACTCTTATAGTGAGTGGAATGAGCCTGCAGTCCTCATCATAAATCCTACACTTATTCACCATAGTGGGAAACCTACGAATTTCTTAGTAGCCAATTCCCTGCTTAATCTCAGGTTGTAGTCCATTCTCAAACTTAATGCACTTTCATCCCTCCACGACTACACCATTGTAGTGAGGGAAGAACTTCAATAGCCCCTCAAACATATTTAACAACAATCATGTTTCCTTGCTTAAGCTCAAGGAATTCAATTTCCTTCATGTTGCGCACATCTTCAGGAAAATACTTCTCAAGGTATTTCAACCTGAACACAACCCAAGTAATCTTAGCAATAACAACTTTTAATCTTCGGAGAGCATTATCCCACCAGTCTTTAGCTTCCTTAAACAACCTGTGAGTACCAAACAAAACCTTATACTATTCAATACATGCCATCACTCAGAAAATTTTCTCCATATCTCATAGCCACACCTGAGCACCCTCCGGATCATACCTGCCATTGAACATCAACGGATTATTCCTCGTAAATTTCCCCAAACCACAATATTCATCACTTGCCTGATTTTGTTGTCCACGTAGTGCATGAACCACTGATTCCAAAGCATTAGCAATAATATAATCATTTCTTCTTTCCATTTTGCACACCATCAAATAGACGCCAGAAGAAACAATGCATTAATAATGCACATTAACATGTCACGTACTAGGGACTAGACAAGATTACAAAACTTGGCCAGACGGACCAACTTGCTATGATACCACTATGTAACACCTTAAACCCTGAAATAGTTAAATAATAGAATAATCCAAGTATTGATCATACAACACACGTTTAGGATTCCTTTTCCATTCACTATCGGAATTGTATGCCCAAACAGTAGATTTATTTTTACTATACAATAAATCATATTCTTTTCCCAAGGAAAAATAACTCTAGCACCATCAAAAAATCAGATGTTCACGCGGTTTGATTTTTGGAAAATCAAGTTGAGAAGAATTGGGTGGATTTTATGCTTAATCACATGTTAGATAACATAAAGATGAACACAATTATTCCCTATGGTGAATTAATCACAAAATTTTTAGATTATACCGACTTAATTTGACTTACAAGAAGAGGAACCGAAAATTATGCACTAAAAAAAAGTAAAATGGATTTTGAGCGAAATGCGATATACTGTTCAAGAAAGATATATCTTTGCACTAAATCCAAGAAGGGGAAGACAACAAAGAAATAATAACCTTCCTCCATCCTCCTCTAAAATTCTCAACGTCATTTGTGATGATCAAACAGAAATACACTCAAAGATTGACAAACTCATCAAAAAATATGGAGAAATCAAACATCATATATCCAATGGTGTCTAGTGAGGATGATGGTGAGATGAATTAATTATTTCTTATTTGATTGTCATACTTTCTTTCCTTATTAGAGATTTCCCTTTTGTAATGTTATTCAAATTTAATAAAATGTTTCTTTCCCTTTCCTAAATGCTTAAGTCCCAATGTGTTTGCATATTTTATTTCTCACAATGCATCTTTTACTCGCCTTTTTTATTTTTACAAAGAGAGAAGTATGCTCTTATTAGGAGTAAAGTATACTCTCTAACTCTCTACTTAATTGAGGGGGAGCATAATCACTTAAAATATATTTGTCTTTTTCTTTTACCACCTCCCTGAGAGATGTGTTGTCATCATCAAAAATGGGGAGAATGTGGAGCCATGTTTTATAGGTCAAGTAATCAAGGAAGTCCTAGATAACATGATCTTGATGATGGATATGCTTTTTATGATGATAACTAAATAAAAGAATAACAAGCGGTCAAAGATGAACGCAGACGAAGTAGGGTTTTGATAATCAATACAAACATCATCTCATGATAGCACTCAAATAAAATAATCCTCAAGTCACATTCTCAATAATAATTCAAGCAAGCGTCAATATTACTAGATTATCTGACAAGTCTTGAAAGAGAAGACGTGTGAAAGCTCACCCTGCCACATCTGAATGAACAATATATTGTAAAAGAATAAGGAATTTTGCATAAAGTTATACGACTAAATCAAACACACACATACACTAAACCATGTTTTCAAGTCTATTTTTCTTAAATAATTATTCCTATATATGTTTCAAGTCGTGCCAGTAGAATCAGGAAATGTCTTAATGTTTTTTGGATAAAATTTGTATTATCCAATCGATTAACACTTATACCAAATTGATTGGGTTAGTGAAAAAACTATCCTTAAATATTTGGGATAATGTCTTAATGAACAAAAGCGTCTCTATATCCTTTCTTTCCTTTTAAAACAGCCTAAACTTTTATTTTGAGGCCTCCAAATCGATTGGTGCATGATGCCAATTGATTAACACATTAGTTTTTGCCCAAGAAATTTTTCTTTTTCGTGCCAACCTCTAGCCTATAAATAGAGGTCTTTCACTTCACATTTTCACATCCATAAACGTGAGCCTTCATATCTCACTCCTAACTCTCACTCTAAAAATCATTTTCTTTACTTTCTCTCACTTGAATTTAGACGTAGCGCTACAAAAAAATTCTTTTGTTTAGTGAGATGTTTTTTTTGTTGTTGTAAATTACCAAGGATTATTTTCTCTTTGTTGAATATTTTATCCATAAGGGATTGTGCGTTTGGGTCAAAATTTAAACTTGTTAAAAGCTTTGGTCTAGGGGTTTATATTCTAAGTCATCGTTTTTGGTTTTTAAGCTAAGCCCAATTAAAAGCTTACTTTGGTTTGAGATCACCCTGATTCAAAATATCAACTTGGTTTATGGTTATTCTGGTAAAAACCTTTGTTTGGTTCATAAACTTACCCGATCAAAAGTTGTTGATAATGAATGAATGAGCAACAAACTCCATGGAAACTTGAAGAAACGTATCTCAAATGAAGAAGAAGAGGATTAAAGGAGAAGATAAAGTTGTTATTCAATCTATAAAGTAGTTACACAATGTTCTTTTATACACAATGGTTTATAATCGAAATAACTAACTAGGGCATGTGGCATGCATACATAGGCTGATAGTAAAGGAAAATAAAAGCTAATATTAACAAGCCCCCTCAAGTTGGGCTGTGGATGCTTAACATGCTCAACTTGGACAAAAAATGTAGCAGAGCTGGAGAATGCAAAGGCTCGGTAAACATATATGCGAGTTGTGCATTGGTTGAAACCGACAACAAATGTATGAGTTTGGAATGAAATCTTTCGCGTACCACGTCAAGTTCTATATGCTTGCTTCGCTCATGAAATGTAGGATTATGAGCCAAATATATTTTTGATTTACTATCACAATACACTGATGCAGGCTGAGAAAACTTGATTTGGAAATCCTGAAAAATGAAATGTAACCATTGCAACTCACAAGTCAGATAAGCTAAAGCACGATACTCAGCTTCAGTTAAAGATCTGGATACGTTGCGTTGTTTCTTTGATTTCCAGAAAACTAGTGAAGAACCAAGGATGACACAATATCCTGTGACTGATTTGTGTGTATCTGGTCAGCGTGCCCAGTCAGAATCAGCAAAGGAATATAATTTGAGATCACTAGAAGCTGAGAAAATAGGCCTTTAGCATGTACAGATTTAAGGTATCGAAGAACCTTCATTGCAACTTGAAAATGAGGTTGCAAAGGACATGATACATATTGACTTAAATGTTTAACTGAATAAGCAATATCAGGTCTCGAATTTGTCAAGTAGATGAGTCTACCAACGAGTCTCCTATAAGAGGTGGGATCAGATAATTCTTGGCCATCAGTAGCTGATAGTTTTATGTTGGGATCAAAGGGAACAAATGAGGGTTTTGAAGCAAGCAAGCCACTATCTTCCAAAAGATCTAGTGTATATTTTCTTTGATTGAAAAAGATGCCAGTCTTGGACCTAGCAATTTCAAAACCAAGAAAGAATCTCAACTGTCCTAGATTTTTTATCTTAAATTTTGTGTCCAGCTGTTGTTTAACCCGTTGAATCGCATGCATAGAATCACCAGCAAGTACTATGTCATCAACATAAACCAATAAAGCAGTAAAACCAGAAGTTGAGGCTTTATATAAAGGGAGTGATCTTATTGTGATTGGTTATATCCTATATAAATGAGAAAGGAGGAGAGCTTGGAATGCCATTGTCTGCTTGCTTGCTTCAGGCCATATAAAGATTTGTGCAATTTGCAGACATGAGAAGTAGAAGTGGTAGACATACTAGGTGGGAGAGTTATATATACCTCTTCATTCAAATCACCATGAAGAAATGCATTGTTCACATCCAGTTGTTCTAAGTGCCAACCTTTAATTGCTGCAATAGATAATAATACTCTAACTGTTGTAATTTTAGCAACTGGAGAAAAAGTATCAAAGTAGTCTATCCCTTCTATTTATGTATACCCTTTAGCAACTAATCTTGCTTTATGCCTTTCAATTGAGCCATTTTCCCTATATTTGATCTTATACACCCATCTGCAACCAATAGGATGTTTACCATGAGGCAAGTCAACTATATCCCAAGTGTGATTTTCTGCAAGAGCCTGTAACTCAACCTTCATAGCTTTTCTCCAACAGTCAAGTTTATTGGCTTGGTAAAAGGTTTTAGGTTCAATGTTGGATGATATGGTGCAACAAAAATGTTTATAAGAGGGAGCACAATTATCATAAGTAAGCATAGAAGATAAAGGATATTTGATGTTATGCTCAAGATGTTGCAAAGGATGCAATGTGTTATATGCAGAATAGCAATGGTAATCCACTAGATAACTTGGAGGATTGAATGATCTAGTTGATTGTCTTAAGGTCACAATGGAATTATTAGTATTGTTTGCATCAAGTTTAGTAGGTAAAGGTGTTGTAGGATGAGTATGATGGGTAGTTTCTATGTCAGGTTGTGGTGAGAGGGTGGTATCAGTGTTTTCCGGCTGGTATGATAGTGGTGTAGATGTGTTTGGCTCACGACTAGGATGTGGAGGTAAAACCTCAAGATTGGGTGATACAAAACTGTCATGAATAGGGTTAGAAGACTATATTAAAGGTGAAATGACACTGGCAAGAGGTGTAGCAAGTGTAGCTGTACTAATGGGATTGGACATATCAGTTTAGCCAGTTGGATTAGGGTCTATGTCATCAAAAAAGGATATGGTGTAGCAGGGAAAGTGTACTGGTTTGTTGGAGTGTCTTTGGCTATTTTAAAAGGAAAATTAGTCTCATAAAGTACCACATTTCTAGACACAAATATGTTGTTGCTATGCATATCATAAAGTATGTAACCTTTGTGAAATTCTGGGATCAGGTACGTGATGTCGAATGAGATGTTTAAACACTTGAAGACTTAAACAAAAACTTAAAGTGCAGGTAAATTAAACAACACAGGAAATTGTTAACCCAGTTCAGTGTATCTCCACACTTACATCTGGGGGCTACCAAGCCAGGAAGGAAATCCAATATAAGTAATATTAATTCTGGACTTAAACCACTCAGTTTAATCCTTCACTTAATATCTACCCAAGGCAATTTCTACCTAAGACACAACTTAGATATGAGTACCAACTCACTCCCCCTCAATCACACAGTGATATGTTACAATGTTTAATAAAATTGAAGTCACACTTCAAACACAACAGCTTGATTTTACTTAACAGTTTCAATCAAGACACAATACACTTTTTGCTTAAAAGCTCATAAAGTGATACACAACTAAAACCTGCTATTAAACACAAACACCCTATTTAGTCTTCTTAATTTCGTACTCTAGTCTGAGAGTTTCTGTTCCTTAAATAGATGCTTGGTTTTTGGGCTTTCTGTAGATTATCCAATCCTGATAAGTCATGTTGTCATCACCTTGAATTAGGGTTTGTTACTTCCTTGATTCTAGGTGAGGTAGTTCTTCTGTTATACTGAAATCAGATAACTAAGCTCCCTATAGATGCGCCTTGTATTGTTTATCCATTCATAATTAATCCCAGATAAATTCCCTGAATTTACTCAGTTCTGTTATCATCATTTAAGTCTGGTAGCAGGTTTGAGATGTCACAACATCTGGTGTGACATCCTGATGTCTGAACTTAATTCATTAACTTATACAATGTCACAACATCTGGTGTGATATCCTGAACTAAGTTCAACACTTCTTGTTTGTCAAAAATTCTGCCAATTCTAAACATCTACAAACTCCCCCTTTGGCTAATTTTTGGCTAACACAATCTTCTGGTTTTATCATAGTGCAACAGAGTTTTATTCATCAGAGTGCAGCAGAGTTCTTTTCTGTTTAATCATATGAGAGTTTGCTCCCCCTCAAACTTGTATGTATACTGACTTGTTCAACAGAATTTTCTATTAAAAAAACTTAGTTCAGAAGCAGGCATTAAACAGACAAACAACATTTTTCATTAATCAGACAAACTGCAGCAGACATTATTGTTGTTCAGTACACTTCTCTTCTCCCCCTTGTTAGACAGAAATTGGGGCCAAATTTTACATAAGCAGAGAGAAAACAAAATTACAAAACCAAAATACAATGCTGATACATTTTCCTCGAACATTTCACTCAGATTCATCATATTCAGTATCCTCTTCCTCTTCAGATTCATCATCAGATTCATCATCAGATTTAGCAGCATTCTGAGCACCCTCTTCCATCTCCAGCCTTTGAATTACTTCCTCAAGCTTTTGCTTCCTGGCATCCAGCTCTTTGCAAGTGTTCTTGAGTTCTGCAATCAAGGCAGCTTTGGATATGAGAGTCTTTGCTTTTGAAGGTCCAGTAGATGTCCCACTGGGAGCTTCAACATCAGCAGCATGATGGCTCAAGAATAGTTTGTAGTGGAAGGCCAGAGGACTTTCTCTCTTGCAGACTGAATCCTTCTCAGTGAGGATGCCAGGATACTGGTTGATGATGATTCCACAGAGCAGAGATGGAAAAGCAATGGGAAGCTTTGTTGCTGATGTTCCTGCATGCTTCAGTGTTTGATCAAATATGTAAGCCCCAAAGTCCAACTTTGTTTGGGTGCCCACAGCATAAATGAATCTTCCCAATCCAGTAGCTATTGAAGAAGTATGGTTGGTAGGGACCCAGTTGACAGTACCAATTCTATGCAGCATTGCATACTTCCTTGTTAGCAAGCTAACAGAAAGTTTGCCCTTGACTGGTCAAGTTTTGACCTGGTTGGTAGTGATGACCTTGCAAACTTGGTTGTCAGTCTTCCCCAGCTCATTAGGCCCATCAGATTCTCTCCCTAGGTAATGATTTATAACCCTAGGAGAGAATTCCACACATCTCCCTCTTACATAAACCTTTCTGAATTCTTCTGAATTTCCATCAGCACAGTCTTCTTGCAGGTTGACAATGAACTCCTTGACCAGCAGCTCATAGCAGGGTGAAAAATTTGAAACTGTCTTGAATAAACCAGCAGAGGATATTAGGTCTATTACCTCAGTGCACTCCAGTGCATTGCTGCCCAGCTCTCTTTCCAGTTCCACCCTTCTTTGGTAGACATATTTCCATTTGCTCACACTTGACACATGATGAAAGGACACATTGTCCAGAGGAGCTTTTGGAACAGCAGAGGTAGACCTTGAAGATGCTGGTTTCTTCCTTGGTTGGGATGTTGGGACATCTTCTTCAACATCTGAATCAGGTGGAGTTACAGCTTTCCTCTTTTGGGTACTCACTTTGCTCCATTGTTTAGTAGGTCCAAATGAAACTTTTACCTTGTCTTTCTTTGGAGTAGGCTGTTTCTTTTCAGGAGTTGCATGTTGTAACACGGTGGGAGAACTGACTTTAGTTATGTTGCGGATAGCAAGAGTCGCCACCGACTTTTATTTTATCCAAAAGGAAAGGGTATAAAAGAACAGGAAAGACCTTAAGAGATATTTTTGGGTCCGGGGGTTAGGTTATGTAAAGGGAAGGTGTTAGCACCCTTTACATCCATGGTTATCCATGGGCTCTTAGTTACTTAGCTCACTTTTTTGAATTGTTTTTGAAAGTGTAGTGTGTGAATAGAAAAATTTTCAGAATAGTTGATAATGATCCATGTACGGATGCGTAAAAACTTGTTTTTGAAAATTTGTTTGAAATTGTGAAGAGTTTGAAAAGTTTTTGAAGTGAGCAAGTATATAAGAGGAACCTACCCTAAAGTTTAAAGTCTTTCTTATTCTGTATCCTTTCATTGGTAAGACTATCCCTACTATTAAGGAGTAGGTAGTCATTACCTTGGATGTGTTAAGGGACATGAGAGGGACATCTGTTTTTTATGAAGGCAACTGTGGGGTGTATAAGCATTTTTGGAGGGACTGTCATCTTTATTCGGAAGGGACAAGATCATTACGAAGGCAACATTCGAAGAGGGACTTGATCTTTTACTGTTAAGGGACTAGATGACTTTACTTTGAGGGACTTTTTGCTTTATACACCCTACTTGACCTTTTGATTAGGCAACTGAGAGGGGTAACTTAGGAAGTGCAAGATGGCGATCAAAGATCGACTTACGTGTGTGAGTGTTTATATTCAGGTTTTTATCCTATTTTAATTATCTAAGTTCAATTTAATTACATATAAGTTATACACACCCTAAGGTTACTAACCATATAGTAAAATATTTACAAAGAAAATAAAGACGGAAAAATAAATCTATAAGCTATTACAAGGCTTTGGCAGATACATAATAATAGGATAAAAATAAATTATAAAGCAAGAACAATAGATATAATAAAATAATAAATAAGCAATAATAATAATAATAATAATAATAATAATAATAATAATGAAGCAAAAATAATGAAGCGATAATAACAATAAAGCAATAATAATAATAATAAAGTAATTATAATAATAAAGTTAAAATAAATTAAAGAAATAACAATTAAATATTTAATTAAAAAGAAAAAGTTTGGATTAGACAAGTTAGATTTTTTTAGAAGTTATTAGAAAAATATGAGTTTAAAATAAATTAGTAATAATAAAAGAATTAATATAAAATAAAAGAGTTATATGAAAAATATTAAGTTAGTTATTTACAAAATAAATAAAGATTATAGAAAATATCAAATTATTAGATTAATAGATTTATTATTATTATTCAAGATTTTAGAATTATTATTATTCAATTAGAAAAATGGTCAATTAGATTTTATTTACAAAATATATAAAAATTTATTATTATAAGTAAGTAATAAAAAAAAAAATTATTAAAATAGTTAATATTTATTATTTTTTACAAAAAATATAAAGGTTATAGAAAAATAGTAAATAATTAATTTAGTAAGTTTTCACGCCCTACGTTACTAAACCACGCAGTTAATATAGGATCAATGGCAGGAATTTAAATGGCAGAAAAATAAATGGCAGAAAATAAATGGCAGAAAATAAAATCCTAACTATTACAACGCTTTGGTGCAGTTACATAATAAAGATGACGAAAAGTAAAACTGAAAATATTACAAATTAAAACTTAAAATATTACAAGGGCGAAGCAATTACAGTGTATGAATAACATAAACATGAGCGAAAATAATAAATAATAACATGTTTGTTAAGGTTTGTGGAAAGGTTTATGGTTTAAAGGAAATAACACGGTTAAAGTTTATGAGAAAGTTTTAAGGTTTACATGAAAAATTAAGGTTTATGAAAAATTTGAGGTTTTAGGAAAAAAAATCAGGGTCAAAGTTTTAGGTTTGAAATTTAGAGTTTATGGCGAAATTGTCAAGGTTTATGAAAAAAATCAGGGTAGTTAGTTATGAAAAAAAATGTGCAGATCTAAATATATGTGTATGAATAACATAAAAATAATATGAATTAAAAAAAAAAAGAACAACGACGTTGCTAACGGAAAATTGCGATCATCGCAACTGGATCGGATCAAAACAAATGTCACGCATTATACACATTGATGTGAAAATAGCGTATTGACACGATCCGATCCGAACATAATCAAATAACTATAAAAATTAGAATTAATAATATTAAAAAAAACTATAAAATATATATATATATATATATATATATATATATATATATATATATATATATATATATATATATATATATATATATATATATATATATATATATATGAAAAAAAAAATAACACAAAATGCTACTGCAGAATCTAATAAGTTTGTTCACTTGCATGAATTGCCTCATTATTTATGGATGCTATTTAGGAATTGTCTCATAGACTAGTTTCAATGGCACCGGTCTGTTCAATTATGTGTATGTCAATCCGCATGGCACCAATTGACACTCAATTATCAATTGAAAAAAAAACGTGATAGGCAGCGCTGATGGGTTAATATAATAGTAAGTATATATAGGGGGCTAATTAGGGTTAATATAAATGGGCCTAAATATTTATTTTGGAACCCAATCAAATATTAATATAAATAATTAAATAAAGTTTAATAAAAATAGTTAAAATTAAAATAAAAACTAATTAATCTATTTATTTATTCTAGACCCAATATAAAAATAAATAGACTCAAAAAAATAAAAGTTGGGCACCAAAATGCTCGAAAAAATAAAATGAACACGTCAAAATAATCAGCACGAAATAAATGACTCAGCAAAATACAACGTTTGGTCAGATTTTGAAATAAAAATTATGACCGTTTAAACTGCTCAGACTGATCAACATATGACCAAAACTAGTCGTAAAAATATTTTTAGCATGTCAAATTAAACCACGTGAACCGCAGATTAATGTTACCGACATTTGCAAACTTAAACTTGACATTTTTTCGTTGACTAATTTTAGGCACAATTGAAAATTAATTTGACCAGTCTGTTTGTAAATTCCGAGAAATTATTCCGGCTAATATTAAGACAGAAAAAAAATGTTATGCTATGAAGATGATGCAAATGAATGTGAAACAAAAAATTGGTTAGAGTTAAAAATAGAGGGCAAATTTTGGGGTGCAACACATGTCCAGCAGACTTCTTCTCCTTCCTAGCCCTAAGCCTTTTGGCTATGCTAGGGTCAACAGATGCAATGATCTCTGTGTCAGAGTCATCATCTATTGCTTCAACAGGGGGAGGTTGGGAAGCCTCCTTTTCAGCAGGTGGATCAACAGAAGCTTGGTCATCAGTGGCTTCATCATCATCATCATCAGTTGAGGCCTTATTCTGGTCCTCAGATGTTTCAACATCTATTGGGACATCCTGTTGAGCAGGAGTGTCCTCTTCAGCCTGATTGCTCTGTTCCTCTTGTGGAGCAGGCATGGTGTTCAGGGGAACAGATACCCCACGCACTACTCTTTGTTCAGATAAAATCATATTCACAAGATGCTTGATGGATGCATCCACATATTCAGAGGCTTTGGGGGTGGTGTTTGAGGATGAAGGAATCCCTTTGCTTTTGTTGAACACAGGTTCCTTTGCTCTTCTCACATTTGGAGTTCTAGGCTTTTGAGCAAGAGGAACACTTCCTCTGATTTCATCTATGAGAGTAGTATCCATTGGTACCATAGAGATTGGGGTTGCATGCACCACATCTTCTTGGTTGAGATTTTCATCAGTGAGGTTAGGGTTTTGATGTTGAGACATTTTGAGAATGTAGTGAAAGAAGAGTTTAGGTTTGATTGATTTTGATGAGCTCAGAAAATCAACTTTAGCATGCAATTTGTTTTGAGAAGATAGTGAGGAGATGAAGAGCTGAGAGCAAGCTTGAGCTTTTATAAATTCCGTTACTGGTGGAATTCTAAAAAGTGGAATACACAGAGTTTGTGACCAAACTGGTGCTGCCATCTGATGATCATGTCACACGATGTCATAGGACATGTTGGCACTTCTCCATAACTGCTATATTTCACATAAGCAGATTCCCAATTTACCCCTTAGGTTTTCAAATTGGGTAGCATCCAAAGCTTTAGTAAATATATCAGCCAATTGCAGATCTGTGACTACATGTTCTAATGAGATCACCTTCTCTTCCACAATATCTCTGATGAAATGATGCCTGATATCAATGTGCTTGGTCCTGCTGTGTTGGATTGGATTCTTTGATATGTTAATAACACTTAAATTGTCACAGTACAATGTCATGACATCTTGTGGGACATTGTATTCTGTGAGCATTTGCTTCATCCAAACCAACTGTGAACAACTACTACCAGCTGCAATATATTCAGCTTCAGCAGTGGATAAGGATACACAATTTTGTTTCTTACTGAACCAAGAAATCAAATTGTTTCCTAGAAAGAAGCATCCTCCTGATGTGCTCTTTCTATCATCAGCACTTCCAGCCCAGTCAGCATCACAAAAGCCAGTGAGAATTGGTTCACATCCATGAGAGTACATTATGCCATAGTCACAAGTACCATTGACATATTTCAGAATTCTCTTAACCTGGTTTAGATGGCTTACTTTTGGCTCAGCTTGATATCTTGCACATACACCTACTGCAAAGGCTATATCTGGTCTGCTAGCAGTCAGATATAATAGGCTTCCAATCATGCTTCTGTATAAGCTTTGCTCCACATTCTCACCCTTGTCATCCTTTGTCAGCTTTAAATGAGTGGGGGCAGGTGTTCTTTTATGACTTGCATTGTCCATCCCAAACTTCTTGACAATGTTCTTTGCATACTTGCTTTGGGATATGAACATGGAGTCCTCCATCTGCTTGATTTGCAGTCCAAGAAAAAAGGTTAGTTCACCTACTAGGCTCATCTCAAACTCAGATTCCATTTGAGTAACAAAATGTTTAACCATCCTATCTGACATCCCACCAAAGACTATGTCATCTACATATATTTGAGCAATCATGACATTTCCTTCTTCATCCTTCACAAACAAGGTTTTGTCTATTTCACCTTTCCTGTACCCTTGTTTTATGAGAAAAGTGGTCAATCTTTCATACCATGCTCTTGGGGCTTGCTTCAGACCATAAAGAGCCTTCCTTAGTTTGTATACATGATCTGGACAGCTTGGATCAACAAATCCCTTAGGCTGCTCCACATATACCTCCTCATTAAGATATCCATTTAGAAAAGCACTTTTCACATCCATTTGAAATAGCTTGAACTTCATGATACAAGCAATTCCTAAAAGTAGTCTGATTGATTCAAGCCTTGCTACTGGTGCAAAGGTTTCATCAAAATCTACTCCTTCAATTTGTGTGAATCCTTGAGCTACAAGTCTAGCCTTGTTCTTTGTAACAACTCCCTGCTCATTTGACTTGTTCTTGTACACCCATTTAGTGCCAATCACATTTATGTCATCAGGCCTAGGAACAAGATCCCACACTTCATTCCTTGTGAACTGGCCTAACTCTTCATGCATAGCAGAAATCCAATACTCATCATTCAGAGCTTCCTTGATGTTTTTAGGTTCTATCTTTGAAACAAAACAAGAACCTGAAATCATCTCTCTTGATCTAGTGATTACACCACTATTGGGATCACCAATTATCAGATCTTTAGGATGATCCTTCTGGATTCTGATGGAGGGAGGTTTGTTGGATTGTTCTGTCCTTGCCTCAGTTAGAGTGAAGTCAGGATTATCACTCTTTATTTCAACTTCAGTCTGATTGTCAGCAGATGTTCCAACATCATCTGCAACATCTGCAGGGGCATCATCAATAATCACATTTATTGACTCCATTATAACCTTGGTTGGGAGTTAAATACTCTATAGGCTCTGCTATTTATGGAGTATCCAAGGAAAATCCCTTCATCACTTTTAGGATCCATCTTCCTTCTTTGATCCCTATCAGCCAAAATGTAACATTTACTTCCAAACACATGAAAGTACTTGACTGTAGGTTTTCTTCCCTTCTAGACTTCATAGATGGTGGACAAGGTTCCTTTTCTTAGAGTGACTCTATTGTGAATGTAACAAGCTGTGTTCATAGCTTCAGCCCAGAAGTACAAAGGTAATTGTTTAGCATGAATCATAGCTCTTGCTGACTCTTGTATAGTTCTGTTTTCCTCTCAACAATCCCATTCTGTTGAGGGGTGATAGGAGAAGAATACTCATGATTGATTCCTTCTGAAGAACAGAAATCTGAGAATTTTTTATTCTCAAACTCCTTTCCATGGTCACTTCTTATTCTGACCACACAACTTGCTTTTTCTCTTTGTATTCTTTGGCACAGATCTTTGAATACATCAAACACATCAGACTTTTCTTTGATGAAACTTATCCATGTATATCTTGAAAAGTCATCAACCACCACATAGGCATACCTTTTTCCACCAAGACTCTCAACCTGCATTGGTCCCATAAGATCCATATGCAATAACTCCAAAACTTTGGAAGTTGTCAGATGTTGGAGCTTTGGATGTGACATCTTGGTTTGCTTGCCTATTTGACATTCACCACATACTTTGCCTTCATCAATCTTCAGTCTTGGAATACCTCTTACAGCCTCCATAGATATGATCTTCTTTATTCCTCTAAGATGAAGATGACCCAGTCTTTGGTGCCATAGCTTCACTTCTTCTTCTTTGGCTAAGGAGCAAGTTGAAGTGAGACTGAAATCTTGAGGTTCCCACATATAGCAGTTGTCTTTAGATCTGGCTCCTCTCATGACAACCTTCTGTTCTTTATCAGACATTATGCATTCAGTTTTGGTAAAGTTTACACTGTAACCTTGATCACATAATTGACTTATGCTGATCAAGTTAGCAATCAATCCTTTTACCAGCAGCACATCATCTAGTCTTGGTACATCTGGGCAGTCCAAAGTCCCAACTCCCTTGATTTCTCCTTTAGCTCCATCTCCAAAGGTTACATATCTGGATGAGTGTGACTTTAAGTCTACCAGCAGATTCTTCAATCCAGTCATGTGCCTTGAGCATCCACTGTCAAAATACCAGTCTTCCTTAGCTGATACTCTGAGAGATGTATGAGCTATATAGGCAACAACCTTCTTTGACCATTTTTGCCTGTTGTGAGGTTTCCTTTGATACCTCTGCCCTGTGCAGTGTCCATCTTTAGAGCTCCAAGGTTGTTTGTTGAACTTGTTCTTGGGCATGTATTTGTAGCTTTGATCAGCATGAAGACTAGCTTTAGGTACCCATACTTTCTTGATGACTTCTGTCTTCTGCTTAGGGGGTTGCTGATATCTTTGATTTTGATGTCCATGCAGCACTTTCTTGGTGACCTCTGTCTTCTGCTTAGGGGGTTGCTGATACCTCTGATTTGGATGTCCATGCAGCTTGTAGCAAAAAGGTTTGATGTGACCAAACCTTCCACAATGATGGCATCTCCATCTTTGATACTTCTTTTTCATCATGTTCTTTTCATGATGTTGGGACCTCTGTTGGGACATCTTGTTTGACTTTATGGGATTTGAAGTTGTTTTGCTAGAGCTAGCCTCAAAATTTTGAGCTTTATTAAATCCCAGCCCAGTTCTATCCCCTGAGTGCTTGTTATTGTTGAGAATGACATCCAGTGTGTTTGAGCTACTGTTCAGCATTCTGACAGATTTGGACATATGCTCCAACTTGGAGTTGAGAAGGCTTACTTCACTTTTCAAAGTGTCAATGATCTCTAGATTACTTGTCTTTTCAGCCTTTAATGCCTCAATCTGCTTCTTCTGCTTTATATTCTCCATGCATACTTCAGTGCTCCTTTTACACAGCATCTTGTATGATTCTTCAAGTTCTTCAAAAGTCAGCTCCTCATCACTGGATCCCCCTTCAGATTCACATACTCCAACTAGAGCAGTGATGTGCTTTGCATATTCTTCTTCTGATTCACATCTTGAGTCTTCATCTGACCAGGTCACAGAGAGACCTTTCTTCTGCTTCTTTAGATAGGTAGGGCATTCATTTCTGATGTGTCCATATCCTTCACATCCATGACATTGAATCCCTTTTCCTTGGTTGGTCTTCTCATCATAATTTGACCTTCTATTTGAATCATAAGGTCTTTTATTCTCAGAAGAGTTTGAGTTTCTTCCACTTGGTCTGGACCTGCTATCTATTCTTTTGAGAATCTTGTTGAATTGTCTTCCAAGCATAGCAATTGTTTCTGATAAATTTTCTTCAGGGTCTGCTTCATGATTTTCTTCTTCTTTATCAGTATTTGAAACCAAGGTTATGCTTTTGTTTTTCTTCACAATTGTATCATTCATTCCCATCTCAAATGTTTGAAGGGAACCAATGAGTTCTTCAACCTTCATTGTGCATATGTCCTGAGCTTCTTCTATTGCAGTAACCTTCATGTCAAATCTTTTTGGTAAAGATCTGAGAATCTTTCTAACCAGCTTTTCATCACTCATCTTCTCTCCCAAAGCACCAGAAGTATTAGCTATTTCCAAGATGTTCATGTAAAACTCATGAATTGTCTCATCTTCCTTCATTCTAAAGTTTTCAAACTTGGTGGTGAGAAGTTGAAGTCTTGACATCTTCACCTTTGATGTTCCTTCATGAGTGGTTTTGAGAGTGTCCCAAACATCTTTGGCCAGCTCACAGTGATGCACAAGTCTGAATATGTTCCTATCAATGCCATTGAATAAGGCATTTAAGGCTTTGGAATTTCCAAGTGCTGAATCTTCTTCCTCCTCGCTCCATTCTTCTTCAGGCTTCAACACTTTTTCCCCATCCTTGCTGTCTTGGACAGGGTGCTCCCATCCTTTGTTGACTGCTTTCCAAGCCCTACTATCAAGTGATTTTAAGAATGCTATCATTCTTGGCTTCCAGTAGTCATAGTTGGATCCATCCAATATAGGCGGTCTATTCACAGATCCTACATCTCTGTCCATGTTCCCAAAATTTGCAGTCCCTAGATCTCACCCAGTTAAACAGGCAGGGTGCCTGCTCTGATGCCAATTGAAATTCTGGGATCAGGTACGTGATGTCGAATGAGATGTTTAAACACTTGAAGACTTAAACAAAAACTTAAAGTGCAGGTAAATTAAACAACACAGGAAATTGTTAACCCAGTTCAGTGTATCTCCACACTTACATCTGGGGGCTACCAAGCCAAGAAGGAAATCCAATATAAGTAATATTAATTCTGGACTTAAACCACTCAGTTTAATCCTTCACTTAATATCTACCCAAGGCAATTTCTAACTAAGACACAACTTAGATATGAGTACCAATTCACTCCCCCTCAATCACACAGTGATATGTTACAATGTTTAATAAAATTGAAGTCACACTTCAAACACAACAGCTTGATTTTACTTAACAGTTTCAATCAAGACACAATACATTTTTTGCTTAAAAGCTCATAAAGTGATACACAACTAAAACCTGCTATTAAACACAAACACCCTATTTAGTCTTCTTAACTTCTTACTCTAGTCTGAGAGTTTCTGTTCCTTAAATAGATGCTTGGTTTTTGGGCTTTCTGTAGATTATCCAATCCTGATAAGTCACGCTGTCATCACCTTGAATTAGGGTTTGTTACTTCCTTGATTCTAGGTGAGGTAGTTCTTCTGTTATACTAAAATCAGATAACTAAGCTCCCTACAGATGCGCCTTGTATTGTTTATCCATTCATAATTAATCCCAGATAAATTCCCTGAATTTACTCAGTTCTGTTATCATCATTTAAGTCTGGTAGCAGGTTTGAGATGTCACAACATCTGGTGTGACATCCTGATGTCTGAACTTAATTCATTAACTTATACAATGTCACAACATCTGGTGTGACATCCTGAACTAAGTTCAACACTTCTTGTTTGTCAAAAATTCTGCCAATTCTAAACATCTACACTTTGGTTCCATCTTTGTATCCAAGAAAAGTACACTTTCTTGCTCTTGGATCAAACTTGGTTCTGTGATTGGTGAGTGTAGTAGCATATCCTAGGCAACCAAAAACTTTCAAATGGATCATAGATGGTGGTTATGAGAATAACAGTTCATGAGGACATTTTAAATTGAGTAAGGGAGTGGGAAGTCTATTGAATAAATGGATAGCATGTTGAACACAAAAAGTCCACATATTTAATGGAACATGAGAATAAAAATAAAGATTTCTAGCTACATTGAGTATATGTTGGTGTTTTCTTTCAACCACCCCATTTTGTTGGGGTGTCTCAACACAAGACTTTTGGTGTAAGATACCTTTAGTTAGAAGGAACTTGGCTAAAGCAACAAACTCTGTACCATTATCAGACCTTATACATTTCAAAGATTTGTGAAATTGAGTCTCAATGTAAGCCACAAATTGGATAATGCTATCTTTAACTTGGTCTTTAGTTTTAAGGAATATGACCCAGATGTACCTACTGTGATCATCAACAAGGGTAAGGAAATATTTGTGTCCTAGTAAAGATATGGTGGAAAAGGGGCCCCAAACATCAACATGTAATATATCAAAAATTGCAGATGAAGTAGTATTGCTAAGAGGAAATGGTAATTTTCTTTGTTTACCAAAATGACAAGAGTCACAAGGACTGTTATTGATTTTACATGGAATAAAAGGAAAAATACTAGAAACATTTTTTAGGCCTGCATCTAAAATATGCCCTAGCCTTAAATGCCAAAGATTGCAATTTTTTGTGGAACTAGAATTGTACATGGAAGACTGAGAATTTGTGGAGAGAACATACAACCCCCTTTCAAATATAGTTGTACCAATCATTTCCTTGGAATGATTCTGCATTATGGTACAAGAATTAGCATTGAAATAAACTGAGTAGTTACTTCCATTAACAAGTCTAGCTATGGAGATCAGATTAACATGAAAATGGGGTATGTAGAGAACATGATGTAATGTTAAAGTGGATGAAACAATAACAATACCAGACATGGATGCAATGAGATGTGATCCATCAGGAAAATTGACATGAACAGGTATGATGGATATGAGATGAACAAAACTATTTTTGTCAAAAGATATGTGATCGGTTGCACCAGTATCTAATATCCAAAGGTTGGGATTCTTACCACTTGGATTGGATGAAATAGAGTTCAAGGCCAAGGGAGATGTGGAAATAGAATTGGCTTGAGGGTTAGGTTTCGACTGTTGGAGAAATTCTATGACGTTGTTATACTAATATTGAGTAAATCCCATAGGAGATGTAGTTGGAACTTGCTGTGACACTTATGCAACATTGTTGACAAAAGCATTGGTCTGTGAGGAACTACCATTTCCCTGAGGCTTAGTTGCTCCTTTGAAACCTGGTGGGAAGCCATGCTTGACAAAATAAGTGTCTATGGTATGTTTGGTTCTGCCACAATGGGAACAAATGCGACTATGTCCTCGAGCACCAATGTTGTCTTGATTCTTCCACCTGGAGGTATTCGGTTTTCGTGGACGAAACGCATAGTTTGTATGAAAAGCTGCAATATCATCAGAAGTAGCTGCAACTGGTGTAACAATGGAAGATGAGTTATTCAATTCACGTTCTTGTTGAATGACCAATGAAAAATCTTTATTCAATTCCAGTTTAAGGTCCATACAAAAATCTTTATTCAATTCACGTTCTTGTGAATGACCAATGAAAAATATTTATTCACCATACAAAAATGCAGTCTTCACATCCATTTGTTCTAGTTTAAGGTCAAATTGTGTCACCATGGCAAGCAACATTCGAATGGACATGTGCTTCACAACAGGAGAGAACACATCATTGAAGTCGACACCTTCTTTCTGAGTGAATCCCCTTGCAAACAACCTTGCCTTGTATATTTTCGACGCCACTCCTTCGATTCCTTCCTTAACTTTGAAAATCCATTTACAACTGACTAACATGGCTCCAGTAGGGTTCTTGATCAGTTCCCAAGTATTGTTATCATGAAGATATTTCATCTCATCATTTATGGCCTTCAGCTATTCAGTCTTATTTCGACTCCTCATAACTTCCTTATAGTCTCTAGGTTCTTCGTCTAAAACCTCACCTGCAGAGATTAAGGCATAAGCTATAAGATCTGCATACCCAAGTATCTGAGGTGGCTTGATGACTCTTCTCGACCTATCTCTTTCCAACAGGTAGTCATTATTAGTCTCTTCATCTTCGACAAGAGTTTCTACTTCTTCGACTTCATCTAGGTCATGCAATTCAGCATCACTATTCTCCACCTCAACAAGAATTTCTCCCTGTTTCAGCTCTTTGAAAACATCTTCAGTTTTCTTGAAACTACATCTCGACTGGTAATACACCTCTTGTGACCTGGCTCTAGGCACCATAGCCTATAAGCTTTGACTCCTTCAGGATATCCCATGAACATGCATTTCAGAGCTCTAGGTTTGACCTTGTCTTGCCTAATGTGAGCATAGGCTACACAGCCAAATACTCTAAGTTTATCGAGATCTGGTGGATGTCCCGACCAAACTTCTTCCGGTGCCTTCATATCTAACATAATCGAAGGACATCTATTTATCAGATATGTTGTTGTCGAAACAACTTCAGCCCAAAACACCTTCTTCAATCCAGCACTAACCAACATGCATCAAACCCTTTCTAGGATTGCTCGATTAAATCTCTCAGCTAAACCATTTTGCTGAGGAGTATCTGCTACAGTCTTATGCCTTGCAATCCCAGACGCGACACAGTAATTGCCGAAAGCTTCATTGCAAAATTCAAGGCCATTATCAGTTCTCAACCTCTTGACTTTTCTGCCAGTTTGAGTTTCAACCAGAACCTTCCAACTCTTGAAATTATCAAAAGTGTCATTCTTTGTCTTTTGAATGAATACCCATAACCTTCTGGAATAGTTATCAACTATGGATAAAAAATATCTTGACCTGAATGTGAAGGATTCCTTGTAGTCCCCCAAAGATCAACATGGATGTAATCAAGGGATCCATGTGTTCTTTGTTTACCTTTGTTAAACTTCACCCTACAAGATTTACCGAATACACAAGGTTCACAAAACTTCCACTTCTCGACTTTGTCACCACCTAGCAGGTTCTGTTTCCCCAGTTTGACCAGACCTCTCTCACTGACATGGCCCAATCTTATGTGCCATAATTTTGTCTTCGACAACAATTTTGTGGATGCAACATTTGCCGAACCACTTACAACTTCAGCCTCAAGGGTATACAAGCCTTGTTTCTTCACGCCTCTCAAGACTTCCTTCGACCCCTTAACGACTCTTAGGATACTTTTCTCTCCTTGAAAAACATATCCCTTCTTGTCGAATTCACCACGAGAAATCAAAATTCTCTTCAAGTCAGGTACATACCTAACTTCAGTCAATAGTCTTATTGACTCATCATGGAGCTTGAATCTCACAAATCTAATACCTACAATTTTGCAAGCTTTGTTGTTACCCAGCAACACTGATCCACCATCTTGATTACATATCTCCTCGAACAAATATTTATTTGGAGTCATGTGCCAAGTGCAGCCTGAATCCATAATCCACTCTTTTCTTGAGTCATCGCTCGAAACCACAAGAACATTAGATGAGTCAAAATCATCTTGAACAATGGCAGCATTGCCATTAACATTACCTCCATGATCTTTCAGGAGTTCAAGACACACCTTTCGAATGTGACCTTCCTTCTTACAATGATAACATCGAACACCAGATGTTTCACCACTATAAGACTTCTGCTGACTTTTGCCCTTCTTCTTGTCGAACTTACCATCCTTTCGCAAGAATTTCACCTTAACGACCAAACCTTCACCAACCGTCGAAGGTTTTTGCTCCTTTTGTTTGTTCAAGTCCTTAGAGTACAATGAATATTAAACATCTTCAAAGGTCAGGGACTCTCTTCCATACAAGAGGGTTTCTTTGAAGTGAGCATGTGTTTTGGGCAAAGCACATAACAACAACAATGCTTGATCTTCATCATCAATCTTCACATCAATATTTTTAAGATCAAGAATCAGCTTGTTGAACACATCCAACTGCTCATCCAACACTTTGTCTTTACTCATTTTGAATGAATACAAGACTTGTTTCAGGTAGAGTCAATTCACCAACGATTTTGTCATGTACAAACCTTCAAGTTTCAACCATAACCCTGACGTCGTCGGCTTCTTTGATACCTGTCGAAGAACCTTATCATCAAGCCTCAATAATATTGCGTTGTGTGCTTTCTCGATCATGGTCGTCTTTTCAGCTGCCGTCAACGTAACATTCATGGCCGTCTCTCCCTTCAACGCTTCCAAACAACCCTGTTGAACAAGTAAGGCTTTCATCTTCAAGCGCCACAGACTGAAATCGTTCACTCCAGTGAACTTTTCAATCTCATACTTTATTGAAGGCATCTTCTCCATGCTCACCGCACCAATTTGTTGTGAATTAGATACCTTAGAAACAAAGTATAATAAGGTTCTCAAGAAACCCATAAGGGTTAGGGTTACCAAAGATAACAACAAGGTTTGGTTATAAACTGATATTCTTTCCTTTCTCTTTAAACAAGATTAAAAGTATACAAGAATAAACAATAACCTCTCTCACTTTTGTATTAGGGTTTTATCTTCCTATTTTCCCTTATTCAAAATATGAGAGACTAGTATATTATTTATAATAAAACTAACATACTAACCTAATAGGATTTTTAACAATTACCCATTACAAGCTAACTTAGGGTACAAGCTAACTTAAATAATTGGATCCATAACACAAGGCCCAATTAACAATAACATGTGAGCAAAATTCGACGACATGTTATTCGTACTAGGGTTTGTTCCAATATTCCACAGCTTGCTTCAGACCGAAATATATACCAAGTAAGCTTTAAATTATATGCTTTACATTATTAACTCTGCAGCACTGCAATTTTACTATGTGTATGCATATTTAATTTTGGTAGAACAATATTTTTCATTCACGTAAAACTTTAATTTGTGTACATTATTACAGATCATTTTTATTGGTTATGATAAAAGTAAATTATGCGATTCAAGAGGCAATCATTGTTATCAAAGAAAAATTTAGGAACTACTGCATATTTAGAATTTTTTTAGAATAACATAATTTAATAAATAAATTTCCAAAATAACCTAGTGCTCAGATAAATTTCCATTTTAACGTAGTTTATGTACTTGTTCGCCCAATGAATTGGCGAATAGGAACAAAATGACAATTTTTTTCACACATTCGCCAATTGAGATGGTTAATGTGTGTTAGTTAAACTTTTCATTCATTCCTTTCAATCCCTCCATCTCATTTGTTATTTCTTTCTTTTCCTCCTCACAACATGCCTGCTCCTGTAAACCACCGTTTATCATCATCATTATCAATAATAGAAGAACTGCTTCCAAAATTTGATATTATGAAGAAAAATACTTTGGTGTTTTTCTTAGCAAAAGCCTCTGCTGAAGATGCTGCTTTGGAACACACAGACATTAGAACATTTGAATAGAGAATTAAACCGCTGGTTAGAAGGAGAAATTGGGCATAAAGAAAAGATCAGGAAAATTGAGAAGCGGGTTGTAGAGTCAGGCGTGATGAAGTGGAGAAAAGTGGTCAATGATGCGGGTGTCCTTACAATGATGTTAGGTCCATATGATGTTGTCTTGATGGTTGTAATAACCTAGATAAGTTGAAGTTCTTAGTTGTTTTATTTATGTATGTTCATGTTATTTTCTGTGTTATGTATGTTCTTGTAATAGCCCAGATGATGTTGTCTTCTTGTTGGGTTGTTTAAGTTTAAGGTAGTTGTAAGAATTTAATTATATGAATGAAATGAATGATGCTTCTGTTATAAAGAGATAAAGTTACATTGATTTAAATTATGTTGTTATGCTTGGTCCAACATTGGGACATTTCTTACGGTTGTTCCTGGGTTGACGACATGAACTACATAGTCTCACCATTTTGTTCGCCGTATCCATTTCTGTTCGAATACGCATGCTGTTAGGATGTCCCTTTTTCTTTCTTCGCGTATTTTCATTATGCCATACTATTTCCCCGTTGTATGTAGGCCAATAGTCCTCATTTTCAACCACCAGAAAGCTTTTGTTGTAGACATTGCAAATATTTTTCACTTGGTAATCAGTGGACAATAAGTTTGATGGGTCCAGCCGAGCCTTTGAACATGCCGCTATGACATGGGAGCAATGCATACGAAAGGCTTGAAATTTTCCGCAGACGCACCAATTGTTATCTAGTTCTACCCGATAGGATCCTTTCAGTTTACCTTCGTGGTTATCCATTATCTCATCAACATTGAAATTCCATTTACTGCGGTTAAACACTGTGACCACATGTGTGTTAGATTTAGCAGCCTCCTCTTTAATGAACGTCATTGAACTATCACTGAACATCTGACCAGACTGTAGGATAGAACTCCATTTTGAACATATGGTGTCAAAAAGTTCCCCGAGCCTAAAGTAGGTTGACCTCACCAAAGCGGTTATCGCTAGGTTACGAATTCCATTGAAAACTGAGTTCATTGATTCCACGAGATTTGTGGTCATGTGACCCCATCTTTGTCCTTTGTCGTATACCCTGGTCCACTTATCCAATGGAATTTGGTTGATCCATCTGAATGCATCTGCATTTGTCAGTCTTATTTCTTCATGATAGTGTTTGAATAACGGTTCAGTTAAGGAATATCCTGCATTTACGACCTTCTTCCGCAACGCCTTGTCTTTGATCTCTCTCATGAAATTTTGAGCAATGTGTCTAATGCAATAGACATGTATCGAGGAGGATCCTGCCAGCCGTTACCAACATTCTTCCATGCACTCTCAATTGATGCATGTTTGTCTGAAATCAAACATAAGTTAGACTGGGGAGCAACGTGAAGTCGAAGATTTTTTAGAAAAAAACTTCATCCCTCAGCAGTCTCCCTCTCAACTAGAGAGAATGCAATTGGGAAGATGTTGTTATTTCCCTCCTGGGCCACTTCCATCAATAGAGTTCCTTTGTATTTACCGTAGAGTCATGTTCCATCAATTTGAATTATAGGCTTGTAGAAGGTAAAACCTTTTGTACATGGGTTAAACGCCCAAAAGAGTTAGTGGAATATGTCATTTCCACTAACACAATGACTTTCTGGAGTATACGCCGACAAGGTCTCAGGAATGACAACAATCCCTGGAGCGTAGTGCTTAAGTGCCAACAAAAACTTTGGGAGTTCTTTGTACGAGTCCTCCCAATTCCCAAATACGGCGACAACAACCTTCGTTCTAGCTATCCATGCTTTCCTATAAGACGGAGTATACTTGTGCTTTTGAACTATGTGCTTATTTATCATGCTGACCTTTATCGATGGTTCGTCGCCAATGATTGATAAAATATCATTGCATATTAGCTGAGAACTCAGTTGTCGATGATCCTGCATTGCGTTAGTGATTATACAAGTCTACTATGGACCCATAGACACAACCTTTCAATCTTCACTTCTCTTTATGTACGATGTTGTCAATCGAAACAGACATGACATGTTACGATAACATATCTTATACAGAGTAGGGTTTTTTCGGTCGACCTTATAACCAGCTGATAAATCCACGTGATAATGTTTTATCAGTCGGGCGCATTCTTCTTTTGTTCGAAAATGGTCGCCCTCCTTTAATGCACCTTGCTTTTGAAGATACGGATTGTAAAATATATTTGAAGATGGGTCATCACCTCCCAAGTTCAGCCTTGTCATGTGTTGAGGAGGACAATATACATGACTGACCGGGACCTCATCTTCATTGACCATTTCATCAACAATTGCCTCCTCTTCTTCTTCTTCGTCATTAACAACATCGACTTCAGCTAAATTATTGTTGGATTCACAAAACACTTGTGAAGGATCAACGATTTGAGACATCCGTTGTTAGTGTGGCGTAACATAAAGCTCAATATCATTGAAACTAGAATACTCATGGCTAAAAAACATAGTACGGATACTTTGTCATCACATACAATTAACTGGAAAAACATGACCTGGTTATCTTCATAAAAGACTGGATTTTTGTAAATGATGCGGTCTACTAGACCACACTGTATTTTCTTTTCCAACCTCTGTTTTAGATGAGCAAAATTTGACCGTCAGATAATTGAGAACCTCGTAACCTTGGTATTACGAAAGTTAAACCCAGATAGGTTATAATCGAATATTTCGCCATTTATATGTACATTGATAATATATTGCGGTGATTGAGCCATACCTCAAATACGTTCTCAATGTGATATGTTTAATATTGAATGTTTTTTATAAGTGATATTTGAAACATTGAAACATTTATCAACCTATAAATATAATTCATATGCAATATTAAAAACACATTCAATTATTGTTGTACTGTTTTCTTTACTGATAATATTACACAATACGATTATTTTATTCATATGCAAGATTGAGACACCCTATTCAATCATTTTTTCTTACAAATTATAAGTTCAGGGGAATCATGCAACCTATAAATTATTTTCTCTAATGTATGATACACGTAACCTATAAGAGACATGCAATGTAACCTACAAACTATAAAAAACTATAAGACACATGTGGAAAAATACGTACACACTTTAACATACATCCATTCACCAATTCGTTTGGCTTTGGGTTTTAATTTTAAAATTCTTTCGCCAATCTAGTTGGTGAATCAAGTCTCCCACTTACGTGTATTCGTCAATCAATACAGTGAATCAAGTCAAAAGTATAAAGTTGCTCCACCATCCTGCGTGATTCCATGATTGCGTGATTCCTTACCTCTTCTTACAATATTCTCATCATGCATGTACCTGCCATATATTTCCCATGTGGTCAAGATTCCCATTGAATGCATGTGAACACGTGAAAGAGAAAGAGTGCATGTGAAAGAGACTTTAAGTGGTGATCCTCGTTTCACTTCATTCGCCAATCAGAATGCAAGATGGTGATCCATACCAAAACATTTGAACCAATCAGTATTTAGGGCAACAAATTTAGACCCATTCTCCAATAAGATTGTCGAATACACTTAGGAAATTTTCACTTATTCTCCATATCATATGGCTTATTAGTTTTCTTTTTTTTTCTAACCTATAAATGCACATCCAATTTAACTTCTTAACAATTCATTCATAAAATAACACTCTAGTTAACTTCATAACTTCAACAACTCAAGATTCAATAGAAAATATTGCTACATTTGTAAGTTTTTTTCTTGCTACAATTATTTTTAATTTATATCATTTGTAAGTTTTTATAAATACTTAAATATAATTTTTACTTATATTTAAATATATATATATATATATATATATATATATATATATATATATATATATATATATATATATATATATATATATATATATATATATATATATAATTATTTTTTCTATATCATTTGTAAGTTTATATATATATATATATATATATATATATATTTGTATATACATAATGTAAAAAACTTTCGCCGTCGGGTGCATGACTACATATCATATGATCAAATCATAGAACCGTATTTATGTTCATGCAGATTTAGTGATGTAATAAAGGTAAACAACAATTCGGTAGACACGAAATTTATTCTTGCATTACTAGAGAGATGAAGACCGGAGACACACATTTTTCACCTATCATTTGGTGAATGCACGATTACACTCGAAGATGTTTACATGTTGTTGGGCTTATGTGAAAATGGTAATGTTGTTTTCGGTAAGGTCAACCAAGATATCAGAATAATAACTACAAGAAAAATGTATTTTAGCAACAATAATTTAGCGTTGGTCATGCAACGACGCTATTAGTGTCTAATTTACGTCACAAATAACGGACGCTAATATGATTATACATTTGATATTTATTTTTTTAATATCGTTTAACAATAGCGTCGGCCCTGACCGACGCTAAGACATTAACACAAAATTTAATTATTAATTTTTAAAAAAAATTTATAAACAAGTTAGCGTCGCAAAATAACCGACTCTACAATTGGAGCGAAAATATATTTGATATCCCTCCACTTTTTTTCATTTGCCACACTATTTATTTATTTTTATTATGTTATAAAAACACCAGCGTCGCATTACAACTGAAGCTAAATATTGGAGCGAAATATATTTCATTTCCCACCAGTTTTTCATTTGCCCCCTATTTATTTATTTAATTTTATTATTTCGTACAAAATATAGTGTCGCAGAAAGGTCGACGCTAATTATTAAATATATTTTTAATTGTATTTTAAAAAGTATTTTTATTTTGTGTTTTAAAATGAATTTTTATGATTTTTCTTATGAAAATGTATTTTTAAATTGTTTGTGCTTATTTACTATTGTAAAAATTAATTTCTTATTTAAAAAGTAAATTATCATAAAATAATTTTGTCGAGAATTTACTAAAAAATATTTTATTTGATAAAAGAATTTAGTAAAAAATATTTTCTAGTCATTTTTAAAAAAATAAATAATCTATGTGAAACAAGTAAAAAAATTTAAAATGGTTATTAAATTAATATTTTCTAGTCAAAATTTTTTATTAATATTTATTTTTAAGTTTGTTTCTTTTTAAAAAAAAAGTATTTTTATGAATTTTCAAATTGTATTTTAAAATGTATTTTTAAAATATATTTCTAATTTGTGTTTTAAAAACATTAATAAATAATCCTAGTGGCGACCACGAGGCCGCCGCTACTATTAAATAATTGGCTGACTAATAATTCTAGTGACGGCCATAAGATCGACGCTAGAGTAAAATAATATGTTGACTAAACCTGATAGTCAATCCAACATGTTTGGGAGAATGACATTTAAAAAGAGTAGATGTCTAGTGGAATATGAATGATTGGAAAGACTTTGCTAGGGAGTTGCGTCAACAATGGAGAGATCGCCGCCAACACGTCCTAAACGACACACTCTTGCAAAATGTTAGACCAACTAGAGAATATTTGGTTTGGTTTAGGTTAGTTACAATGCAACATTGGGTGTCTGATAACTCATATTTGCTTGACCCGCACTCGTAGGCTGCAGGATACGCCCAACCACCAACCCCACACCATGACCTACCCACCCAATTCCAACCATCAACTTCAAACGTCTATCGACCATTCTTCCAAACCCGTAACCCATTCTTGCCACACACCTAATCACAACAACAAGAGCCTAACCCACACCAATATACCCCGACAACTCCTTCCACTCCACCCTAGCCCATCATAGCCCTCCACCCTTGTATCGCTCTCAAAACGAGGAAATATCCTCATTCGGTTAACTTATTGACATTATGTATTTTATCATCATGCTCTTTTCAGCTTCTTTTTTTCAAACTGTAAGATTGAAATTTAATGAACATGAATGGATAAAAATAGGATGGTGATGTGAGTGAAAGCCTATCAGAAAATTATATGCTTTTCCAATGAATGGACAAGTTTACAATGTAGTATATAGCTTCAAAAACCAAGCTCGATGCTCCTGCGGTGATGAACATGTAGCTTAATGTATACAACACTTTTGATAAAGGAATTCCTGATAGATGTTTGAGTGCTTAAATGTTCGTTCTTTTCTATCAGTGCAGTGCTAGATGCTTAAGTGCTTAAGCTGCTTCACTTTTATATCAACTTCAATCCCACATCGAAATTTTTTAAAAGGAACAAGTGTTTATATAGTTATTTTGTACACTATATTACAAAACTTAAATAATGGGTCGAATGAGGTGTGTATTTGGGCATGTTTAATAAAAAAATTGCATAATTAATTTCTTAATTTAAATAACAAAATCAATTTTTTTTAATTAAATGTTAAAATATTAATTCATAATAAATATTAATAGTAAGAAAATATAATATATAATTATAAAAATTATAAAAAAATTAAAAATTGTTTAGTTTATTTTTGTATTTAAATAATACGTGGACAGAATTTTAGTGACAAACATGCATCAAGGTTTTATCAGAAATGTTGATGGGGAATAAAAATCATTCTTAAGGAGATAAATCAAATCTCGCTCCTATAACAGAAGATAAACAATATTTAACCCATAAAATATTCATACAACATGTGTGTCCGATAATTCAAACAAGTTTTCTTAAAAATTATGTGTTTTTCTTTTCCTCAACACATTTTTTCTAAACAAATCTCACGCACATTTAAAATGGCTAAACATATAATGAAACAATGTTATCAATGAAGAATTAAAGATATTAGTTTTGATTAAAATATTTTTGACTTTTCTGATATTAGATGTCAGAGTGTCTGTGTCCGTGTTCGTGTTCGTGTTGTGTCGGGATGTATGTGTCGGAGCTTGTGTTTCATATCAGAAGAATCACTTTGGCTTTAAATAATAACCTAAATTTTTTTAAAAAATAGTTTTAACATAAAAATAAATTAATTTTGAGAGTGTGTTTTTCTTAGTTTTATTTTAATAAGCAAAACATATATTAAATAAGGATACAAAGGGGATATCTTAACCCATATACAAAAAAATCTCCAACTAAAACTAAAACAAGATTATAAAAAATCACAAAACATCTTTAACCATTCGTAATAATTACATATATTTGTATTTCTATGTTTCTTGTCTAACTACCACCAACAAAATAAAATAACTCTATATGTGATTATGTCGAAGTCTAAAAATTATTCTCTAAACATAATATTGTTCCTAGAAGACCACAACATCCAACAAACGATCAACCACACAAACTCACCGTCTTTTTAACCTCAATATTCTTCGGCACAAAACTATCAATCCAATTCTTAAAATGGTCAAGAATATTTCCCATGAATATTCCCCATATATGCTTTTCTTAGTGTATATGAAACATTATGCTTAAAAGCTTCTATAACTTGTCTATTTGACAGAAAAAGAAGATCTGAACCTGATTTAGGATATGTATAATTTATAGACCCATGTCGGTACATATTCCCCCCTTAAAATGCTAAGGAGACAACTTAACTATCAACTTTTGGTCTTCAAGCGAACAAGTAGCATTCTGGTTTATAAGTCAAAAGGTGAATCTTGGAATTGCAGGTTTTCCACATGACAATTAATTAACTTTACAGCCACACAAGGACAAAAAATGATTAGGAGACAAATCATGTCTCAAAAGATTTTTTGCTATAGAAGTAGTTGAAGTTAATTACATCAAATTTTCTCACAAAGATGCCATTGTAATTTCATATATGAGCAAGAATGATACATTGCAAGTTGTGAATTTCTTGCATTTGATTAAGACTCAGTCTATGTTCCCTTGTAAAGGCTCTCTAGGCTGGCTTCATAAAATTGTGACCACAAAGATCTAGGTTTGATCCTGTTGCTGCCAGCTCCAACATGTCATTTTGCATGTAATTCAATAAATGTTTGATAAGCATATTCTTTTAATCTGGCGGTTAGAGTATATATACGAACATGTAGCGAATACGACACTGACGCAGACACGTTAACAACGTAGACATTTACAATTAATTTGAGAAATAAAAATCTGTAAAAGATATATTTGATATTTTTGTGTAAATGAAAGTAGTAATCCAAGTTGCTAGATTAAGTCCTAAGATTAGGATCTTCAATGATGATATCAGTGTTTTATATTAGTTGTAACTTATACATCAATGTATTATTGAATATTAAAGTCCATATATTGGTAATCCAAATCCAACAACAAAGCTGCACTATACTTGATATTTCATGTGAATTATTAACATGGAAATCACGTTGACAGGCGGTATCCTCTATCAAATAAATTAGGAAAAGTAGAAAACAATTTTACCTATTACATAGTGTTAACAATTGTAGGATGTTTTTGGATGGTTTTGACGTCAAAAAATCATTCGAACAGTAAAAAGAAAAATATATGCGGTTTGATTTGATTCGGTTGATATTTAGAAATAAAATCAAACTTAACTAAATTAAAATAAATATGATTTAAATTGGTTCGATTTTTATAAAAAATTGAGTACAACATAATTTTTAGTTATTTATACATTATCATAAAATAAATTTATAATTATCAATATATAATATATATATATATATATATATATATATATATATATATATATATATATATATATATATATATATATATATATATATATATATATATATATATATATATATATATATATATATATATATATATTTAAATTAATGTTTGATAAAATTCAACTAATAAGTATAAATTGTAGTTCAATGTTTATCAAAGTTTGCCGAAACATAAATTATATTCTAATATCGTATTAAATAATAAAATATTTTAATAATATTTTTTAAAATTATTATTATTATTTTTATTTTATTAAAGGATATTGATATAAAATTGTATGATTAAGTAACTTTATAATTTTATTAACCAACATTTTACCTTTTACTCACCAACTTTATTTTATAACTAAAATTATTTTTAATATTTTGACGTTTATTAAATAAATTCATCACTTCATTAATTAATTTATTATTTTTCATTTAACAATGTTGTTTTAATATTAAAAAAATATTTTTAATATCTAAGCGTTTATTAATCAATTTCATCACTTCATTAAACAACTTTTTACATTTCATTAACCAACTTTGTTTCATTACTAAAAGTCAATATTCACATACACAATTCATAGACATTGTTCATGCACTATTCACAACTCTATTCTTTTTCTTAATAAGCAAAAGTATATATCTCCAAGGGTAATATGGTTACCCTAACCCATTTACAAACTACCACCAAACTAGAAAAGGATCACCAACATACTTTGAAGTACAAACAAGGATAATTGACCCATTCATAATAATTACAATTGAATAAAGGATTATCCTTCTTTCCAATTCACCACCAAAATAAGATAAGAAAACTATTCTATGAAACACCAAACTTAAATTTCATCATTAAATAGAATTTGATATTTAGTGTGTCATAAACTCCACCAAACTATTATCCACAAACCAACCACATTGTCGACAGATGAAGATTTAAATTTAAAACTATCCATCTGCCACCTTAAATGTTCAGTGATTCCTTTCACATGAACAAAATTAATCCCTAGCACTACGCCAAAATTCGCTTTTGGCAACACCAAATAGACAGCGCTTTATTCTCAAAGCGCTGCTATGAGTTTATAGAAATTCACTAAAAAAATCTATGCTAAAGGCTGCCTTTAGAAAGCGCTGCTAAATATCGTACATAGACCCCACCTTAGAAAGCGCTTTCAAAAAGCGCTGCTAAATTTTTTAAATTCGCCCCACATTTGAAAGCACTTTCTAAGGAAAGCGCTACTAAATGTTAACCTTAGAAATCGCTTTCAAAAAGTGCTGCTAATGTCTTTAAATTCGCCCCACATTTGAAAGCACTTTCTAAGGAAAGTGCTGCTAAATCTAGCACTTAAGAAAGCACTTTCAGAAAAGCGTTGCCTTAGGTCATTTATTAATTAAAATATAAAAAACACCAAATTTTTATTACCCTATACATTGTTTCTAATCATTTTCACTCAAGACTTCTCCCTCATTTCTCTCTCGTGATTTTTCCCTCATTAATTTCTCTGACCGACCTTATGTTCTCCGACCACTATCGTTCTCCGACCTTATGTTCTCCGACCACCATCGTTCTCCGACCGCCATTGTTTTGTTCGCTCTCCGACCGCCATTGTTATTTCGCATTTGTTCTCGCAACTGCTCCCTCATCTCTCTCTCTCTCTCTCTCTCTCTCTCTCTCTCTCTCTTGCCTGAAGTAGAAGAAGAGGTACGTTGTTGTTGTTGATACAATGTTGTTGTTGTTGTTGTTGTCTTTTACAATGTTGATTCTGTTGTTGTTGGTTCTGTTGTAATGCGATTTTGACATTTTGGTTTTTGATAAGAACTTAAAGTTATAATGCGATTTTGGTTTTTGACATTTTGGTTTTGTTGGTTTTTGACATTTTGGTTTTGTTGTTGTTTATTCTGTATTTGTTGACTCTTTTTGTTTTTAACATAGGAGTTGCTGATGCGGTTCTTATTACAACCATATACCTTATTTTAAATCACATAGTAAATTGCTTAAATGTTTTTCGTTCTGTAATTGTCACACCAAGTTCGTATTTGAATTCTTGATACAGTTATGGTTTAATGCGATTTTTGGTATAGTTGAGTTTGAATTGGATTTTATGGTATGGTTTATGGATTGAAGGGAATTTTGGTTACATTGAGTTAGTTAGTTTTTTATTTTAGACTCAATTTTGGTTTAGCCGTAAAACACACATGTTAGAGGATAGGTTCACACGGTGTTTGTTTCAATTACTTTGATGTCCATATGTATTTCATGTGGTGGGTTTGTTTGTATATAAATGTGATTAGATTCTTAAAAATGTTAAAGTAGTAGATTTTTAGTTCTAGTTTTAAAAAAAACTTCAATAAACAACTATTAGTAATAATTAAGAATTTCTATTAACATAATTTTAACGGTTAGATTTTAATTTGTTAATCAAATTGAAACTTGAATGACATTGTGAATTTATTTTTGCTATATAGGGGTTACTTGTGAAGAGTGAAAGTCTGACCGTTTACAAGAATCCTACACTGTGTGGGTCTAGAAGTTGTTTATTTCTCTATAGGTAATTAGTTGTTCTTTTGTTATAGTTGCATGAATAATTAAGAATAACTAGGAACTAACTTATTGAATTTGATATATATATATATATATATATATATATATATATATATATATATATATATATATATATATATATATATATATATATATATATATATATATATATATATATATATATATATATAGGCGTTACTTGTGATCAAAGTGTGAAAGTCAGATTGTTTCCCTACAGGTAAATATTTTTTATTTTGTTTTTGTATAGCTTAATTAGTAAAACCATGGATAAGACATGAATGTATTCGAATCGATTGTCGAAAGAGTATGAGAATGGGGTATCAGAATTCATTAAGTTTTCAGTTGTGCACGCCAAAGACCCAAGTCGAATGACATGTCCTTGATTGGGTTTCTGTTATGAGAGTCAGGTTGACGCGGTTCAGTTGGCATTTCATTTTAAGAGGCGTGGAATTGATAGAAGTTATACATGTTGGAATTTGCATTGTGATAAAAGTAAAAGGAATGTTGAACCGGTGGATAATACGACCTATGCTTCAAACAACAATGACACATATACATATAATTATGATCGAGTCGAAGAGATTGCATAAGCACTTGAAGAAGATCTTAAGGATTGTCCCAAAATGTTTGAGAGGTTGGTAAGCGATGCAGAGAAACCATTGTATAATGGTTGCACTAAATTCACATGATTGTCTACAATATTAAAGTTGTACAACTTAAAGGCGAACAATGGATGGTCGGATAAAAGTTTCACAGAGTTATTTGCCCTTTTGAAAGATATGCTTCTAGAGGATAATGTTATTCCCAATCGGACATATGAGGCCAAAAAGATGTTGTGTTCTATTGGAATGAGCTATGATAAGATACATTCTTGTCCAAACAATTGCGTTTTGTTTCGAAATGAGTATGCATCATTAAATGAGTGTCCTAAATGCGGTATATCTCGATATAAGAAAAAGGTGTCTCCAGCAAAAATCTTATGGTATTTTCCTATAATTCGGAGATTTAGACGCATGTTTCATAGTGAAACTAATTTAAGACACTTGACTTGGCATGAAGATGAAAGAATTATTGATGGAAAGTTTTGACATCCGGCAGGTTCACCACAATGGATGAAAATTGATGATGATTATCCTGAATTTGGAAAATAGGCAAGAAACATTCGCTTGGCATTACCTACTGATGGAATGAACCCACACGGTCTTAAAAGTATCTCACGTAGAACTTGGCCTGTGATTATTATGATTTATAACCTACCTCCATGGCTATGTATGAAGTGTAAGTACATGATGTTATATATGTTAATTCCTAGGCCTAAACAACCAGGGAACGACATAGACGTATACTTGACACCCTTAATCGAAGATTTAATTTTTTTTGTAGGAGAACGGTGTAGAGGTTTATGATGGGTATAGGAAAGAAATTTTCAACTTGAGGGTGATGTTGTTTGGCAGAATTAATGATTTTCCAGCATACAGAAATTTGTCAGGGTACAACATAAAAGGTCAATGTGTGTGTCCTATTTGTGAAGATAAAACAGATTGGATGTGATTGGAGTTTGGTTAAAAGAATGTCTTTCTTGGTCATCGTAGATTCTTAAATTCTAATCATCACTATTGTGGATGGAGAAAAACATTCAATGGAAAGCCAGAACAAGATAGAGCTCCACCTATATTGACAGGTGATCAAATTTTTGAAAATGTGAAAGATGTGAGTACTCAGTTTGGCAAGCCTTTTGCACATACACTTGTCAATAGTAGATGGAAGAAGAGGTCAATGGTTTTTGAACTTCCATATTGAAAGTCGTTGTATGTAAGACATTTTCTCGAAGTTATGCATATTGAAAAAAATGTATTTGATAGTGTTATTGGTACGTTACTCAATATACAAGGAAAGTCTAAGGATGATTTTAAATCAAGAAAGGACTTGATATCAATGGGTATAAGAACTGAATTAGGACCCTTGAAGAAAGGAAAACGAACATATCTATCACCTTCTGCATATACTCTATCTAGAAAGGAGAAAAAAGTATTGTGTAAGTTTCTAAGTGAAGTTAAAGTTCCAGAATGATACTCTTTAGATATTAGAAGAATTTTGTCTATGAAATACCTCAAGTTAAAGAGCTTAAAGACACATGATTGCCATGTTATAATGGAACATTTTCTATCAATAGGTATATGTTCTATTCTGCCAGAAAAAGTAAGAAGCGCAATAACTAAATTATGTTTTTTCTTCAAGTCAATTTGCAACAAGATGATCGGTCCTGCGATCTTACCAACATTGCAAAAAGAAATAGTTATTACTTTGTGTGATCTTGAAATGTATTTTCTTCCCTCGTTTTTTGACATAATGGTTAATCTAGTTATTTATCTTGTGAAAGAGACAGAATTGAGTGGACCAACTTATATGAGATGAATGTACCCTGCTGAACGTTATATGAAAACATTAAAAGGGTATGTGAAAAACCGAAGTCGACCAGAGGGTTGTATTGTCGAACGGTACATTGCTGAAGAAGCGATTGAGTTTTGTACTGAATATTTGTCCAATGTTCAATCAATTGGACTCCCCAAATCTCATATTGTCAGAAAAAGGAAGGAAAATTTTTAATTGGAAATAAAGTTGTGACAATATCAGGGGTCGAACAGGATCAAATGCATTTGTATGTTCTGCCTAATGAGAATGAGGTTGAGTCGTATGTTGAAATGAACAAGGATGTTCTTCGAGGTTTAAATCCAAATAGAAATGATAATTGGATAGTACAAGAGCACAATCAAAGTTTTATACCTTGGTTTAAGGATCATATTTATTCAAAGTATTATTCAGATCCCGCTTAACTAACATAAATGTTGAGATTTTTAGCATATGATCCAAGTTTGGTTATGTTTTCTTATAGCGCATATGCAATTAATGGATACACATTTTATACCAAAGAACAAGATGATAAAATTACTATGCAAAATAGTGGTGTCGCAGTGGTAGCTTAAGAAATGCGCATTTCAAGTGTGAAGGACTTAAATCTAAAATTTGCAAATTTGTCATATTTTGGGGTTATCGAGCGCATTTGGGTGTTTGATTATGAGAAGTTTCAAATTCCTATATTTGGTTGCAAGTGGATTGAAAATAATAATGGCATACGAATGGATAAGTCAGGATTTTTGCAAGTGGATCTTAATAGGATAGGGGTACAAAGATGAGTCCTTTATTATAGCATTTCAAGCTAAACAAGTGTTCTATGTTATTGATATGACAAGTATGAAATAGTCTATAATGCTTTTATCTAACAAAGTAATTGATGAAAATATTGAAGATCAAGGTGATATTGATGTTGAGATTGAATCGATTACTAGAAATAATCAAGATGAAGATATTATAGTGAATGAATCATATATTAGAAATGATCATAATAAGGGTATTTGGATCAATCCAACCGTCTGTGTTGTTAAGAGACGATTATAACATATTTCAACCAAGAAAATAAAGAGATGTTAGTGAAAAAGGTACTAGTAAAATTATAGTTTTATCATTCAATAATATTAAATAGTTGTCATGTTATATATATTTAATGGATTATGGATTTTATATTTTTCATTTAATTTTTATTCTTTTCTTTATTATAGGTCAAATGGCTAGTAACCAGGAAGACTCACATGATACAAATGATGCAAATGAAGCTCGGAATGTAAAAAGTGAAATTACACGAGGAATAACTATTATGAAGTCAATCGTTCGTGCAAGAGATAAAGGAATCAAATTTGATGTAGATTGGAGTGATGAAAACCAACTAATTGAGCCTAATGGTACAATGTTGACAAAGATACATAGGCTCACTTGTTTCTTTATGATGAATGTGTAAGTATAACATTGTGTAAGTATTTATGATGAATGTGTAAGTATAACATGTGTATTTAATTAAATCAAAAGTTTATTAACATATAACTAGTCGATATGTAAATGAATTTCAGGAGATTTTATCTTAATCCTTAACCACAAGTGAGGACTAGGATTGCAGGAGTATACTTAGTCGAGTACTAAATGTTCCTGAGTATTCTGGTTGGGTGAGGGGTGAAGGATTTGGTGTGACTCCGTCTTCCTTGTATAAGCATCCAAATAAAATATCCTAGCAATCAACAAGTGGTGCAATCTTTGGAGGAATTAAAAGCACAAGTCTATGAATTGCCAAAGGATAAAGAGATATATATGGCGGAAAAACGTGGTTTAGAGTTGAAAGATACTAGTGACAAAGCTAGTCTCAATTGTCAAAAGAAATTTCTCGCGGTAATTATATATGTTATTATGAAATTAAATTAGCACATTTATTTTAATTGACATATATACACATTAACAGTAACATATTTATTATTGATTTAGGGCATTTCATCTTGTCAGCTATATTTGTCGTCACCGACCTATCGCATAGTTGGAAAAGGAAAAGTGCATAACACTTTGGGATATTTACTTCACCATAATCTGCTCCCTGTTGGATATTTGAAAGTATTGGTTGATATTGAATTAGAGTTGGATGTGTTGCTACTGATACCTGATGTTGTTTCAGAGACAACATTGTTGCAAGATGCAATAGGATCGTTTGTTGCATGGCAGTCAGGTCTCATTTTCATAGATGATGAGGTGTGTTGAAAACCATTATGAATATTTTATTATTCAAATGTCAATTCTGAACCATTATGAAATCATTATAAACCGTTACGTACTTTTTTTATATGGTAAAGTTAGACTCCTACAAAACCTACATCTAAGGATAAAGGAATTTTGCGGGACGAGTCTGTTACATCATAAAAAGAGGTACATTATAAGTGTTGATTCTCTGATTCGAATTCAAAAGCTTCATGATTTTATACTTTACGTAACTTATATGATTTTTAGGTTCCTGCTCAAGAGTCACAACAAGTCATCAAGAAAATTAGTAATGCATCCAACAAAAAAAAGATCTTCCAAGGACCGGGCCAAAAAGATCTTTTATACCTCGATTTAGGATGTGTCTTGAAACACTTGTGGGAATATCAGATTTGATGGATGATGCTATTCGTCAACTAGATGTGGAGGAAGGTGTTTTTGGTTTGTCTCATTTTGAAACAATTGCAAGAGAGGACATGGATCATATTTTTCGGCATCTTGAATTAGGCACTTGTTATGCATTCATACATCTGGTATGCCGATTAATCTATTATTTAATTAGTTGAACAATTTATTTACACAATTCAATGAAAATAGTTTAATGTTTATTATGTTTTTATTTAAGGTTCTTGTATGACAAATTGATGCATGAGAATCAATTGTCAAATAGATTCTATTTTTTGTCTTTCGCCCGTGTCAATACACTATTAATTATTCAAGATCCAGATTCAGTAAGAGAGCACTTAGTCGAGAGATTATGGTCAGCTGTACAGAAAGTTTGTATCTTTCACCGTATAATACTAGAAATGAGTTAGATTTTCATTCTAATCTTTGTATCTTTTGCATAGAAAATATTCATCAAAACTTTTGTTTTATTTTACAGTGGTCACTAGTTGTTGGTTGCTAATAATTCTTCAAGAGAAGTAGTGTATTATTTGAATTCATTATATGGTGATTGAACAACATATTCGGATATGAAGGATATGGTTGATACGTAAGAAAGATTGTTCTAAATATTCGTGTGTATTTGTATATTTAATTATTTCTTTGATATTGTTCTAAATATATGTTTTTATTTTGGTAGAGCAATACAAGTATTCTGATCACAAAGAGAAGCTCGAGTACCACGATCTAAAGCAAACAACCTTTTTGGATCATAGTGGAGGTATATTAATTTTCACACTTAGGCTTATAATAGTGATGCTTCTTGATAAAACAAGACAACTATATATTTTTATTTGTTTTTCTTTGTAGTGTCCTCGTCAGCGTAATGATATAGATTGCAGTTATTTCGTTTTGAGATTTATGAGAGAAATCTTTCATTTGGATCAAATAGAGATTCCAATCATGGTATGAATTTATAACTTAGGATTTATTTTAATATTTAGCGGATATATCATACAATTTATTACTTTTAACTAAATCATGCATATTATGTTTTATTATATAGTACTTTGATGAATACATGTGTGTTCATTACTCAAAAGATAAATTAGAAGAAATCAATGAGGAATTGTGTGAATACTTTATTGAGCAAAGAATCAGATAAGGTATGGAAGTTGTTGCGTAGTTATGAAATGTTGTTGTATAAGTTTGAAAGTTGTTGTATATTAGGAATCTTTAGAAGTTAAAGGATTTTTAAGTGTACAAATTGTTATTAGAATTATTGATTGATGTATATATGATGCATGTTTGTGTTCATTTATATCAAATGATTTATGTGTTGAATTATGGATTGGTGGACAAATTGTTATTAGAATTATGGATTGTGTACATATTTTTGGATTATAATGGTATATAATGCCTATATTTAAAAGGCTTGTTTGTGGAAATAAAGGCTCAATGGTTAAAATATAAGGCCTATGTGTTGAAATAAAGGCTTGTTGAATGTCATATAATGCTTATGTGTTTGAAACAAAGGCTTGAATTATACAGGTTTATGGAATTATTTTCAAAAATATGATTTCTAAAAAAGAAAGAATAGACAGCGCTTTTAAAAAAATGCTTAAAATATGATTTTTTTTATAAAGTGCTTTTAAAATTTACGTGAAGAAAAGAAAGCGTTTTTTAGAAAAAGTAATGCCTACACAATAGAAAGCGCTTTCCATTAAAAGCGCCTTAAAGTGAAATAAAAAATAATTTAGGCATCGCTTTTAAAAGCATTGTCTAAAGGGGGCAATAGAAAGCGATGCCTAAAGATGCCAATTGAAAGCATAAAAGACTATAAAAAACATTGTTAAAGCCCACTTTAGAAAGCGTTTTTTTCAGGAAAAAGCGCTGTTAAATGCCTACTTTAGAAATCACTTTTAAAGGTAAAGTGCTTCCTAAAGTATAAATAGGGCATTGAAAGCGCTTCCTAAAGATGCCAATTGAAAGCATAAAAGACTAAAAAAAGCGTTGCTAGGCCCACTTTAGAAAGCGTTGTTCAATGCCTACTTTAAAAGCACTTTTAAAGATAAATTGTTGCCTAAAGTATAAATAAGGCCTCGCTTTTGCATAAAAAAAAGCGTTGCCTTTACCTACAGCAACACCACCTTAGGCAGCGCTTTTAAGCACTGTTAAAGGCCAAAAAAACGTTGTTTTTCCCTACTTTTGTGTAGTGTAGCCAATCATTAACCAAACGCCATATACCATTACTTTTAGAGCAAGAGAACATAGAATGTATAAGGTCTTCAGTTGTATCAAAACATAAGACACAAACATGTTCATGTTTATTTAGTGGCAAACCGCGTAAGAAGAGATTGTCTCTTGTTGGTAATTGCTTCCAGCATAATCTCTAAGCAAACACTTTCGCTTTCATTGGAGTCGAAGAATTCCAAACAAACTTAAGAGCAAGCTTATCATTAGCTTCCAATGGACCAACCAGCAGCAACAATGAAATTCTTTCATAGTAATAACTAACTGTCAAGGTTTTAGAGCTACATAATGGTCATAACACAATGTCTTCACTCCCTCTACTAGGACAAACCTCCGCTAGCAATGACAATAAATCATTTTTTCTGATTTTAAATAACATTAAAGACATCCGAAAATAAACCAGGGTTCCAGACCCGAAGCCCTTCAATCCAAGACCCCATATCCGACACCACAACCAGTTTATTCACAAAAACATGCCAAAGGCATGAGAAAGTGACTGATAGGGGCCAATTGCCAAGCCACCTAGACAGCCAAAAAGAGGTAGTGTTCCTTCTCTAAATTTGAATGTAAACATATCCACAATCTTGCCATCTCCACTAAAATTATTAATTTTAAAGATGTCCTTCTACCAAGGTGAGGATCCACCGAAGTATTTTGGCAAAATACCGGACAACATATCTTTCTTATAATTCCCATATTTGCCATGTAAAATACCTTCCCAAAAAGACCATTGTTCGGTGACTAACCTCCAAATCCATTTAGAGAGCAGTGATATATTAAAAAACCTCAAATCCTTCAACCCACAAACCCCCCATCTTTCTTAGGCCTACTCTCGCTCCCGGGATTTTCATCCTAGTAAAAACGCGAAAGTGGCACGGAAGAGATAGAGTCGCCAGCCAGGCATTTTTATCCCGAATGAATGGGAAAGGTAATGCTGCACAAACCTGAAGAAGAAGGAAAGGACAAGGTCCTACAAACCAAAGATCTGGGTTCGGAAGTCGGTTACGAACTGGGAAGGTATTAGCACCCCAGACCGTCCGTCGTACTCGACGGGATCCACGCTTGTTAGTTTGTTTCAAAGGGTGAGAAAAATATAATTGTTGCTGAACAAATGAACTGCTATCTGGAATGGGAATGAAAATGAGAAAGGAGTTGAAAAAGAACAAAAAGAAAGAATGGGGAAAATGTAGGGAAAATAAAGAATGTGCTCGAAAGGGCCCTACCCCGCTGCCTACGTACCTCATCGGGATAATGAGGATCAGAGTCGACGTAGTTCGCCTAACTAAGGCGGGAACTATTTGTTTGTGTTTTTAGTTGGAACTGTGTATGTCTATGCTCAGGTGTTGCAGGCTCGTCTGGTACGAGTGCGTTTACCATCTTGCATGCGAGACAAGTTGTCTCAAGTTCGCGTTGTGAGTGAATGAGGTGAGAAAAGAAGTTCCCGCAGGATAGTCGCTTATTGTTTGTTTTTGTCTTTTATGAGAAATGTTTTGAATTTGTTTGTTAACATTCTCATACTAAGACTTATCCATCGCGGTAAGTACTTACACCTCGCCCCGAAACAGGACGCGTATAAACACTCCGCAACAAAGTCTTGTGTCGTACAAAAACGTTCGGTTTTTATTAAGTGTTTTATTGCTTTCCTTTAGGAGATGAGAAAGAATGACTCAAGTTGAAAAAGGAAAAATCTAAGGGGGACTAAGACACAACCCTAAGTTATTTATTATATGCAAAAGGGAGATCCTAATGGTTTGTGAGATTTTCTAATCCTAAGGAAAAAAGGAAAAGAAGAAAAGAGAATTAGAAACTAACTTACTTCCTAAGGAAGTTAAGTTGTCTCTAAAGAAATGGAAGCCTATACAAGCACAAATATGAAATGTAAGGCAAGTGAAAATTAAATGCATAAGAGATAGGAATGAAGTGAGGCTTACCTCAATCTTTTCCCCTACAAAACAAAAATTAGCATGACAATGCATATTGAAAGTAAAATCAAAGCGTAAAAGCGATTAAGTACCATGAACGTCCTAGAATGGAACTATGGTTCAAAATAAGACCTAAGTCTAAAGGTGAAGGTATATAAAGGTTACATGACTTCTAAAGTCAGTAGCTACATGCTATAGGTCCCTAGGTATGTTAGGATACCTCACAAGATCAAACTATGTCAAACTATGTACAAGAAGTTCACCTAAGTTCACCTAAATGCAAGTTAGGGTTTATGGATGAAGTATGAATGCGTATGGCTTACAAGCATGAATTAATACATGAAATTAGTATCAAAGTCAGTAGTGAATTCTTATTAATGTGTATGAATGAACATATCATCATGGATGCAATGGTTTAAGCATATGAAGCAAGGAGAAGAAGATGTGAGAAGAAACGGAGCAAACATCGCATAAGATCACAAATGATGCAAGTTAAAGATGAATGGCATGTGAATATGCATGAAATGACTATAGATCATTAGCATACAAGATATAATATGAAATTAGACTGCATGGATAGGCATTAATGATTTCCACATAATTCACGTTAACGATTAGAGGAGAAGAGAAATGAGTTTAGGTTAAAATTAGCTCAAATAAATATGTACTTTAAAACACCAAAACAAACCAAATGAGTATGGTTCAAAAAGTGACCTATAACTGGAATTAAGGACCTAAAAGTGACCTATAATTAACTCCTAAAAGTTACCAAAAAGTATTCCAAGCAAATGGCATGAATGCCTTCCTATCATTTAGGTTATGGAGCAAATAGACACATGAATCGACCTATGATCTAGGTGACATGGAAAAATAGCAAAAAGACTTTAAAAATTATGAAATTAAATCCCTGGAATTTTGAAGTTAGTATCTAACAAGGTCTAAAAGGATTTCTCAAAATTATGCACCAAAGTGCCAAAACAATTCCTTGATTAGCAAGGTAACAAAGCATGATCACCGAAAAACAACTCCACAAAGTGGATCAAAACGGGAACTAAAAATTATGAAAAAAATACCTAAGTAGCATCATAATGTCACAAATTCCAGTGGTTAACCACAAACAAAAAATAGGTCTCACACCTATGGGGAAAAATTGTTTTCGGTTCCTTATGTCAAAATCCTCCGTTTTGGGACAGCTTGCGATCTAAAATCTAAATTAATTATTAAAACCACCCTAATCTGGAAACAAAACTTATGAAAAATTAATTAAGAGGATGAGAATCACTCATGAATTTTTCCAGAATTTTATACCACCTAAAACTATTTTTAATAATTGCGAAGAAACGGACAAAAAAGTGGATTTTAAGGGGAAGTGAAAGGAAGCGATCCTAATGGTTCGTAACCTAATCCCTAAGTTCCGAAATCGATACATATCATCAAAAATCACAAATAAATCCAGTGCCTCAGGTGGGAGGGCCCAATATGCATCTTAAGTTATATGGTCCTAAGCCACATATCACTAAAATGATGCGTAAAAGCCGAAAGTCGGAATTACTTACTTGATCGAAGTGTCGATTCTTCACATAAAAGAAATCCAGAAAAAAACCCTCAAGCAAGGTCTTGTAATCCCCATAAGCAAAATAAATGCTCATCTTCCATGTTAGCTTTGTGAAGCTTCACCATTATTGAAATCGATCCAATATCGATCAAAAACACTCCTTAATACTTACCAAAATGAATCCACCAAAATAATTAAAATTAATGAGAAAAAAATTATAATTAGGAATTAACAAGAAATGGATAAAGATGTTAATCCACAAAATTTCAATTAACAAAGTAATTAATTAACAATTCTAGCAAAAAGAATCATTAACAATTTCTAAAAATAACAACAACAAAAAAAGAAAATAAGGGAGGTGTATGTAGAATTGAGGACTGCAGATAGAACAAATAAAATGGCCTAAGGCCCATTTCCTTGCTGGATTTCGCAGGGAAGGGGGTGTAAGTAGTGATTTGGCGGTGTGAATAACATAACCATGGGCTGAAGGCCCAATTCATAAGCAAATCCACAGGGAGGGGTTTGTGAGTAATTGAAGGGTGTTGATAACATTTCCATGGAAGTCTGAGGCCCAACCCACCCTATCTTTGTGAGATTTCGCAGGGAGGGGTGTGGAAGTAAAATGAGTGTGTGAAATAGCAATCCATGGTGTGAAGCCTTAAGCCCAATCTGATCCAATAGTTCATTGAGTTCATATAACACCTAAGAACAACAAACCCTAAATACGACCCCTTTCGTCTTCTTCCTCTTCACAACTATATCATCACCGACAGACAAACTCAAAGCCACACCGTCACAGGACGGATCAAACTCGCCATCGAAGAACCAAACTCGTTGTCTTCTCCTCTTGAACATGCCGACGACCACTCTCCATTGCTCATATTCGCCTTCAGTTCTTTTAACCCTTCTCCAACATCAATGGCGATGCCTTCGCACCAAAAATCAAGTCGCCATTACACTACTGCGATCCCGCCTCCTCCGGTCTTAGCCTTCACCACATCTTCCTCCTCCTTCGCTTTCAATGCCTTCATATTTGGCTTCTAACACAACCACCGCCTCGGTACGCAAATGCTACGATCTTGTTCGATTTGGAACACAACTCTAACGGAATAGGAAGCTTGATTTGGTAGCGCTTCGAGTCGCCTGAATATGCTTCAGGTATTAATGGTTTCGAACTTTCCTTTTGACCGTTGTTCTTCTTTCGATCCATCCCTATGTATGCTTCTGTGATCTTGGATTAACCTCTGATATTGTTTCATTGTTGTTGTTGTAATGTTCGATCTCGGGTCGAAGATGGATGGGTAAAGTTCTTGATTGCAGAAGAACACAAAGGTGGTAGTGATGCCAAGATGATGGTGTCTTGGAGATTGAAGATGATTGAGGGATGATGAAAAATCCAGATCGAAGGTTGAAGGGCCCAAGGTTGGTGATGGAGATCTTGGTGAAAGTTGAAGTTATGTGAAGATTGAGGGATCTCCATCTGCAGGTTATCGCTACACTTGATAAGAAGATGATGATGACACCGTAAGTTTCATTGAAAATTGAATTATGTTGAAATTCAATCTTCTTCTTCTTATTTATGCAGAGTTGCTGAATCTTGATGATGCGATGACGTGAAGCTGATGATGAACTCGCGGAAGGACGTGTTGAAGATGATGATGTAGGCTGAAGATCGAAGGCGGTGATCGATTAAAGAGAGCTCTGAGTCTCTTTAACTGATTTCTCCTTTTTTTACTGTGTAATTGCTTTGTGTAACTGAGTTGAACTGATTTGATGATTCGCAGGATCCGGATGAAAGAGTTTTCGGTTTTCGCAAATTCTGAGATTAGAGCTTGATGAAGGAGAGAGTTTTGTTCTTCTGTTAGAGATTGATGATGATTGGATCCAGAGAGGTGCCAATTGATGCTGAAGGATGAGGAAGATTGAAGTGGTGAAGGTTGGAGTTTCACTGAGTTTTTGATGAAGGCTGCAGAAGAGTTTTGAAGGTGTTGTGGAGAAACTTGAAGGTGATAATGGTGAAGAAGGTTTTCTGTTGAAAATTAAGAAGAAGCTTTTGTTATTTTCCCTTATGCTCCCTGGATGATTGATGAAGGTTGTAGAGATTGTTCAAGATTGAATATGATTTGGTTCTGAGTCCCCCCCCCCCCTCTTTTCTGTTTCTGTTATATATCAGTTACATTTGTAACTGATTTTCCTGAATTTTCTCTGGTGTAACTGCATTTTTTTTCACTGTTATTTTTCCCTTTCTGATATCTGTTATATGGTTATTATAACTGAATCCTCCCATCTCTTTCTTTCTGGTGTAATTTTCTCTGTTAAATTCATTCCCTCTCCACCTTTGTACCTGAATTAGCATTTTTTCTTTTAACTGATTTTTTTTGGTAATGAGCATAAATGGAATATCCTAAAATGGATATTAAAACTTGAATGGTGATTGATAATCAAAGATTTTTGGATATTAACATATAAAAATTAAATTAAATTCTAAGAGTGGTTCAAAATGTCAAAAATATAGGATTTGATTAATAAAGTCGAATATGGACATGGACAATCGGGCTAAAAACCAATTAGGATGATACTAAATATGGATTGAATGGACCTTTAACACTAGCAACACATGGATCTCTTTATTTATTTGTTATTATACTTCTCTTTTGTGATTTTGGAAGGTAATAGACATTAATTAAAATGGGCTTTTAAAAGAAAATTGGACTAAAAATGAAATTGAGCATGTCATTTGGCCTTGAAATGAGAAGGGGATAAATGAAAGATAACTTGGATTTAAAAATCTAAATGGGTATTAGATTGAACACATATAAGGAATTTGAAAAGCGGATGTAAGAAAAATGGAAACAAAATTGAGATGGTCTTTTGAGATTGAATAAAATAAACAAGGAGGATAAAGTGTGTTCAAACATGAGCCTTAATCTGCAAATCCAAACTAACTCGTAATCGAAGCAAACCAACCCACTTTGAATAACAAACATACTCGGCCCATGTTTCAAATAACCAAAATGCCTAAAGTAAAAATGCCTTGCTTCACAAAGAATCCTCAATTTCGTATCTTACGCCATGATTCATGCCTTGCGATTCGATCCATAAATACCTCTTAACTTAACAATCCATGATCTATACACACAAGGAAAACTCTGTGGAATCTTGGAAAACATATTCACTAGAGACTTGATGACTCTTGGCGGATTTCCTTGTAGTTGGATGAACTTTGATAGAAGGATACTCATAACGTCATTAGCCCATACCTTCGTCTTAACTCGAATACCATAGCCAGATAAATCACCTTTAAATAGATAATTCAAATTGTGAGAAAGTGCTTTGATCCCATGCCTTCGGAGCTCAATGCAAATGCGTGATTGCGACTGCCATGACCTAATGGAATAAGCAGATGAAATGCAAAGCGGTAAGCCAGTTAAGGTAAAAAAAGAATGAGGGCAAATTTTGAGGTATTACAGCTGCCCCTATTCAATCATCTGCATACCTGAATGAATAATAGCGATGGCTTTTAGGCATCCAGGTATGGAGTGATTGAATACTAGAATAAAACCTGAAAATTTGAACTCAGGATAATAGAAATGCCATCTGCCCTTTATTTATTTATATTTTTTTGTTTTGACCTCTGAATAGGTAGCGGAAATGGAACCAGGTGGAACAGAATCAATGCCACAAAACTGCATTGTGAATGCTGAGCGAAACACGTCACAACGAGGGTGCCTGTTGGCGAAACAGGACTTAACGAGACCGTCAGCGAAACAAAAACTCATCAATGTGACTGTTGGGCAGGACCAAGCCACAAAGAAAAACACGCGACTGCTGGGCAGGACCAAGCCACGGAAGATGCCTGTTGGCGAAACAGGGCTTAACGAAACCATTAGCAGAATGGTACTCAAATCAATATGACTACTGGGCAGGACCAAGCCATAAAGAAAAACACGCGACTGCTGGGAAGGACCAAGCCATGGAGGATGCCTGTTGGCGAAACAAGGCTTTAACGAGATCATTAGCGGAATGGAACTCAATCAATATGACTGCTGGGAAGGACCAAGCCATAAAGAAAAATACACGATTGCTGGGCAGGACCAAGCCACGGAGGATGCCTGTTGGAGAAACAGGGCTTTAACGAGACCATTAGCGGAATGGAACTTAATCAATATAACTGCTGGGTAGGACCAAGCCATAAAGAAAAACACGCGACTGCTGGGCAGGACCAAGCCACGGAAGGTGCCTGTTGGCGAAATAGGACTTAACGAGACCATTAGTGGAATGGAAATCAATCAATATGACTGTTGGGAAGGACCAAGCCACAAAGAAAACATGCGACTGTTGGGCAGGACCAAGCCACGGAAGGAGGAGCCTGTTGTACAAAACAGGGCTCGGAAAGACAAAGGAGAGAAGCAACACCAACCAATTTACGACTCAAATAAGATCAACCGATCTAACTGGGAAATGGTATAAACCGACTCATAACCCGAAAAATGAGAACATAATATCATCCGATTTACGACTCGAAGAGAAGTAATATCAACCGATTTACAACTCAAATAAGATCAACCGATCCAACCAGGAAATGGTATCAACCGATCCACAACCCGGAAAAAACGAGAACATAATATCATCCGACTTACGACTCGAAGAGAAGTAATATCGACTGATTTACAACTCAGATAAGATCAACCAACCTAACTAGGAAATGGTATCAACCGATCCATAACCCAAAAAACGAGAACATAATATCATCCGACTTACGACTCGAAGAGAAGTAATATCGACCGATTTACAACTCAGATAAGATCAACCGATCTAACTAGGAAATGGTATCAATCGATCCATAACCAAGAAAATGAAGCCATCGTACTGAGACGAGACCAAAAAGAACGGGATCATTGTACTTAAATGATAACCCGACATGAAACCGCGATACTGAAATAGGGACACGGGAAAAAATGAGACTGCTGTACCGAAACAAGACCCAAAGACGAGACTATTGTACTTAGAAAGGAACGAGATCGTTGTACTTAAACGAGAGCCCGAGATGCGACCGTTGTACTTAAACAGAGACGCGAAAAAATGAGATTGTTGTACTGAAACAAGACTCAACTAGGGATAACAAACAAGACTTGGTAGAAATAACCACACTGGGAAATGAAGTTGCATTCTGCGGGGAATACTTCAGTCAGATTGGAGATGTAACGTTTCGGGCGTTTGCGCAAGGTACCATAACTAGCTTATGCAGCATGTGTTTGAATTTTTCTATGGCGTAATGCTCCATAATGATGGAAATGATACAATTTGGAGGATGCAAATGTAATAATGATTATGCAAATGCAAATGCAAAGGATCTCCCGGAAAGGAGACTGCAAATATCCCAAACGGCTTGACTGGGAAGAAATGACGATCACTGCATTGATCTGATCCATCCTGGTGAGAAGGAAACAACTCTGCGGGGAATGTTGTTAATGATGCACCGGCCCTGAACTGCCGCCACTGCCAAAAATAAATTGGACTTTGAGATTTGAGAGCCAAGACCCTGTTGGAGATCGACTTTTCTTGACCTTTGGTTCGGAACTGAAGACCTCCTGATTTGACTGGGAACCATAGGCATGGCACTGCTGAGGGAGCAAACTGCTGGGGAGGAATGACACTCCTTGTACTGCTGGGGATTGCCCCTGTATCGAAGGGATGTCTCTTCTTGGGGAGGACACCAACTTTCTGTTGCTTTGCTGAGGGAGATTTCAACTTCCATTTCTACTGGGGATGATAGAGGATATCAATGATAAAGCTTCCTGCTGAAGATAAGAGTGAAATTCTGGGATCAGATATGTGATGTTGAAACAGATGTTTAGACACTGATATCTTAAGCAATAAATTAATGAGCTAGTAAATTAATTAACACAGGAAATTGTTAACCCAGTTCAGTGTATCTCCACACTTACATCTGGGGGCTACCAAGCCAGGAAGGAAATTCAATATAAGTAATATTAATTAGGGAGTTAAACCAATCAGTTTAATCCTTCACTTAATATCTACCCATGGCAATTTCTATCTAAGACTCTACTTAGATATGAGTACCTACTTGTAGCGGTAAAATCATGAGTGTAAGCTATCGATTAACTTAACTCAATATACACAGAGTCGCCACCGCGCTTTTATTTATTTCCAAAAGGAAAAGGCAAAAAGAACGAAGAAAGCCTTAAAGAATCTTAAAAGCTAAAAAGCTAAAAGAAACAAACAGAGAACGGGTACGGGGATTGGTTACAAATCAGGAAGGTTTTAAGCACCCGACTTGTTCGTGGTACTCCACGGGAACCCTTTGAAATATTTACTGCATTTTTTGGTTTGAAATGGTTTGCTTGAAAAAAGATTGAAGAGATGAGAAGAAGAATGTTTTTTTTTAAGATTTTGGTGTTTGATGAGGTTTTAACGCCTCATGCCTACGTACCCACAAAGTGCAATGCGAGATCAAAACCCCGTAGTTCGTGGTACAAATTGTGAAAAGGCAAATGAGTTGGATGGATTTTAAAATGTAAAGATAAGTCGTCATTCTTTAGCGAATAATTCCGCTAGAAAGAATGAATCATATCTAAACATAAAAAGGTTAAAAGAAACATGCACGAGGGCACAAAAACAATTGAATGAGTTGTGAATGTTTTAAAGTTTTTGAGAAAGAAAGTTTCGATATGCTTATGTGGTTTAGCATTTATTAAGAAAATGAAATGAAAATGTAAAAGCACATGACCGAAGTCAAGGTTTGATTGAGAAAATGTTTGAAGTTTGAAAACAAAGAAAGTTTTGAAAATAGGAAGGATATTTGAAAATTTAAGAAGATGGGAAGAGATGAAGGGACTATCCTAAGACTTGAAAATAAAAGCTAAAGGAAGAACGATCAAACCATATGACAAGCATTCTTGAAGCAATCGGATTTCCATCTTCATAAACAAGTAAACTTAATCGGAGCCAAAGTCTTCAATCCATAACAACTCAAGCAAAGGAATGATCCTAGAATCTAAGTCCCACTCTAAGTCTCATGCTAAGGATAGTAACCATAGTCCGAAATTAAAGTCACCAATTTTTTAGATGTTTGATCCGTTATTAATGTTTTTGTGTCCAAATGGACAAAGGAAAAATCACAAGCATAATAATATAAACAATAAGCAATATGATGAATGATATAGAAGCATAATAAGAGAGATAGGGAACGAGGAATTGAAATAAAAGGATAAGGAGCGAGAGATTAAATTTAAACAGATTATTATATTCACATTATTATAATATTTACAATATAAGTGGTATGATAAACTTAATCAAGCACAACCACGAAAAGAAAAATAAAATCGAGGCAACCGGATCCAAGTGGATCTCATTCCGAATTAGGACAACTTTAGGTGTATGTTAAGCAATCGCCGAGTAATTTACGAAGTAATTACCCTACAAATGAGGCCGGCCACCACTAATTAAAGTGGAAAATATTCGTGTTAATACATGTTAGAGAAACGATATTATGAATCGTTCTCCGAAAACATGCCACACTAAAAGAAAAAGAATGGTCTAATCTTAATCGAGATTTTCGTTGAATTTATCGAAAAGCAACCTATCACGATCTCAAATTATGGAGAATGATCCAAATGATAATTCACTCATAGATTTGAAATAATGAAGATTAAACTTATCGGAAATCAACAATCACGAATCGGAGATTGTCATCGACCAAAAAAATAAAAAGATGGAGAAAAATGGATCTAAAAGTAGATCCATAAAAAAGAAATTGAAATAAATTTTTAAATCCTTTTCTAAAATCTCTTTTCCTAAAAATCTTTTTCTAAAATACTTTTCTAAAATATTTCTAAAATATATTCTAAAATATTTTCTAAAATATAATCTAAAATGCTTTTATAAAATTCTTTCCTCAAAATTAAACTATAACAAAATTATTTTAATATAAAGTAAATTAAAGAAAAATAAGAAAAGAAAGAAACAAAAAGGAAAAGGGGATGGTGGATAGTCCACGGGTTGGTGGTGGGATAGAAATGGATCTAAGCTGATCCAAGCCCAAACAACATATATTCTTCTTATTGAGAAACAAATGAAGACAAAAATTATAAAAATAAAAAAAATAGAAGAAATAAAGCCTTTTCTTCTCCATTCACGAAAACAGAGCACAAACATGGCGGCGGCAAAGCAAATCTCTCCCTCACCTTCTTGCGGTTATCCTCAAAGAAAAAGACAGAAACGTCACGGCATTGCAAGACTCCTCCACAAACCCTAACGTAATACTCTTTCTTCTTCGCCGATCTCGGCTTCTTCCTCTTGTATGAATCGTGTGAAGGCTTCGAAGATGGGTTGCGGTTTAATTTGAAGAATTGGTGAAGGAAGAAAGGGATTTGGTGAAAGGCTTGATTTGAAGATTTGTGAAGATTAATTGGGGATTGAATTTTTTTTGAAGCTTTGTGTTTATGTTTGGCAGGGGTTTTAGATGGCTCTCCAAGCTTGATTGAATGAGAGAGATTGGGCTGTTTAAATAGAAGGGAGAAGAAGGTTTTTGAATCAATTTTGTGATGCCGTTTTAACTTGGATGTTGCGTTTTAGAAGAGTCACGGATTTCTCGTTTCGTTTTCAATATTTTCTGCGTTTTGTTATTGATTCTTTGCGTTTTGGATTGTGCTATGTTCGGGTGATTTGCTCGTGAAGCGTTGAGAACACGTGCGGAAGCTGAAGCCTTGGCCTCGTGATGTTGATGCGTGTGCAGCTTGGCTTGCGATTTGTTTGTTTGGGCCGGTGTTGTTAAAGCTGGGCATACGGCTTGTTGGGGAGGATTTGTGTGAGGGCGTGTTGAAACGGCATGGTGAGCCTACAGCTTTTGTTGTGAAAACTCGTTGGCTCGCAAGCTGAAATTTGACAAGGCTTGTTTGGTGTTGGTAGCTGGATTGATGTGAGTTACGGCGTGATATTTGTGGCTGGTATGCGTAGCTTGGGGAAAGTTGGTGAAGTCACGTGTGAGGAGGTTTTGGAATTGCTTGACTTGTTCTTGAGAAAGTTGGCTTTGGGCTGTAGCGCGTGTGGCTTGTATGTGATGTTTGCAGTACTTGCTGGGCGGCGTGACTTGATGGCTTGAAGCTTTTTTTTTGGAGTGTAGGCTAGTTGTGCAGGAGTGTGAAAGGAGTGCTTCGGCTGTGATGTAATTGTTTTAGCTTGTGAAGTAGCTGAATGTGAAGGCTTAGTCTTGTTGATTTTAGCTTGCAAAGTATAAAGACAATATAGATGGTAAAAACAATGTGATAAAAATAAAAAAATCTAAATGGACATATAATAAATGAATTAATAAAAATATAATAGGATTTTTTTTATGAATGGGCTTTTTGATTAGAAATGGGCTTTTTGATTAGAAATGGGCCTAAAAGATGGTAAAAATGGTTAAAAAAAAATTAATATAAAATAAAAGTGGATAAAAAAAATGATTTCTTTGGATAATGACATTATAGACAAATATTGGGAAATGGATCTGGAAATTGGTTCGAATAAAAAAATATGTATAGAAATGGATAAAAAAAGAAATGGTTAATCGGAAAATGGATAATGAATACAAAATGATGATCTTTTATCCCAGAACCAAATCTGATTTTTTCATATGCCTGGTGAATTAAACCAATCACAAGCCACTGACCAAATCACAACCACAACAACGACCATCAACTTTTGAATTTCTGATTCTTTTCAAATATGTTTGAATCATTATTTGGAAAATAAATCCACAGATGAACCATTGATGAGCTGATAAACCCTCAATCAAGACAAACTGAACCAAACTTCTCACAATCCACTGTCTGATAACCGATGACTTCGCACATAACACAGTCTTGAACTTTTGAATACACACTGTCTGAGAAATGAACCATTGGCACACACAACTTGCATTTGAAACAATCTTTTGATAGTTTGACCAAGATTGGGTCAAACGTCCATCTGAGTCGAATCGTGACTGAACCAACGCATTTGACTTGAAAATCACTGCCTTGTCTTTGAAATCCTACAACACAGAGAAGAAGAAAAAGCAACTGCAACATATTTTTTTTTGTATTTTGGTTAGAAGTTAGTAAATATAAACAGATAACGATAATTAAACATGGTGATCCCATGCGAGGCAAAGACCTGCAACTGAGAAGGATACATGAACCAATACATGATCTTGTTTGTATGCGAAATGCAGATGAGATGCGAGAAATCTTAGGTCAAAAATTAGGGTCTGACACTACTCACTCCCCCTCAATCACACAGTGATCTCTAACTTAGAATGATTAATAAGTTTGAAGTCACACTTTAGACACACCAGCTTGATCTTACTTATCAGTTTCAATCAAGACACAATTCACTTTTTGCTTAAAAGCTTATAAAGTGAATAACAAACAATTAAAACCTGCTAGCTTCACTAACACCCTTGACACTCTGCTTAAAATCGTTGGCTTTACTTGAGTGTATCAGTTTCTTAAATAGATGTTGAGTTTGTGGGCTTTTTGCAAATTATCCAGACTTTGATAAATCCCACAGTTATCTCCTTGAATCAAGATGAGTTAGTTTTTTATCTCCTTGAATCAAGGTGAGTTAGTTTTTTTTTCTGTTTCCTTTACACTGGAACCAAACAACTTAAATTCCTAAAGAGGCGCCTTGGAGTGCTCACCCTTTTACGTTTACTTCCAGATATTTACTCCTGATTTTAAGCACTTCTGTTGCGTATCATTTAAGGCAGATAGCAGGTTCGCGATGTCACAACATCTGGTGTGATATCCTGATGTCCTGAACTAAGTTCATAACTTTTACTTTGTTTTTCAAAAATTCTGCCAATTTCTAACATCTACAAACTCCCCTTTTGGCTAATTTTTGGCTAACATATTCTTCTGGTTTTGTCAGAGAGCAACGGAGTTCCTTTCTGTTGGATCATGTGAGAGCTAAGAATTTGCTCCCCCTCAAACATGTAGTTACCTGAGATGTACACTACCATGACTTGGCCCAACAGACTTTGATAATTATCCATTACACCCAGTGACACTTTGATAGGTCCAAAATATACCATTGAAAATTCAACTTAGTTCAGCAGACATACATTAACATCATTGTTCAACACACACAGATTTCTCCCCCTTGTTAGACATAAATTTTGGGGCCAAACAAAACATTAAAGAAACAGACATACAATTCAGACATACAATTCAGAACAGACAAACTCCAAATATATATTTTCACCAACAAACAGCTTCACTCTTCATCCTCTGTATCCTCAGACTCATCACCAGCTTCATCATCATTCCCAGCAGCCTCTTCCAGATCCAGTCTTTGAATCAGGTCCTCAAGCTTCTTCTTCCTTTCTTCCAGCTCCTTGCAGGTTATCCTGAGCTCTGCAATTAGGGTTGCCTTTGATATAGGTGTCTTGACAGCAGATGTCTCAACAGATGTCCCACCTGGTGCTTCAACATCTGCAGCATGATGACCTAGAAACAGCTTGTAATGGAAAGACAGTGGACTTTCCCTTTTACAGACAGAGTCCTTGTCAGTAAGGATTCCTGGATACTGGTTGAGAATCACCCCACAGAGTAGTGATGGGAAGGCTATTGGAAGCTTGATGGCTGAGGTTCCTGCATGCTTGAGAGTCTGGTCAAAGATGTATGCTCCATAATCCAGCTTGGTTTGGGTGCCTACAGCACATATAAACCTCCCAAGCCCAGTATCTATGGTTGAAGTGTGGTTGGTTGGGACCCAGTTGGCTGCCCCAATTCTGTGTAGCATGGCATATTTCCTGGTTAACAAGCTGACTGAGAGTTTTCCTTTTACTGGCCATGTCTTGACCTGGTTAGCTGTAATTATTCTGCACACTTGATTGTCAGTCTTGCCAAGCTCAGTTGGCCCATCTGCTTCTCTCCCCAGGTAATGATTGATCACCCTAGGAGAAAAGTCTACACACCTTCCCCTGACATACACTTTTCTAAAATCCTCAGATTTCCCATCAGCACATCCTTCTTGTAAGTTCACTATAAATTCTTTTACCAACAACTCATAACATGGAGAGAATTTAGAGACAGTCTTGAACAGTCCAGCATTGGAAATTAAATCAATTACCTCAGTACAATCCAAGGCATTACTACCCAGCTCTCGTTCCAGAGCCACCCTTCTCTGATAGACATATTTCCACATGCTTACGCTGGAGACATGGTGGAAGGACACATTATCCAAGGGTGCTTCAGGGACAACAGTGGCAGTCCTAGAAGGTGCTGGCCTCTTTCTGGGTTGAGATGTTGGGACATCTTCCTCAACATCAGAATCAGATGGAGCTGTGGCCTTCCTCTTATATGTGCTGACCTTACTCCATGGCTTTGTAGGTCCAAAAGCAGTTTTGACCTTGTCCTTCTTGGGGGTTGGCTGTCTTTTCTCAGGGGTTGCTTGAGCAGTTGGCCTCTTATCCTTCCTAGCCATAAGCCTCTTGGTTATGCTAGGATCAACAGTTGCTATGATCTCTGTATCAGAATCATCGTCCAGGTTCACAGCTGGTGGAGGTTGGGAAGCCTCATTCTCAGCAGCTTGATCATCAGTAGAACCTTCTACTCCTTCATCATCATTTGGGGCTTTGTCCTGGCCCTCAGTTGTCTCAACATTGCTTGGGACATCTTGTGGAGCAGGTATGTCTTCTTTAGCTTGGTTGCTAGGAGTTGAGGCAGGCATCCTGTTCAGGGGAACTGACACCCAAGGCACAACCCTTTCTTCTGTCAGGATCCTGGTTACAAGATTTCTGATTGTGGAGTCCACGTAAGCAGAAGCTTTGGGAGCACTGGAAGTTGAAGAGGCTCCCTTACTTTTGCTGAAGACTGGCTCCTTGGGTATTCTTGCATGGGGAGTCCTGGGCTTTTGAGCAATGGGAATGCTTCCTCTGACAATGTTTATGGGTGTCGCATCCATGGGTACTACAGATAATGGAGTGACGTCCACTACGTCTTCCTGAAGGAGACCCTCATCAATGGAGTTAGGGTTCTGATGTTGTGACATGTTTGCGATTGTAGTGGGGATGCAAAAAGGTTTGATGATAGACTTAGATGGGTTCAGAATCTCAGTTGTAGCATGCAAAGGGTTCAGTGGTGCTAATGAGAATGTGAGAAGCTGAAGGCACGTTTGTACATAAATAGAGCATGTTTCTATTGGAATTTGTAAAACTGGAATACAAACGGTTATTGGCCAGACTAGTGCTGCCACCTGGTGGTCATGCCCCCACGATGTCATAAGACATGCTGGCACTTCTCCATAATTGCTATACGTCACACATGCAGATTCTCAATTTACCCCTTAGGTTTTCAAATTGGGTAGCATCCAAAGCCTTGGTGAATATGTCAGCTAATTGCAGCTCTGTGGCTACATGCTCTAATGTGATCACCTTCTCCTCCACAAGGTCTCTGATGAAGTGATGTCTGATATCTATGTGCTTAGTCCTGCTGTGTTGGATAGGATTTTTGGAGATATTAATAGCACTTAAATTGTCACAGTACAATGTCATGACATCTTGTGTGACATTTTATTCTGTGAGCATTTGTTTCATCCATACCAGATGTGAACAACTGCTACCAGCTGCAATGTATTCAGCTTCAGCAGTGGATAAGGACACACAATTCTGTTTCTTACTGAACCAAGAAATTAAATTGTTCCCTAGAAAGAAGCATCCTCCTGATGTACTCTTTCTATCATCAGCACTTCCAGCCCAGTCAGCATCACAAAACCCAGTGAGGATGGGTTCACAACCATGAGAGTTCATTATGCCATAGTCACAAGTGCCACTTACATATTTCAAGATCCTCTTAACCTGGTTGAGATGGCTCACCTTTGGTTCAGCTTGATACCTTGCACACACACCTACTGCAAAAGCTATATCTGGTCTGCTAGCTGTACGATATAGTAGACTTCCAATCATGCTCCTGTACAAGCTTTGGTCCACACTCTCACCTTTGTCATCCTTTGTCCGTTTTAAATGAGTGGGGGCAGGTGTTCTCTTGTGACTTGCATTGTCCATCCCAAACTTCTTGACAGTGTTCTTTGCATACTTGCTTTGGGATATGAATATGGAGTCCTCCATCTGTTTGATTTGCAGTCCAAGGAAGTAAGTTAACTCTCCCACTAGGCTCATTTCAAACTAAGACTCCATTTGAGTCACAAAATGTTTAACCATCCTGTCTGACATCCCACCAAACACTATGTCATCCACATATACCTGAGCAATCATAACCTTTCCCTCTTCATCCTTTACAAACAAGGTTTTGTCTATTCCTCCCTTCCTGTATCCATGCTTAATGAGAAAGGTGGTCAGTCTTTCATACCATGCTCTAGGAGCTTGCTTTAGCCCATACAGAGCCTTCCTCAGCTTATATACATGCTCTGGACAGCTTGGATCAACAAATCCCTTTGGTTGCTCCACATATACTTCCTCATTAAGGTACCCATTTAGGAAGGCACTCTTAACATCCATCTGAAATAATTTGAACTTTAGGATGCAAGCAATTCCTAGGAGTAGTCTGATGGATTCAAGTCTTGCTACTGGTGCAAAATTTTCATCAAAATCCACCCCCTCAATTTGAGTATATCCTTGAGCCACAAGCTTAGCCTTGTTTCTTGTAACTACTCCCTGCTCATTAGACTTGTTTTTGTACACCCACTTAGTGCCAATCACATTAATGCCATCAGGCCTAGGAACAAGATCCCATACTTCATTCCTTGTAAACTGGCCTAATTCTTCCTGCATAGCAGAGATCCAGTACTCATCATTCAGAGCTTCCTTGATGTTCTTAGGTTCTACCTTTGAAACAAAGCAGGAGCCTGAGATCATCTCTCTTGATCTAGTGGTGACACCACTGTTGTGATCACCAATTATCAGTTCTTTAGGATGATCTTTCCGGATTCTGATGGAGGGAGATTTGTTGGATTGCTTTGACTTTGCCTCAGTTAAAGTGAAGTCAAGATTATCACTTTCTATTTTAACTTCAGTTGGATTGTCAGCAGATGTTCCAACATCATCAGCAATATCTGTCTTTGCATAGGTATCATCAATAGTCACATTTATTGACTCCATCATAACCTTGGTTCTGGAGTTAAATACTCTGTAAGCTCTGCTATTTATAGAGTATCCAAGAAATATCCCTTCATCACTCTTAGGGTCCATCTTCCTTCTTTGATCCCTATCAGCCAGGATGTAACACTTACTTCCAAATACATGAAAGTACTTGACTGTAGGTTTTCTACCCTTCCAGACTTCATAGATGGTTGATAGAGTTCCCTTTCTTAGTGTGACTCTATTGTGGATGTAACATGTTGTGTTCATGGCTTCAGCCCAAAAGTACAGGGGTAACTTCTTGGCATGAATCATGGCTCTAGCTGACTCCTGAATAGTTCTATTTTTCCTTTCTACAACCCCATTCTGTTGAGGGGTGATGGGAGAAGAGTACTCATGGTTGATCCCTTCTGATGAACAGAAGTCTGAGAATTTTTGATTCTCAAACTCCTTTCCATGATCACTTCTTATCCTGACCACACAACTTGCCTTTTCTCTTTGGATCCTATGGCACAGATATCTAAACACCTCAAACACATCTAACTTTTCTTTGATGAAGCTTATCCAGGTATATCTTGAGAAGTCATCAACAACCACATAGGCATATCTTTTTCCACCAAGACTCTCTACCTGCATTGGTCCCATAAGGTCCATGTGCAGTAATTCCAAGACTTTAGAGGTTGTCAGATGTTGAAGCTTTGGGTGTGACATCTTGGTTTGCTTACCTATTTGACACTCACCACACACTTTTCTTTCATCAATCTTAAGTCTTGGGATCCCTCTTACAGCCTCCATAGAGATGATCTTCTTCATTCCTCTAAGATGGAGATGACCCAATCTTTGATGCCATAGCTTCACTTCTTCTTCTTTGGCTATGGAACAAGTAGATGTGAGGCTGGAATCTTGGGGTTCCCACATATAGCAGTTATCTTTTGATCTAGCTCCTCTTATGACCACTTTCTGCTCTTTATCAGAAACTATGCACTCAGCTTTGGTGAAGTTGACATTGTAACCTTGGTCATATAACTGACTTATGCTGATCAAGTTAGCAATTAACCCTTTCACCAACAGCACACCATCTAGACTTGGTACACCTGAGCAGTCCAGGATCCCAACTCCCTTGATTTCCCCCTTTGCTCCATCTCCAAAGGTTACATAGCTGGATGAGTGGGGCTTTAAGTCTACCAATAGATTCTTCAGTCCAGTCATGTGCCTTGAGCAGCCACTATCAAAATACCAGTCTTCCTTAGCAGATACCCTGAGAGATGTGTGTGCTATAGAGGCAACAACCTGCTTGGACCACTTGTGTCTGTTGTGAGGTTTCCTTTGCCTAGAATGTGAGTTCAGATCAGGCTGTCTTCCTCTCTTAGGCTCCCACTGCTGGATATATGTGTGTCTCCTCTGATGCATCTGCCCTGGGTAGTGTCCATCTCTAGAGTTCCAAGGTTTCCTGGTGAACTTGTTCTTCTGCTTAGGCATGTACTGGTAGCTTTGATCAGTATAATGTCTAGCTTTAGGTATCCAAGTTTTCCTAGTGACCTCTGTCTTCTGCTTAGGAAGGTGCTGGGAACTCTGATTGGGGTATCCATGCAGTTTGTAGCAAAAAGGTTTGATGTGACCAAACCTTCCACAGTGATGGCATCTCCACCTTTGATATTTCTTTTTCATCATGTTTTTCTCATGATGTTGAGACATCTGCTTTAACATCTTGTTTGACTTCATAGGATCTGGAGTGTTTGGCTGGTGCTAGCCTCAGAGTTTTGAGCTTTATTAAAACCCAGCCCAGTCCTATCCCCTGAGTGCTTGTTGTTGTTGAGAATGGCATCAAGTGTGTTTGAGCCATTGTTCAGCATTCTGACAAATTTGGATATATGCTCCATTTTGGAGTTGAGTAGGCTGACTTCATTTTTCAAAGTGGCAATGATCTCCAGATGACTTGCCTTTTCAGCTTTTAATTCCTTAATCTGCTTCTTCTGCTGTTCAATTTCCTTGCATACCTCAGTGCTCCTTTCACACAACATCCTGTAAGATGTTTCAAGCTCTTCAAATGTCAGATCCTCACCACTGGATTCCCCTTCAGTTTCACATACTCCAGCTAGAGTAGTGATGTGCTTTGCAGACTCTTCTTCTGACTCACTGCTTGAGTCTTCATCTGACCAGGACACAGAAAGGCCTTTCTTTTGCTTCTTTAGATAGGTTGGGCATTCACTTCTAATGTGTCCATAACCTTCACATCCATGACATTGGATCCCTTTTCCTAAGTTAGTCTTCTCATCATAGTTTGACCTTCTGTTAGAGTCATAAGATCTTTTATTCTCAGAGGTTGAGTTTCTTCCACTTGGTCTGGGCCTGTTGTCCAGTCTTTTGATAATTTTGTTAAATTGCCTCCCAAGCATAGCAATTGCATCTGATAAGTTGTCCTCAGAGCCTGCTTCATGAATTTCTTCTTCCTTATCAGTGTTTAAGACCAGGGTTATGTGTTGCACCCCAAAATTTGCCCTCACAATACAAGACTTTGTGTTCTAAGAAAGTTCACGAGGTTCACAAATTTATCAACACTTTCAAGACCATCCCTGAGGTTCATGAAGTCTACAAGTTACTTTATGAAGGTTCACAAGGTTCACAAGTTTTTCAATGTTTATATAACCTTTCATGAGGTTCATGAAGTCTACAAGTTACTTCTTGAAGGTTCACAAGGTTCACAAGATTCACAATGATTACAAAGCTTTCCTGAGGTTCATGAGGTCTACAAAATCACTTCATGATGTTCACAAGGTTCACAAGCTTCACAATACCTCCCATGAGGTTCACAAGACATTTTATGATGGTTCACAAGGTTCACAAAGTTCACAATTGATCAGAAGAGTTGACAATTCCCTCAGACAATGCACCTCCTAAGCAGTGCATCCAGAACTAGGGTTTTGACTTTAATCAGGATAAATGAACTTCCAAGACCTCAAATGAGCTTCATAACATCTTATATGTGTATAAGAACCCCCATGACAAGTTTCAAGACTTTTCTCAAAAGTTTGCTCAGTCAGATGATCAGATAAGTCAAAATTAGTCAATGCAGTTAAAAAGTCAAACTGAGGTCAACTGTGGTCAAACCAAAGTCAAACTTCATTATTTTTTGCCACCATCAAGTATATGAAGTAAAATTCATTATTTGATCAAGGGTTGATCATGATTCATCAAGGAGATTCCAGATCCTCAAGAATCAGGAGTTTCTAAATTAGGGTTTCCTCAGTAAAAGTCAACTGAACTTTGACCAGCCATAACTTTCACATACTTCATCACCAAGTCTCCACTCAAAGCTCATTTTGAAGGAAATTGAATTCTCTACAACTTTGTGTCTCACAAGCCAAGCCCAAAAATGCTTCATTTGGAAGGTATGAGCTAAGACATTATAGGTCATTTCAAAAGTCAACAAAAAGTCAACAACTTCAAAAGGGCATAACTTGAGATTGGTAAATGATATGGACATGAAACTAGTGGGGTTGTTTAGAGGACTCTTCAAGCTTTCCAAAATGTCCAAGAACACCCTCATAGCATTAAAATTGAGGGATATGTGCCCTTGCAAAGTTGGAAAATTTTGTGATGGTTTATGATGAAAATGGAGGTCTAGAAGCAATTCTTTCCAAATGGGCTGGCCAAATTGTGATCCAATCCATACAATATCATCATGCACGACCCAAATGATTTAAAATCAGAATTTTTATTATTTTATTTTTATTTATTTTGATTTAATTCATAAAAAATCATTTTAAATAAATATAAAATATGAAAATATATTATTTAATGGAGATTTGGTTTCTAGAACATCTTAAATGATGATTGAAGTTGAAAGGGAAGGAAATCATGAGATTGATCCAAAAATAGCAAGCCTTCATGCACAAATATTTGACTTTTAAGACATGATCAATTTCAATCTTTTTGAATCAAATTCTCCATACAACCATTCAATTTTTCTGACCTAAATGATCCTCCTATAAGTACTAAACATAACCTAATCATAAAGACACGAATTGGCTGCCTCTAAGTGTAAGTTCAAAATTTCAAAAAACCATACCAAACTTCAAAATCGGATTCCTTCATACAAGGTGTTTTAAGGTAAAATAAGGACATAGCTAGGTTCCTTGATTATCATTGAGTGAAAACAGATCATCATATTGCCTCATAACATCACATATTGCCAAACCCGATTCAAATTTTCTCCACATTTTTTGATTTTTCGTTCTCAAACATTTATGCATTATTAATAAGTTTTGTTTAATGATTTATGCTTTGTGAAGGTTTGTGATGAATTCTGGGCAGGTTAATTGAAGAAAACATGGCTGAATTGTGTGTTGCCATTCTAGGGTTCTTGACCTTCAAATTAGGGTTTTGCGTTTAAGTGAATATAAACGAATTCTAAGACCGTGGACCAATTCCAAATGATCTCTGGACCTTGTTTGCATCTTTAATTTAATGAAATCATACTGTTTCGATGGTGTTTCAGTTTCGTAGGTTTCGGGTTTTGAAAATTTCGCAGGAAATTTCGTAAATGATTTTGCAGGTGATTACGCAGGTCTGGAGGTAGAAGAAGGTCCTCCCGCGCGTTTGAGAATTCAAATATTAATGAAAATATTTTATGTTTAATTGTTGGTTTGTTTGTCACACGCGCGCTTGTGTCTCAGTGGTAAGGCTGGTAGGCATATTGGGTGATGGCATGAGTTCGAATCTGGCTTGTACCACTATTTTTTTCTATTTTTTCAGGATAACAAGGAGATTTAATATATTATGTTGTGTTATCATCATACTACCAGAAGGGCTCTCCCAGCCAGGCGGATAAGCGTGCGTGTGAATGATCAAAGGTCCTGGGTTCAACACCACCCCAGGCCTTTTTGCTTCTTGATTTTTCTTGGTTTTTTCAGGCAAAGAACAAAACAAATTAAACCTCCTTCATTGTTGCCTGCGTGTGGCTTCACTGGAAGCTCATCATCTGGCTTCACTGAGTTGATCATGACAGGAGAGGGAGTAGAGAATGGTATAAAGAATGGTAAGATCCATGTGGGCACTTCTTCATCAGGTGCTGCAAAGAAGCCTCCCACTGGAAAGAAAGAATCTAATGTTGTTTATGGTCAGCCTGATCGTAACAGAAGGCATCAGTCTGTTAGTGCAGTTCATATTTCAAATCCAACTCCTGCACCAACAGAGCAACCACAGGGCAACCAACAGAGGGCTAGAAGGCAGTTCACGAAGATCAACATGTCAATGGCTCAGGCATTGCAACACTTGTTGAAGGCTGAACTCATTACCTTGAAAGAGGCTCCTCAGAATCCTAATGTTACCTCTCCCAGGTACAACCCCAATGCACGGTGCGCATACCATTCAAACTGTCAGGGACATGATACTAATAACTGCTGGATCTTGAAGAATAAAATTCAGGATATGATTGATGCTGGAGAAATTGAGTTTGACCCTCCGGGTACTCCCAATGTGATTACTGCTCCAATGCCAAATCACGAGAAGACTGTCAATGTTATTGATGAAGATCTACATGTCTATTCAGTTATGGAGTTGACCACACCACTGTCTGTTATCAAAAAGAGGTTAGTACAAGCTGGGATCTTTCCAGGTTGTCGTGAAGATTGTTTGTATTGTACCTATAAGCCGGATAGTTGCTTCATATTGAGAGATGGAATTCAACGTCTCATGGATAAGTATACTATAGTGTTTGAGAGGACTCCGTCGTCTGTAGAAAGTATGGTGGATCATCTGACTCAAGGTAGGAAGATTGAAGAGGTTGACATGGTTGACAAAGTACCAATAAGAATCACTTCAAAGGGTCCCATTAAAATCACTCATCAGGGTCCAATCAAGATTACTGCTGAAGGTCCCGTGAAAGTTGTTGCTGAAGCCAGAGTAGCTCCGGTGGTCATTACTACTCCTGGTCCTATCCCATATACCTCTGATAAAGTTGTGCCTTGGCATTATGGATCTGATGTTTACATCCATGGTGTTAAGCAAGAACCTGTAGCTGATGTGCCTGTTGACATTGATAATATTGCTGGATCTAGCAAGATCACTCGTAGTGGAAGAGTCTTCTCTCCTCCAGTTGCTTCTAAGAATGCAGTTACTCCTGCTGCTACTTCCACCACTGATGCTCGGGGCAAGGGTCCTGTTATTGAGCCTGTATCTACTGATGTGCCAGCTGCTGATGACCTCTCTAAGCAGATGGAAGAAGTATTGAAAATCATTCGCAAGAGTGATTATGACATTGTTGATCAACTGGGGCATACTCCCTCAAAGATTTCTATGCTGTCTTTGTTGTTATGTTCTGAGGCTCATGCCAAGTCCTTGATCAAGTTTCTGAAGACTGCTCATGTACCCAGTGCAATTTCTGTTGACCAATTTGAGAACTGTGTTGCCCACCTGACCTATGACAATGGGTTAGGATTTTCTGATGCTGATTTGACCCCTGCCAAGAGGGATCATAACAGGGCCTTGCATGTTTCAATTGAATGCAGGGGCACTACCCTGTCACATGTACTGATAGACAATGGTTCCTCTTTGAATGTGTTGCCTAAGGAAGTCCTGAACAAGCTGAGTCCTGAAGATGCTGTGTTGAAGCCCAGTAACATTGTGGTGAAGGCTTTTGATGGTTCTAGAAGAGTAGTGCATGGGGAAATTGATCTTCCAATCAAAGTTGGCTCCCAGGTGTTTACTGCTACATTTTTTGTGATGGATATTCGTCCTTCGTACTCTTGTCTGCTTGGTCGTCCCTGGATCCATGGGGCAGGTGCTGTAACCTCTACATTACACCAAAAGTTGAGATATCCGGTGGATGGAAAGGTTGTTACTGTCTATGGAGAAGAAGAATACTTTGTCAGCCATGTAAACACTTTCAAGTATCTGGAAATGGAAGGTGAATACATTGAGACTCCGTGTCAGACATTTGAAGTGGTTCCCTGGGTTGTTAATGATTATGTAGCTCCTCCTGTTGCAAAGAAGGTTCCTGTGGTCACCAGAAAACTTCCAACAATGGCAATGGCCTCCCTCAATGATGCTAGAGCTGTGGTGGATGAAGGTGGTTGTACTATTTGGGGTCAGCTTCCTGATATTCCATACAAGTCTGACAAGTTTGGTTTGGGTTTCACTGCAGAGTCCCAGAAGGCTGTTCGTCGTGCTCGTGCTGTTCGTATAACCAATCAAGGGGTTATGAAAGATCAAATCAATGTTGTGGGAGATCAAGATGAAGACTACAACTTGGATACATGGATTTTTCCTACTGTGGGTGCTGGACTCAATAATTGGAAAGCTGAAGATGTTATCCCTATCTCCTTTAGTCAGGAGTAAATACTATTACTGTGTTATATTTTAAATTTGTAATTTCTTGAACAATAAAACTTTCAAGCCATGTGCCTTACCCGGGGCACAATGGTATGCTTGTTACGGGCTGTCATTTCATTTGCATACTTCATTCAATAAAATCAGTGGACGTTTCGTTTTCGTAAATATTGTGTTCCTTGTATTTCTTTTCTTTTATTTTTGTTTTATCAGCTATGTGTTCTTACACACATCCACATCACTAAAATGCAGATCCTCATCCACTCTGGATCCTGTTGACAACAGTTCTACTATTGCCAATTATAATTTCGAGAATCCGATCTATCAAACTGAAAACGGAAATGAGGACGATTGTGAAATACCTGTAGAGCTTGCTAGGTTGTTACAACAAGAAGAGAAAGCTATACAGCCACATGAAGAGCCAGTCGAAGTTGTGAATCTGGGAACTGAAGAAAACAGAAAAGAGGTCAAGATAGGGGCTGATTTAGAGGACAGTGTCAAGAGCAGGTTGATTCAGATGTTACGTGACTATGTGGAGATCTTTGCTTGGTCTTATGAAGATATGCCAGGGTTGGATACAGACATTGTGGTTCACCGTTTACCAGTGAAAGAAGATTGTCGTCCGAAGAAGCAGAAAGTTCGTCGTATGCGTCCTGAAATGTCAGAAAAGATCAAGGAAGAGGTAATGAAATAGTTCAATGCAGGGTTCTTAGCAGTGACTTCTTATCCTCAGTGGGTCGCAAATGTGGTACCAGTTCCTAAGAAAGATGGTAAGGTACGTATGTGTGTAGACTACAGAGATTTGAACAAGGCTAGCCCTAAAGATGACTTTCCACTCCCTCATATTGATATTCTGGTAGACAACACTGCTCAGCATAAGGTATTCTCTTTTATGGATGGTTTCTCTGGTTACAATCAGATCAAGATGGCACCTGAAGATATGGAGAAGACAACATTTGTGACACAGTGGGGCACCTTTTGCTATAAGGTAATGCCATTTGGTTTGAAGAATGCAGGGGCAACATATCAGCGTGCTATGGTGGCTTTGTTTCATGATATGATTCATCATGAGATAGAGGTATATGTAGATGATATGATAGCCAGGTCTCAGAATGAAGAGCAACATCTTGATCATCTGCACAAGTTGTTTGAGAGGTTGAAGAAATACAAGTTGAGGTTGAACCCAAACAAGTGTACTTTTGGAGTTAGATCTGGTAAACTCCTGGGTTTCATTGTCAGTGGAAAAGGTATTGAAGTGGATCCTGCAAAAGTAAAAGCTATACGAGAGATGCCAGCTCCCCGTACTGAGAAGGAGGTTAGAGGTTTCTTGGGACGATTGAACTACATTGCAAGATTTATTTCCCAATTAACTACCATCTGTGAGCCAATCTTCAAGTTGTTGAAGAAAGATCAGGTGATGGAATGGAATAATGAGTGCCAGACTGCCTTTGATGAAATCAAGAGATATCTGTTAGAACCTCCAATTTTGATGCCACCAGTTGATGGAAGACCCTTGATTATGTACTTAACAGTGTTAGACAACTCAATGGAGTGTGTGTTGGGGCAACATGACGAGTCTGGTCGAAAAGAGCAGGCAATATACTACCTTAGCAAAAAGTTTACCGACTGTGAAACAAGATACTCACTGCTCGAGAAAACTTGCTGCGCTTTGGCATGGGCTGCTCGCCGACTAAGACAGTATATGTTTACCCATACTACCTTGTTGATTTCAAAGATGGATCCAATTAAGTACATATTTGAGAAACCTGCTCTCTCCGGAAGAATTGCAAGATGGCAAATGATCTTAACAGAATATGACATACATTATACTACTCAGAAGGCCATCAAAGGAAGTGTTGTTGCTGATCATTTGGCTCATCAAGCAGTAGATGATTACCAGTCAATGAGTTTTGAGTTCCCTGATGAAGACATCATGATTATTACCAAAGAACCTGGACAATATGACGGACCTGAACAAGGATCCCGATGGACTATGGTTTTTGATGGTGCCTCCAATGCACTTTGTAATGGTGTTGGTGCTGTGATTAGTTCCCCTGAAGGTTGTCATACCCCGATTACTTCCAGACTTTGTTTCTATTGTACCAATAACATGGCTGAGTATGAGGCATGTATCCTGGGTATTAAAGCTGCTATTGATATGAAGATTCAGTTCCTTGATGTGTATGGAGATTCAGCCCTGGTAGTAAGTCAAATTAAAGGAGATTGGGATACCAAGCATGATAATCTCATTCCTTACAGAGAGCATGTGTTGTCTTTGATCCCACATTTCAAAGAGATTACCTTTGGACACATTCCACGAAGAGAGAATCAGTTGGCAGATGCATTAGCTACCATGGCATCTATGTTTGAGATCAGCTGGGATGATGAAGCTCCCAAAATTACCATTGATAGATTTGAGAAGCCTGCGTACTGCAATAAGATTGACACTAAAGGGGTAGAGGAGAAGCCTTGGTTCTATGAAGTAAAAAGATATCTTGAAGCTCAGGAGTTCCCTGAAGGGGCATCTGTCAAAGATAGGAAATTTCTGAGAAGGTTTTCTGCTAAGTTCTTTTTGAGTAATGGGATTCTGTACAAGCGCAATCAAGATTCAACTATGCTTCGTTGTGTGGATAAGAAGGAAGCAACTGAGATTATGGAAGATATGCATGATGGGATCTTTGGCACTCATTCTAGTGGTCATACTATGGCAAAGAAGATATTGAGAGCAGGTTACTATTGGTCTACCATGGAAGCTGATTGCTATCAACACTCCAGAACTTGTCACAAGTGTCAAATTTATGCTGATAAAGTCCATGTACCTCCATCACCCTTGAATGTGTTGACTGCTCCTTGGCCCTTTGCCATGTGGGGCATTGATATGATTGGTGAGATCAAGCCTACTGCTTCTAATGGGCATCATTTCATCCTGGTTGCTATTGATTACTTCACGAAGTGGGTAGAGGCAGCTTCATTTGCATCTGTTACCAAGAATGTTGTGGCTCGGTTCATTAAGAATAATCTCATATGTAGGTATGGCATCCCTGAAAGGATTATCACTGACAATGGCTCTAATCTGAACAACACTATGATTACTGATCTCTGCACGCAGTTCAAGATTAAGCATCACAACTCTTCTCCGTATCGTCCAAAGATGAATGGGGCAGTTGAAGCTGCTAATAAGAACATTAAGAAGATTGTACAGAAGATGACTGTTACTTACAAGTATTGGCATGAGATGTTATCGTTTGCTCTTCATGGTTATCGTACTACAATACGCACTTCAACAGGGGCAACCCCATTCTCCTTAGTCTATGGTATGGAAGCAGTTCTGCCCATTGAAGTTCAGATTCCCTCCTTAAGAATTATGAAGGATGCAGGCTTGGATGAAGATGAGTGGATTCAGACTCGACTTGACCAGATAAATTTGATTGATGAGAAGAGGTTAGCAGCAGTTTGTCATGGCCAGATGTACCAGAAACGAATGATCAAAGCTTTTAATAAGAAAGTTAAGCCAAAGGTATATCAGGCTGGTGACTTGGTAATCAAGCGTATCATATTACCACAGGGTGATCCTAGGGGCAAGTGGACTCCAACATATGAAGGACCATTTGTAGTCAAGACAGTGTTCTCAGGAGGTGCCATGATACTCACTACAATGGATGGTGAAGACTTCCCACAGCCTGTAAACGCAGACATAGTTAAAAAATACTACGCATAAAAAGAGACCCGCTAGGTTGACATGCCTAGGCAAAAATAAGGGCATCCCAGCAAACCAAAAGGGTTTGGGCAAAAATTAGGGATATATATAAAAAGATGTACACCCGGCAAGCCGAAAACCTGAAAAGGCGGCTTGGGCAAAAAAGGGTATCCCGATGGATTGAAAACCTGAAAGGGCAATCCAGGCAAAAGTTAGGGATTAAAGCGTATGACTATGTCTCGTTTGGATCACCCATGAAACTGCAACCAGTTGTACTACTTACTCAAGTTCGAACAGATAAAGCTCAATCCAATCATTTTCGTCTGAACAAGCAGAAGATGAGATACTTGAAGATAATGGCAATAGTAGAATTGAAACTCAATAGGATCATTTCCCACATAGCTGATTTTCTTTGTAAAAACTTTATGACAAAATCCTCTTACTAGGGTTTATGTCTCCTTGTACAAACTTACCTGTGTATGGGTCACTTTTTGATATAAATAAATTCCATCTTTTGAATCCAGATTTACTTTTACCCTATTTACATAAGCGAAACGTCCATTGGTTGTGTTTGAATGTATGTATGCTTTTGAATATGATTGATGTTTACCAGAAATGCATGAAAATGCAGTAATAGTATTTACTAAGGACGAACGAGGGAAGGATTTCAACGAAGCTTCACCAGGTTCATCTTTACAAGACAGTTACAAACCCTCAGTAGGACGAATCCATCTTCATAAAGTCCCATCTCCCCCGGAATTTATATCCATCTCTTGTATCCTCATACGGATATACGGGAATTTACTTTCCTATAAGGGTACGACGAACGAAGACGAGAGGTTATATCTGCCCTACTATCAAACGAAGACGGGACGTGATATATACCTTATTATCCCCAGCATCCGGGAGGTTATATATACCTTGCTATCCCCAGCAGACGGAAGGTTATGTATAATATATTCTTCAACAATGAATCGGGATTTATTTTCCCTGGCCAGCAGTTGTTATACAAAGACATCCAGACGCTTCCGGCAGTATCATATCATACATACATCATTTACATCATACCATAACATACATATCTATAAATGCATAATACATTTACTTAGGTGCATTATACTATGCACGCATACATATAACATAAACTAACATTCTCCTTGCAGGATAATTACAGCATCAACAATTTTCAACAGGTCAGAAATGATCCATACACTACTCAAGATGTCCTCGAATAGCAGGCAAACGGTCCGTAAAAAGATCCATTCCCTGGTTCAAGACATCTTTCAGAAGAACAAATCCTGACGTTCTTTTGATCCTTAAGAGCAAATCCTGACGCTCTTTTGGCCTCTTGTTCAAGATACATCTCTCAGAAGAATAAATCCTGACGTTCTTTTGATCCTTAAGAGCAAATCCTGACGCTCTTTTGGCCCATTATTCAAGATACATTTTTCATAAGAACAAATCCTGACGTTCTTTTGATCCTTGAGAGCAAATCCTGACGCTCTTTTGGCCCATTATTCAAGATACATTTTTCAGAAGAACAAATCCTGACGTTCTTTTGATCCTTAAGAACAAATCCTGACGTTCTTTTGACCCTTGGAGAATAGGCAAATGGTCTGTACAAAGATCCATTCCCTAATCCAAAATACTTCCAGAAGAGATAATCATCACAAGATTTATTTCTAGTGGACCATCCAACAACTTAAATCATGTTGCATAAATGATTCAGAGACGGCCTATACAAAGACCTAGTACTGATATCCAGTATCAACATAAAGACATCATCATATTCTGATACTTTAGATGGCATCTCTAAGCCCATCCCCAGTTCTTCCAAGTGACATCTTTAAGCCCACTCAAGCATATACAACCAAACATCAATATCATGCTATGCACTGGTGAGTGCAAATTTTTGGGCTTTTGTGTTCAATCCCCTTCAACCTTCCAGGTCACGACTGGCAAGCATACCAATCTAACCCCTCAGGTTTCAGAAAATTGAACAGGGGCAGCTGTTGCACCCCAAAATTTGCCCTCACAATACAAGACTTTGTGTTCTAAGAAAGTTCACAAGGTTCACAAATTTCTCAACACTTTCAAGACCTTCCCTGAGGTTCATGAAGTCTACAAGTTACTTTATGAAGGTTCACAAGGTTCACAAGTTTTTCAATGTTTATATAACCTTTCATGAGGTTCATGAAGTCTACAAGTTACTTCTTGAAGGTTCATAAGGTTCACAAGATTCACAATGATTACAAAGCTTTCCTGAGGTTCATGAGGTCTACAAAATCACTTCATGAGGTTAACAAGGTTCACAAGCTTCACAATACCTCCCATGAGGTTCACAAGACATTTTATGATGGTTCACAAGGTTCACAAAGTTCACAATTGATCAGAAGAGTTGACAATTCCCTCAGACAATGCACCTCCTAAGCAGTGCATCCAGAACTAGGGTTTTGACTTTAATCAGGCTAAATGAACTTCCAAGACCTCAAATGAGCTTCATAACATCTTATATGTGTATAAGAACCCCCATGACAAGTTTCAAGACTTTTCTCAAAAGTTTGCTCAGTCAGATGATCAGATAAGTCAAAATCAGTCAATGCAGTTAAAAAGTCAAACTGAGGTCAACTGTGGTCAAACCAAAGTCAAACTTCATGATTTTTTGCCAACATCAAGTATATGAAGTAAAATTCATCATTTGATCAAGGGTTTATCATGATTCATCAAGGAGATTCCAGATCCTCAAGAATCAGGAGTTTCTAAATTAGGGTTTCCTCAGTAAAAGTCAACTGAACTTTGACCAGCCATAACTTTCACATACTTCATCACCAAGTCTCCACTCAAAGCTCATTTTGAAGGAAATTGAATTCTCTACAACTTTGTGTCTCACAAGCCAAGCCCAAAAATGCTTCATTTGGAAGGTATGAGCTAAGACATTATAGGTCATTTCAAAAGTCAACAAAAAGTCAACAACTTCAAAAGGGCATAACTTGATATTGGTAAATGATATGGACATGAAACCAGTGGGGTTGTTTAGAGGACTCTTCAAGCTTTCCAAAACGACCCAAATGATTTAAAATCAGAATTTTTATTATTTTGATTTAATTCATAAAAAATCATTTTAAATAAATATAAAATATGAAAATATATTATTTAATGGAGATTTGGTTTCTAGAACATCTTAAATGATGATTGAAGTTGAAAGGGAAGGAAATCATGAGATTGATCCAAAAATAGCAAGCCTTCATGCACAAATATTTGACTTTTAAGACATGATCAATTTCAATCTTTTTGAATCAAATTCTCCATACAACCATTCAATTTTTCTGACCTAAATGATCCTCCTATGAGTACTAAACATAACCTAATCATAAAGACACGAATTGGCTGCCTCTAAGTGTAAGTTCAAAATTTCAAAAAACCATACCAAACTTCAAAATCGGATTCCTTCATACAAGGTGTTTTAAGGTAAAATAAGGACATAGCTAGGTTCCTTGATTATCATTGAGTGAAAACAGATCATCATATTGCCTCATAACATCACATATTGCCAAACCCGATTCAAATTTTCTCCACATTTTTTTATTTTTCGTTCTCAAACATTTATGAATTATTAATAAGTTTTGTTTAATGATTTATGCTTTGTGAAGGTTTGTGATGAATTCTGGGCAGGTTAATTGAAGAAAACATGGCTGAATTGTGTGTTGCCATTCTAGGGTTCTTGACCTTCAAATTAGGGTTTTGCGTTTAAGTGAATATAAACGAATTCTAAGACCGTGGACCAATTCCAAATGATCTCTGGACCTTGTTTGCATCTTTAATTTAATGAAATCATACTGTTTCGATGGTGTTTCAGTTTCGTAGGTTTCGGGTTTTGAAAATTTCGCAGGAAATTTCGTAAATGATTTTGCAGGTGATTACGCAGGTCTGGAGGTAGAAGAAGGTCCTCCCGCGCGTTTGAGAATTCAAATATTAATGAAAATATTTTATGTTTAATTGTTGGTTTGTTTGTCACACGCGCGCTTGTGTCTCAGTGGTAAGGCTGGTAGGCATATTGGGTGATGGCATGAGTTCGAATCTGGCTTGTACCACTATTTTTTTCTATTTTTTCAGGATAACAAGGAGATTTAATATATTATGTTGTGTTATCATCATACTACCAGAAGGGCTCTCCCAGCCAGGCGGATAAGCGTGCGTGTGAATGATCAAAGGTCCTGGGTTCAACACCACCCCAGGCCTTTTTGCTTCTTGATTTTTCTTGGTTTTTTCAGGCAAAGAACAAAACAAATTAAACCTCCTTCATTGTTGCCTGCGTGTGGGCTGGCCTGGTGGTAGGACTTGCTGCTTGTGAGCCTGGTGACCTGGGTTCAAATCCCAGCCAGGTTTGTTTTAGCATTTTATTCTATTTTTTTTGTTTTATTTAATTTTATTTAATTTAAGTTTTGTCCATAATCATATATTATAAAAAAAATAATCTTATAAAATGTTTATTCAATATTTTCTAATGTTCATAAATTATTTTGTAATTCAAAAATTATTTTTTTATTATGTATGTAAATGTAATATATGTATAATTAAGTTAAAAACTCTAAAAATATTTTTTCTAAACAAAACCCTAATTTTGTGAAAACCTAATTTTATTTTCTAAATAATTTTTACTTTCTAATTCTTTATATAATTATAATGTATATATTTATTTAATATAATTTTTGTAAATGTAATAATTAATAAAATTAAATTTTGTAAATATGATTAATTTTTGTGAGTATGATATTTAAAACCTATTTTCTTCATATAATGTATAAATATCTTTTAATAAATAATTGTTTAGAAATAAATTGAATTTATAATAATTAAATTTTGTAATTATAATACATTTAAAAATAATTTAATAATTTGTAAATATAATTGCCTATATTAAAAAATTGTTAATCTTTTATTCTTATAATATTTTGGCTAATTTTATTTATTTTAATTATTGTTACTAACCATGTTATTATTTATTATTTTTGCTTCATTAATCTTATATATTTTATTATTATTATTATTTCACTAACTTTATTTATTTTTTTAATATTTTTACTAACTCTATTTTTAATTATTATTATTACTAACCCCTATTTATTTATTATTGCTTATTTATTTATTTTTGCTTATTATTTATATTTTGCTTTTATATTTTGCTATTTATTTTTAATTTGCCTATTATTATAATTATGTAATTGCTCCTGGATGTAAATTTTTTGTAAATATTTAATTTTAATTTTTATGGTTAGTAATTTAGGGAGTGCAAAACATGTATTCTATTTAAAATAAATTTAGATCACTTTAATTAAAGATAAATAATATTGAACATTCACACACGTAAGTCGATTTTTAATCGCCATCTCACATTTCTAAGGCTATCCCTCAATGTTGCCTACTCACAAAGGTCAAGTGGGGTGTATAAAGCAAGTCCCTTAAAAGAAAATCATCAAGTCCCTAATGGTTTCCTTTAAAGATCAAGTCCCTTTTCGAATAATGATGATAGTCCCTCCTAAATGCTTAATACACCCCACAGTTGCCTTCATAAACAAATGACCCTCACTTGTCCCTAACATCCAAGGTAATGACTACCTATTCCTTAATAATAGGGATAGTTTTACCATTTAAAGGATAAAGAACAGAAAAGACTTAAACTTTAGGGTAGGTACCTCCTAGTTGCTTGCTCACTTTATTCAAATTTTTCAAACACTTAACAAATTTCAAACAAATTTTCAAAAAAACAAGTTTTTACGCATCCGTACATGGATCATTATTAACTCATATGAAAATTTTCTATTCACACACTTCACATTTTCAAAAACAATTCAAAAGTGAGCTAAGTAACTAAGAGCCCATGGATAACCATGGATGTAAAGGGTGCTAACACCTTCCCTTTACATAACCTACCCCCCGGACCCAAAAATATCTCTTAAGGTCTTTCCTGTTCTTTTATACCCTTTCCTTTTGGATAAAATAAAAGTCGGTGGCGACTCTTGCTATCCGCAACATAACTAAAGTCAGTTCTCCCACCGTGTTACAGAACTGGCGACTCTGCTGGGGACTTAAATTTAAGAGGGGTACCCTTAGGAATTAAGATCACTTTAAATTGTTTGCCTTGTTTGCTTTATATTATCTTGTTGGGGTGCTCTTATGTGTGAAAGGTCCTAACCCGGATCTAGTGTACCTTAGGTAAATGGCAATAGACCAAGGAAACTGTACGACGTATATCGATACGGTTGATCTGGTGGCCATAGTTAGTGCGACTTCTTGGTTGGTGCTTATGTTCCTTAAGTCAAGTTGATGATAATATGAGGCTGCCATATGTTGTTAATGCACTAACTAACTTTTAGAACCCTAGTTATCCCATCTTGGCCTTTAGAAAGTAGTGAGGTAACCGGCTTTGGTGCAGACTGAAGTTGGTTGACACTCGATACTACGCTCATTGAGATCTTAAACTTGGAGGGTTTTGGTTGGCAAGTAAGTTGCCTTCTGAACAACCACCCTTGTGAAGGATCAATGATATTGAGATCCCTTAGAACCTGGTTACTTTTGTAGGACAGGATGAACCAACTAACTTCAGGGGAGGGTACTTACCTTTAAACCTCATGCAAGCCTTCAAACCTAGGGCTATGGTGTGACTTGTTTGTGTGTGCCACATGTTTGTGATTGAGCATAACATCATGACATCATCATGCATCATAAGCATAGCATTTTCACTAACCATTTCAAGGACCAAAGGATTTATCTTTGTTCTTTGTTGCAGGTCATGGCTTCTGCTCGTAGAAACACTATCAGGATCAACTTTGTGGGCATACCTGCCAAGCTTAAAGAGTTGGTTTCTCAAGTGTCTGATCATTCCCAGTTCATCAAGAGGCATGGCCACCTATTGGATCTAGTCATCTCAGGGTTCAATGAAGACATGATGAGTGTCCTGTTTCAGTTCTTTGATCCTAAGCACCATTGCTTCACATTCCCCGACTATCAGCTGGTTCCAACCATGGAAGAGTTCTCTAAACTTCTGGGTATACCTGTTCTTGATCAAAGACCATTCACAGGCTTGGAGAAGGAGCTTAAACCAGAAGTTATTGCTGCAGCTTTACATCTGAAGAAGTCTGACATTGTTCTAGAGACAAGAAGCGGAGTCAAGGGTATTCTTGCCAAGGTGTTGATAGAGAAAGCTCAGTTGTTCTTGAAGGCCATGAGCTATGATGCTTTTGAGGAGGTCTTAGCCTTGCTAATATATGGCTTAGTATTGTTCCCCAATCCAGATCAGTTCATAGATGTTCATGCCATCAACATTTTCCTGAGTCACAATCCAGTGCCTACTGTCGCTCCCGATAAATGGGACCAGGCCCAGATAAAGGTACAGACGCGAACGGTCGGCGAGAGGGACAATGAGAACACACAGCCGTGAACTCACTGGAGAATGAATAGAGTCGCCAGCTAGGCATTTTTATCCCGGAGGAAAGGCAATGCTGCATAGACCTAGAAAAGATGGATAAGACGGTTGCGAACCAGAGAGACTGAGAAAGGGGGTTGGTTACAACCTGGGAAGGTATTAGCACCCAGATTGTCCGCCGTACTCGACGGGATCCACGCTTAAAAGATTTGTGTTTCAAAGGGGTAGTGTCAGTGCAATTTGTGTATAAAAGAGCTGGAAAAGGATGTACAGGTGTCAGTGTAAAAGAAGTGAAGTGTGATATATACAGTGTCAGTGTAAGAACAGGAATAAGATGCTCAAGATCATGAGGCTAAAGAATGAAGCTAGAAGAGGGGAATATACAGAGACTTTTGTTCGATAATTGTTAAGTTATGCCTACGTATCCTCTCGTGCAATGAGGAAGTCAGAACACCGTAGTTCGACCCAAAGAGACTGAAAGATGAATTGACTTGTGAACTGCTTGCTTGCATATGCTCAAGTGTATGATCTGTCTGGCACAGATGCAAACTGTCTTGCATTAGACGGAAGAAGCTAGTTCTCGTTTATGAGTGAAGGTGATGAGAAAAGAATCCCGAAGGAGACGATTATTGTTTGTTTTTTGAGTTTTCAGTCTTTTATTGCTTTTGGATTTTTGTCATAAGTTAATGAGCTTAAGTCTAAACCAATGGGTTAGTAAACTCATCACATCTTCCCTCTGATTAGGGGTAATGAGAATACCTTAAGTGTGAAGTCAGATTCTCACACTTAATCACCTTTGATGTAGGATTAAGATCATTAACCTACTTGTGATTATTTAGATGTTTTTGTTGTTTTTGTTTAGTGTTAAGTAATGAGGTTAAGCCATAATCAAGGATTAAACAGACTCATTACATCATCCTAATAGAAGGATAATAGATGAGAATGTTTAAGCTGAGGAAAGCTCCTCAACTTAATCCATGATTAGGGATTAAACTCATGACAAAACAAGCCTTTGATTAAGTGGATTTTATTTAATGATATGATGATGAAATGAGTTTTATGATTTGTAAGACAACTTGAGGGGGACTTGTCCATTAACACTAGGGTTAGTCCTTCTTAACCAATTAAGGAAGAATTAGAACCCTAATGCAAGGCCCAAGTTACAAGTGTGATGTCTTGATGATTATTAAGTGAATTGATTAAGAGATTTAAACACATTAAGGGTTTAACACTTAGGATTAAAGTTATACACTCCATCCTAAGAGAAGGATGCAGGCATAAACTTAATCACAAAGCCTTAAAGCCTTTAGGGTTTAGTCCCGGATTATGAGGTGAGAAGAGGAGACTCAAAAGAGACACAAAGGTAAAACTAAGAGGGGAGACTAATAAAAACCCTAATCATTGTCATTCTTGGTTGTTCCTAAGGTTTATGAGGTTTGCAAGAACAATCTTCAATGGAACCACCAGGAAGCAGATGAAAGGATCAAGAGAAGCAAAGTGACTTGCTTCATTCAAGAAGTCAAGTCACTTGAGGAAAGAAAGTGGGAAGAAGAAGAGTGAGCAAGCTCAATCTTAAACACATACAAAAATGCAGCATGGATGCAAGAGAGAGATGAGAAGAAAGTTATTAGAAGTGAAGGCAAATTCACTTCCCAAAATCACTTACCACCTGAAAGGTTAGAAAAGTAAATGCAATGCAATGAAAAATGGGATGAGATGACATGATGCAAACCAAAACCAGAAGCATATACATGATGCTAATGATGCTATGAGATGCTACAAACATGAGGCAGCACATGGAAATGATCATACAAGTTCATGAATGCAGATGAAGCAAGTTAAGGCACATGAACATACATGAAAAGTTATGAAGTGCACATGGCATACAACATGGCAAATACATGATGCAATGATCAAACATGCTTTCAATATGTCTTATGATGTCAAATGAATCAAATGGAAGCATGGAATGTCATGGCAAGTCATGTTATGCAAGAGAATGCAAGATGAAGGCACATGGAAGCCCAAATTAGGGTTTATGACCAATGCAACCAACAAAAATCAAAATCAGAAGCAAACCCTAAGATAAAAAATTGAAAATGCCACTCAAAGGACCCCTAATCCTATACTAAACCAATGCCCAAAGGAGAGGTCTCAACTCCTAACCAATCTCAAGATATGATTTTTACAAGTTTTTTAGGGTTTTAGGGTTCCTAAACAAGAAAATTACCAAACAAATTGAAAATGAAAGATCAAATCATGGCCATTTAATCTCACAAACTACATGCTAAACACAATGCAATGCAAAAAGAATCAATGTCCAACTCTTCATGGATAGGCAGAAATGATTTTTTGAACTTTGGATCAAAATAATGCACAAAAATGATTTTAATTCAATGAAAAAATTCTCAAAATGCATCAAGATCAAAAAAGAAATTTGGTTTGAAGGTTGGACAATGTTTCTAAATGTCTTAGAACATTTCATGAATTTTTTTGGTGATTTTTAAATACCTAAAAGTATTTTTAATAAATTAATTTTCATTAATCAATTAAAAATAAACTTTTAAATATTTAAAAATACTTTTGTAATGCTAAAAATAAAAAATAAAAATATTTTTGTGTCATAAAAATTAATGAAACTCTTGAGAAAAAGTTTCATAATTTTTAAACAATTTTTACTATTTTAAATAAATTATGGAAGTTAAATGACAAAAAATGAAATAAAAATAAGATAAATGGAAAGACAACTGAATGGAGGGCTGGGATGGCTTCTGGGTTTGAAATGGTTGACCACGCGCGTGAATGAAGGGTCTAGATTGCTTCTGAGTTAATTAATTATGATTATTTTAATTAAACAAGATTAGGGCAAATGAATGAATCTGGACCATCCATGCGCGCGGGAAGTCAACAAAGTCAAGCCATCCAACGCACGAAATTCAAATGGAATTAATTACACTGATTAAACCCTAATGATTTTCAGGTGGACGGAGAAGACCTCCGGTCGTCTTCTCCGGTGGGAACCCCACCTGAAAATCCCCAGAAACCTCAAAACGCAACAAAAATGAAAACCAAACATACAGAAATGATCCCCATGACCCACTGAATCAAAACCCCATCACAAACCACATTTATATTCCCTCAAGTTCATGAATCGAAGCAAACATTTTTTAGGTCACAGAGTTTCAGAACGCAATTAAATCCTCATTTTCCCACCATTTTCAAAACTAAAGACATATACGTGATCAGGGGAGCATGAACAACAACTTAAGAACTTAAAAAATGATTTCTGGAAAAAATGTTCTTGAGCTACCTGAGTTTCGAAGCTTTCAATCCTGCAACTTTCTGACCTTCCCTCTTGATGCAATCCACTCCACTTGATCCCCTGATGATGCTTGAACGCTTAGAAGGAGTTTAAGTTAGCTGGTTAGGGAGTTTGCATAGCTTCTGCTCAAGCTCAGTTGAAAATGGTGATGGTGATCCAAGCTGTTTCAGGCCAATGTGAGTGGTTCTTTGTGATCAGGATGATGAGTGGAGAAGGTTTGTGGAGTTTGTTTGGGTGTTTTTGGCCTGCTGAGTGAGTTTCGAATGGTTTTGCTTCTGGGAGTGAAAATGGAGGAATGGTGTTTTTGCTTGATTCAGGCCTAAGTCTTGTTGGTTTTGGCTCAGTGAAGCAAGGTGAGTTGATCTATGAAAATGGTTTTTGTGTTTGTGTGTTGGGCAGAGAGTTTCGAAGAGAAATGCTTGGAGGGGTGATTTTGTGTATGTGATGGTCTTGTGTGTTTCAGCCTTGCTTGATGTGTGTTATGGCCAGCATTTGCTTTGCATAAAGAACTCCCATTGGTCAGGTGATGTGACCTGGCCTGCTGTGATTGGGATGTCTACTTTTGCAAAAAGTCCACTTTGTTGTAAGAGAGGCATGGGCTAAGTTCTAGCTTGGTACAAGAGGCATGGGCTGCGCAGCAAGGTGTGTGTGTGATGCTAGGAAGGTTCAGCAGCCAAGGCAACTAGTTGGTGAAGTGTGATGAGTGGTTTTGCAAGTTGGTTCCTCCTTGGTTCATATGGAAAGATCTTGTCCCACAAGCCATGCAACATGAGAAACTTTGGTTCAAATCTGACTTTTAGGTCACATAGAATGTTTATGTAGTGGTTAGACATGAATTAGAGGTTGCAAATGCCTTGGTACAAAGTTCTTGCAAGTTTCTCATTTGGTGCACATCTTGAAAATTAATGATTTTTGCCAACTTTGTCACACCATAACTTTTGATCCAAGAAGAATTAGATCATGTTCTTGTACTTTTTAAAAAGGGAAAAATGTATTCTACCACTTTCATGACCAAAGTTTTTTCATTTGAAACATTTTTGGATCAAAAAGCAAGGTTTGAAAAATGGCATAAAATGACATATTCTTGAAAAGTCAACCATGCCCTAAAAAGTCAACTTTGCAAAAACTTCAAATTCTTGAATTTTGTGAACTTCAATCTTCTTCCATGATCAAATAAAGATCATATACACTCAAAATGATGAAGATCACCCCTTGGTTGGGTCATTGGGGGCCTCATATGCCCTGATTTTGCACTGACTTGTCTGAAAAGTCAACTCTTGATCAGATGACTTCCCCATGGAATTTCTTCATGAAAATTGATATGCATACTCCCTATACCATATAGACACCAATGGAAACAAGAATGACCAAAAAATTTGGAGTTATGGCCTCTGAAACCAAAACCCTAATTTTAGGTCAACTGTGCAGTCAAACTTGGCTCTGCATCCATACCAACCCCAGTTCTTGTGATTCTCTTGCATTTTTGGCTTTGGGAGGATGTAATATGATATAAGAACACACATGGATACCTTTGAAGTGATTGTTGACCTTTGGAGTGGCTCAAGAAGCTCTGGGATTGCTCAGATCACAAACTCTAGGTGCAGATGACTTAGAAACTATGCAGTGAACCAAAAATGTAATATGAGGTAATATGATTGTGTTTATGCATATGAAATGATCACAAGCCATGGTGTGAATGGGTGAGGGCAAAAATGTAAAGTGAGGACGACCGTCGAGCAGAGGACGACTGCTGGGTAAAGAGCAATGACGGGGACGGCCGACATGCTGGGGATAAAAGGTAAAGCCAAGACGGGGACGGCCGACTAGCTGGGAAAAATAAGAAAATATGATGGGGATGGCCATCAAGATAAAGTTGTAAAATTTTCTGGGGATCAATGAAACATGACGGGGACGGCCATCAAGTTCATAAAGCAAGGTAACCGACGATGGGGACGGCCATCGAGCTAAAAGAAAAGGAAAAGGGACCACGACGGGGACGGCCATCGGGTTAAAGAATAAATGAAAAAAACAGATGATGGGGTACGACCATCAAAGGTGAAGGACGATCACCTAGCAGGGGACGGCTGCTCTGTTGGGGAATAAAAGAATTATGATGGGGACGGCCATCAAAGGTGGAGGACGACCACCTGGCAGGGTACGGCTGCCGAAAATATCAACGATGGGGACGGCCATCGGATGAGCATGATGGAGGACGGCCATCAAGAGGTGGAGGACGACCACCTAGCAGGGGACGGCTGCTCTCAGGGTTTATCACGACATAGGACGAATGCCAGATAACCGAAATCAACAATGGGGACGGCCATTGGATAAAATGATGAAGGACGATCATCAAGAGGTGGAGGACGACCACCTAGCAGGGGACGGCTGCTAAAAATCAACGATGGGGACGGCCATCGGATGAGCATGATGGAGGACGACCATCAAGAGGTGGAGGACGACCACCTAGCAGGGTACGGCTGCTCTCAGGTTTTATCATAACACAGGACGAGTGTCAGATAAAGAAGAAAATTGCTTTGTTGGTGATCTACTGGGGAAAAGTAAACACGGACGAGTATTTACATCCAAGAAACAGAAGGTACAAGTGTTTGGTATTGTGTATAGATTAAAGATGCGGACGAGCATCCCTAAGACTACGATACGGACGAGTATCGGGTAGAAACAAATACTGACACGTGTTCAAAGATGATGATACGGACGAGTATCAACTGGTTAACAAGGAACACGGACGAGTGCTGAATCTGAAGGGACTCTTCTGGGGAATAGTAGACACAGGCGAGTATCTATACAAAAGTGTTTGACACGGTGTATGGATTAAAGATGCGGACGAGCATCCTTAAGACTATGATACGGACGAGTATCATGTAGAAACAAACACTGGACGCATGTTCAGAGATGATGGTACGGACGAGTACCAACGGGTTAACAAAGAACAAGGACCAAAGTCGAATCTGTGGGGATATGAATGGTATATACAAGATACGGACGAGTATCTGTATGAGTGTAACATGAGTAACGAGTATGAGTATTGTATAGATGAGTATTTAATTGCTGGGGAGGGTGACACGGACGAGTGTCGAGAGAGAAAAGTATAATAATATCAACAAGTATATGGGTTGTAAAAGTGTAGGCGACTGCGCTGGGGAAATGATGACACGGACGGGTGTCAAGGAGTATCTGTAGTGCGGGTGATCTTGTTTGTAAAGAGCGTTCAGGTGACTTTACTGGGGAAGTGATGACACGGACGGGTGTCCAAAATGAGTGTATACTGGTGTTTGTGATTGAGAGGCAGCTGTTTTTTTTTTTTTTTTTTTTTTTTTTGCTGGGGACTCTGGTGAGATTTTTCTGTACGTTGATAAACTGTCATTATTCACAAGTGCTGATTCAAAACATGGCTTATGATTATGCTATATGTTTGTTTTTGCCGTAATGCTCCGTGTTAAAACGGAATGCTACGCTTTGTGGGTGAATATGATGCAAATGCTATGATTATGCAAAGATACCAAACCGGGATCCGGGTCCCGTTGTTGCGAAGATCTTCGATCGATCCGTTTGAAGTAGACATCCCAGCTGGGGATGAGATCATTGGTAGATCCAACAAGATGATATTTGCTTGGGGATACGGGTCACTGATAGACCTATCCTAATAAATGAGAGACCCAACTGGGGTTTGTAGAAGCTTTCTTCACTCTGTTGTGAGTTCTTCATACGTTGCTCTTCTGGATAAAGGCTGGAACTCTGTGGGGAGATAGCTCTCTAACTTTTATACTCGGCTGAGGGCGAGATGGCAACTCGGCTGGGGAGAAAAAGAGGAATCACTGAAAGACCTCCCTAGAAATTCTGTTACAGTAGCTTCTTGACTCAGCCGGGGATATGGGCATCTCCTGTGATACCTGCCCATTCTGATGGGGATCAGTAATAAGTGGCCAACTCAGCTGGGAGGGGTCATGAAAGGCAACTCAGCTGGGGAGAGAGCACTTCGGGTGCTAAAATTGAGTGTTGATTTGCCAGCTTGCTGGGATAAAGTTTTCATGCCCCAAGTTGCGTTCTGGATACCTGCAATCCTGAAAAAGATAGAAAAACGCACAAGATAATCTCGAGGTATCCCTTACTGGATTCCGTCATAGGAGTTAGGATACTTCTGAGAGTAAGCATGTTTCCTGCAAGCATGTTTTTATTTGAAGATAAACATCTGTATTCTTATGCAATCAGTTTTTTCTTTTAAGACATCAGACATTTTTTGCAAATAAAATGTACAAAACGAGACATGACTGAAAATCTGATTTTATTAACTCATATGCCCTGAATTGGCGAGATACAGTCAAAGGAACATATCCCCTGAAATGAGGAGATTGTTACAAATTGAGAAACAAAATGTTGGCAATGTTGATGGCGCTTTGAGGAGCTTCCTCTTCACTATGACTCGTATGACTTTTGACGTTCTTCTCATCTTGCTTTCTGAAGAATGTTGATTCTGATTGAAGCTTGATCTTTTCGAAGCTTACCAAGTTGTAGATGATACAGACGAATTCAGAATGCAGTTGTTCGCTTATTCCCTTATTTTACATGGATCGCCCTTCCGGGTTTTCAATCCATCGGGATACCCATTTTTGCCTGAGCTGTCCAATGCGGCTTTTCAACTCAGCGGGTGTACATTTTTATCTATTTTCCCTTAATTTGCCTGAGTCTTTTGTTCTGTTTTTGACTCGCCGGGATGCCCTATTTTTGCCTGGACTTACATTCTGTTTTTATGTCCAGCGGGTCATTTTTATGCGAAGTATTTTTTAACTGCGTCTGAATTCACAGGGGACGGGAAGTCCTCACCATCCATGGTGCTGAGCATCAGTGCTCCACCGGAGAAAACTTTCTTTACCACGAATGGTCCTTCATAGTTTGGAGTCCACTTGCCCCTGTGGTCTGTATGAGGAGGGAGGATTCTTTTCAGCACAAGATCTCCTACTTGGTAATCTCGATGCCTGACTTTCTGATCGAAGGCTTTCTTCATTCTCTTCTGATATAACTGCCCATGACAGATTGCAGCCAATCTCTTCTCTTCAATCAGACTCAGTTGTTCGTATCGGGACCTAACCCATTCTGCTTCACTCAGTTTAACATCCATTAGTACCCGCAGGGAGGGTAATTCAACTTCAACAGGTAGGACTGCTTCCATACCATACACAAGTTGATACGGTGTTGCCCCAGTGGACGTTCTGATTGACGTGCGGTACCCATGCAAGGCAAAAGGTAGCATTTCATGCCAATCTTTGTAGGTAACTACCATCTTCTGCACAATCTTCTTGATATTCTTATTTGCTGCCTCAACAGCGCCATTCATCTTTGGCCTGTAAGGAGAAGAATTGTGATGTTGAATCTTGAAGTCCCGGCACAGCTCTGCCATCATTTTGTTGTTTAAGTTGGAACCATTATCAGTAATGATTCGCTCGGGCACTCCGTATCGACAGATGATATCTCTTTTCAGAAATCTGGCTACCACTTGTCTTGTGACGTTTGCATATGAGGCTGCTTCAACCCACTTGGTGAAATAGTCAATGGCGACCAGGATGAATCTGTGGCCGTTTGAAGCAGTCGGTTCAATCTTGCCGATCATGTCAATGCCCCACATAGCAAAGGGCCATGGTGAAGACATGATGTTCAAAGGATTGGGAGGCACATGCACCTTGTCTGCATAAATCTGGCATTTATGGCATTTTCTGGCGTAGGCACAACAGTCGGCATCCATCGTGATCCAGTAATAACCTGATCTTAGCAACTTTTTAGCCATGGCATGCCCTCCAGCATGGGTACCAAAGGATCCCTCGTGCACTTCATGCATTAACAACTCCGCTTCTGTCTTATCAACACATCTGAGGAGTACCATATCAAAGTTCCTTTTGTATAAAGACCCATCAGTGTTCAGAAAGAAACTACCAGCAAGCCTTCTCAAAGTCTTCTTATCATTGGAAGATGCCCCGGGTGGGTATGTTTGATCCTCCAAGAAGCATTTAATGTCATGTAACCAAGGCTTATCATCTTTAACAACATCTGCTGCGAACACATATGCTGGTCTGTCGAGTCTGGATACTGAAATCTGAGGTACAAAGTTAGCAGCTTGAACTTTGATCATGGATGAAATGGTAGCAAGAGCATCTGCAAACTGATTCTCGTCCCGAGGGATATACTCAAGCTTGACTGTTGTAAAGAAAGTCAACAACCTCCTTGTATAATCCCTGTAAGGTATCAGATGATCCTGGTGGGTGTACCATTTGCCGTTGGTTTGATTGATTACCAGAGCTGAATCTCCGAATACGGTCAACGTCTTGATCCTGAGGTCAATGGCTTCCTCAAGACCCATAATGCAAGCTTCGTATTCAGCTTCGTTGTTAGTGCAGTTGAAAGTGAGTTTTGCTGAGAAAGGCATGTGAACTCCCTTAGGTGTAATGAGTACCGCACCAACACCACGACCATTCATGTTAACAGCCCCATCAAACATCATAGTCCATTCTTCTTCCGGGTCAGGCCCTTCAGTGTGAACAGGCTCTTCATGATCTTTTGCTTTTATGAACATGATGTCTTCATCAGGGAAGTCAAATCTCATAGGCTGGTAATCATCGATAGGTTGCTCAGCAAGATATTCAGACAATACACTGCCCTTGATGGCTTTCTGAGATGTGTATTGAATATCATATTCAGTAAGGATCATCTGCCATCTTGCAACCCGTCCGGTAAGAGCTGGCTTCTCGAAAATGTACTTGACTGGGTCCATTTTTGAGATCAATAAAGTAGTGTGGGCCAACATATACTGTCTCAGTCGGCGAGCAGCCCACGCTAAAGCACAACAAGTTTTCTCGAGCAGTGAATAACGTTGTTCAGAGTCGGTAAACTTTTTGCTTAGGTAGTATATTGCATACTCTTTTCGACCAGACTTGTCATGCAGGCCCAACACACACCCCATTGACTCTTCTAATACTGTCAAGTACATGATTAGAGGTCTTCCTTCAACTGGAGGCATAAGGATTGGAGGTTCTTGTAAGTATTCCTTGATTTTGTCAAAAGCCTTCTGGCAGTCTTCGTTCCACCTGACCGTCTGTTCTTTTCCCAACAACTTGAACAAGGGTTCACAGGTTGCTGTAAGGTGAGATATGAACCGTGAAATGTAGTTCAATCGACCTAAGAACCCTCGAACTTCTTTCTCAGTTTTTGGTGCAGGCATCTCTTGAATAGCTTTGACTTTATCTGGGTTGACTTCAATCCCTTTCTCGCTTACAATAAATCCCAGCAGCTTACCAGATCTCACCCCGAATGTGCACTTGTTGGGGTTCAGCTTTAATTGGTACTTCCTCAGACGCTTGAATAACTTCAGTAGATTCACCAGGTGATCTTCCTCTGTAAGGGACTTGGCAATCATGTCATCCACGTAACATTCTATTTCTTTATGGATCATATCATGGAATAATGTCACCATAGCCCGTTGATATGTTGCGCCAGCATTCTTCAGTCCGAATGGCATCACTTTGTAACAGAACGTGCCCCAGGGTGTGATGAACGTTGTCTTCTCCATGTCTTCAGGTGACATCTTAATCTGATTGTATCCTGAAAATCCATCCATGAAGGAGAATACCGAGAACTGAGCCGTATTATCCACCAATACATCAATGTGAGGTAAAGGAAAATCATCTTTCGGGCTGGCTCTGTTCAGATCCCGGTAGTCAACACACATTCTTACTTTGCCGTCTTTCTTAGGCACAGGTACTATATTAGCAACCCAAGGTGGATAGCTAGTTACGGCAAGGAACCCGGCGTCCCATTGCTTTTGTACCTCTTCCTTGATTTTCATTGCCATGTCCGGACGAGTACGGCGCAGTTTCTGTTTGACCGGAGGGCATTCTTCCCTCAAAGGCAGCTTGTGCACAACAATGTCGGTGTCTAACCCTGGCATATCTTGATAAGACCAAGAGAACACGTCCACATATTCTTGAAGCAGGTCAATCAGTTGTCTCTTCACTGAGTCTTGCAGGCAGGCCCCGATTTTAACTTCTTTCACGTCTTCATCTGTACCAAGATTAATCACTTCAACCTCCTCCTGATGAGGAGTAATAACCTTTTCTTCTTGTCTTAACAACCTGGATAGCTCTTCAGGAAGCTCATACTCTTCTTCAACCCCTTCATCGGCTTGATTGATTGGATTGTCAAAGTCATACGAAGTCATAGCCGTGCTGTTGTCGGTGCTGTCTGGAAGGCACACTCTGCAAGGGTTCAGTTGGTTCATTTTAGTGATTGATTTTAATCTTGCTTAAAAAAGTGAAATAAAGTTGTCATTTTGAAAACACTGCCATTTATTTTTTGTACAAAAAGAAATGGAAAAACAGTGAGCGGAAAAGAAAAAGACTCGTTTGCAAAAAGATGTCTGATATTTCATTGATTAATCTTGTTTGCACAAAAAGTACAGATGGCCCGATTACAAAATGAGTCTTGTCATCTTGGGCAAGATGCAAGACTTTGATGCATGCTATAAAAATACAGGAAATAATAATTACTCTGCATGAGTAACTCTTATAATTTCCTGGGAAGACCAGTTTGAGATACTGCTCCCCGGGATCTTTGGACGAATCCAGCTTTCCAGGTTGCGTTCTTCTTCCAGCTCGTCTTCCAGACAGTTGACAGCATCAGGGGTGAGCATCCCTCCACTCACAAAGTTGGGCTCTTTCGCAGCCTCTGCTTGATCTTGTTGAGTTGGTTTGTAACCCAACCCAAATCTGTCCTCCTTCTTCTCCACCGATAGCAGTTTGCCCCAGCCTTGGGCGTTTCCTCCCTCAACAACCTCCCAGGCTTGTTGGTATGATGATATTGAAGTACCAGGCACAACAGATGTTTCATTGATGTTCAAAGCTTCAAAACCCTGGCTCATTGTTTCATGGATCTCCCCATCCATCTCAATATACTTATAGGTAGCCAGGTGGCTGACAAAAATGTCCTCTTCTCCACAGATTGTAACGATTTGACCCTCCCACTCATATTTCAACTTCTGGTGAAGGGTAGAGGTCACGGCGCCAGCGGCGTGAATCCATGGCCTACCCAATAGACAGCTGTAGGCAGGCTGTATATCCATCACGTAGAAGGTCGTTTTGAAGGTCTGCGGGCCAATCGTTATGGGCAATTCAATTTCTCCCAGAACCGATCTCTTTGAACCATCAAAGGCTCTCACCACCAGGTTGCTAGGTCTCAATGCCAATCCATCATATTCTAGCTTCACCAGGGCCTTTTTAGGTAAGACATTGAGGGATGACCCTGTGTCTACCAGCACATGGGAAAGGACAGCACCTTTACATTCCATGGTTATGTGCAAGGCTTTGTTATGGTTGCGGCCTTCCGTTGTCAAATCAGTATTGGTGAACCCTAGTTCGTGACTAGCGTTAACATTTCCAACTACAGCTTCCAGCTGATTGACAGTGATCTCCTCAGGCACGTAAGCTGCGTGCAAAACTTTGAGTAGTGCGTTCCGATGGGCTTCGGAGCACATAAGCAATGATAGGATTGAGATCTTGGAAGGCGTTTGATGAAGCTGATCCACTATTTTATAATCACTCTTCTTGATGATTCGCATGAACTCATCAACCTCTTGATCGAAGGGTGTTTTCAAAGCTTCTTTAACAGTCTGCTCTTCCTGCACCAAGCTTTTTCCTTTTGCTTTAGCAGCAGCTTCTGCTTCGGCAGTGGGTCTCTGAATTTGTGGGGCGAAAAGACGTCCGCTTCGAGTGAAGCCTCCGCCTCCTCCCACATTGTCAATTTGTGGTGCAGTGGTTGATGATTCAAAAGTGATTCTTTGTCCTTCACAGTACAGGTCAGAGCCGTAATGCCACGGGATGGCATTGCTGCTTTCATAAGGTACTGGTCCAGGCACCGTGATAGTGACTGGACTGACTGCAGCTGCGTAAGGAATTGTGATAGTCTGTGGATCATAATAAATTGTGACTGGTGCTCTGATGGGAGCAGCACTTTCTGAGTTGTAGGCAGAGTTGTTTTCAGGATCATAAAATATTGTGACAGTTGAGACGTCTTCATGATTTGTTGCTGATGTTGTAGGAGACATTGGTGGAAGGATGGATGTTGTTGTTGTAGGAGTTTCGAAATGGAGCGGTGCTGGAGTTGTAGAAGGAACATTTGTTGACGCCTGGTCAGTTGAAATGACAGATGAAGTACTTGTTGATGAAGCCGAAGAATTGTCAGGAACAATGGTTGTTGCAGTTGTAGGAGGTTCTGGAGTTATTGCTGATGAGATTGCTGGATTTGTAGGAAATGATGTAGTGATCTGAAGCTGGCCACTCTGAATGAGACCGTCTATGCCATTCCTCAGGTTATCGCACCCATTAACTGAAATATTGCAGTAAGCACACCCTAACTCACACCCCGGGAACATTTGACATTCGAGGAGCTGAGCCTTAATTTCTACCAACGGTGTCCTGATCTGACCCACACTGGTTATTAAATAAGACGGCTTGTCTTCTTCAATAGCGTTAATCCTGGGACCACCGTGGTTTGGCATGGGGTTCTTATTGACATTAGGCGGTGGTGCGAAATTCAGAGCTTTCGAGTCTACCAGGTCTTGTACCTTCATGTGCAAGGCTCTGCACTTTTCTGTACTGTGGCCAGGTGCATTTGAATGGAAGGCACATATGGCGTTGGAATCATAATTCCTGGGTAGACTATTGGGATCTGGAGGTGCCAACGTCCTTAGCTCAATTAGGTTGAGTTTCAGGAGTTGTGGCAGCAATGTAGCATATGGCATAGGGATCGGATCGATTCCCCTGTTGGCTTGAGAAGGCCTCTGTTGGAATGGCCTTTGCTGGTTATTGTTGTTGGTGTTGTTGTTGTTGTAATTTCTCGGAGGATACTGATTTTGTTGATGGTACTGAGGTTGTTGTTGATAGTTTTGTTGCGGAGGTTGATAAACTGGTTGAGGATGAGCCGGAGCGGGAATGGTGACTGCTGCCACTGATCTGTGAACATATTGGGGCCTGCCCCTGTTAGTGTGGATGGCATTGGTCTCGCCAGTTCTTCTTGGGCCTGCAAAAGGCTTTCTTGTACTACTGGACGAGCTTGCACCGTTGTCTGAGATCTTACCCATCTTTAATAGGCTTTCAATTCTCTCCCCGGCTATGACAACATCTGCAAAGCTAGTGGAAGAGAAAGCAACCAGCCTGTCAATATAAGTTCCCTGAAGGGTGTTCATAAACATATCTGCCATTTCCCTCTCAGACATAGGTGGCTGAACAGCAGCAGCCAATTGCCTTCATCTCTGGGCATATTCTCGGAAACTTTCCCTTGAAGACTGTGACATCCCCATTAGGAGGGTCCTGTTGGGTGCCATATCTAAGTTGTACTGATACTGTCTGATAAAGGCCTCTGCTAGGTCCTTCCAGCATCTGATAGTTGCCCTTGTCAAGTGAGAGTACCATTCTCTTGACGCTCCTGTTAAACTATCCTCGAAATAGAACATCCAGAGCTTCTCATCCATAGTATAGGCCTTCAGCCTCCCCAGAAATGATTGTAAATGAGTCCGGGGGCATGAAGTCCCGTTGTATTTTTCAAAACAAGGAGGCTTAAACTTATGGGGGATCCTGACACTGTCTACCAGGCCCATGTCCATGACATCGAAACCCAAAGAGTTTTGAGATTCTAAGGACCTCAATTTCTCATCTATCTCATCCAGCCTTCTATCATAGGCTTCTTTCCCAGCACCCATTACTGTGAATTGATCCTCTTGGGGGTCTTCTTGCAGTACCCTGGCTGCAGTGGCAGTCCCTTGAACATTTGCAGGAATATTGACCTCTGGATGAAGATGTGGTCCAAAGACTGGGGGGTTGACATGAGGTTGGACCCTCTCGTTATTGCTTGTGCCAGCAGTTCCTATATGTGGATCTTATTGATTTTGCCTTTCCACCATGGCCCTCAATCTTTCCTGGCTCTGAGCCATGTTGTTCATCACTTCCATAAACTGAGTCATCTGGTTTCTCATCTCCAATCTTTCGTTCGCCATTTGATTTCTGACCTCAGTAAGGTCCTGCTGCATCTGATCCATTTGTATGCCCGGGAGGTTGTTACGGGTCGGATAACGGTGCGGACGGTTGAGGGGAAATACCCGGCGCCGAGCAATAGTTCCTGAACATCACAACAGAGTTAGCAGCAATAAAACAAAAACCTACAAAACAAACAAAAGGGTTAGCATGCAATGCAGTTATGCTTATTTGTTCTCAAGGTATCCGGTTTGGCATTCAGTTTTGACCCTTCCAGACCCTTGAAGATGCTGTTGATGTTGCTTTCGAAGTAAACTTGGATGGAATAGACTAATACATATATTACAAAAGCAAAATGGTACATAGTTTGTTTACAAATACAAGCCCTCTGAGGGGTCAAAATACATTACAGGAAAATAAAAGTACATGGAATGAAAGCAACAACAAACAAATGGTCAAACACCAAGACCAAACTCATCCTCACGAACTTCCTTGAGAAGTGCTTCGGTCACAGGATCAGCCGGACGCTCCGTGAGATTCCTGATGAGGAGATTCCGGGTCGTAACAGCTGCTGTTAGTTTCTTGTGCTGACTTTGGTCCTTTGACCTCTTCACTCCAGCTTTGATCTTCAGCTCTGATATCTCCCTCTGGGCTGCTGCCAGGGCTTCTTGCTGCTCTTTTACACTAGCTTCCAGTTGCTCCATCTTGTCTTGGACCCTCTTGTCTTCCAGAGTACGAGCCTCGGTGATCCTGACCCACCTAGCCTGACTCTCCTTCAGATACAAGTCTGTCCTCGCTCTCTGGAACTGGGCTTCTTTGCAAGCATTCTTCAGAATTTGTTCTCCAGCTTTAGACTTTTTGATATAATCCCCAGACTTCTCAATCTTAGTCAGATGCTCCACTCTCAACTTCTCCAACCTCTCAATCTCTATCCTACCATCACCCCTCTCCCGGAGAGTCTTCTGCAAAGCCTGAGTTAACTTCTTATTTCTTTCTTTCAAGCTCTCAAACTCCTCCAAACTGACAGTGGCAGGGGGTGGTGCTGAAGATGATTCAGGCATATCTTCTATGGTAAAGGGCATCCCAGAGAATTGAGCCCTGGCACGGGACCACTCATAATATTGTGCTGATGCCACATTGCTGCACTTCCCCAGAATGGTTATTCCCTTGGTTTGAACATTATCCCAGGCCCAAGCAGCCTGCCTAACAATAGCCAGATTAGGCTTGTTCTCATAATAAAGAGTCTCAACCAAGTCCTGTGCCTTAGGAGTGCGGACCAGTGCATAGCCTAGTTGCCTTCTGAACAGCAGAGGATTGTAATTAATACTACCCTTAACTCCTATTAGGGGCACATTGGGAAAATGCCCACAGCTGGTGATGATATCCCTGCCCTTGGTGCTCTGGGTGCACCACCTGATATCAGCTGAAGTTAGTGCAGTGAGTCTCTTAGCCCAGTTTTTCTGCTGATGTGGATTCAAAAATGCATCTGTCCTAGGTAGATGCCTGAGAAGCCAAGTATGGAACAATGGAGAACAACACCTCACTAATCTTCCCCTCTGCTTTTCATTCCTCTGATGCACTGAGTAATAGAGATCCCCCAACAAAGTGGGCACTGGGTTCTTCAAGATGAAAAGATGGATTGCATTCTTGCTAATGAATCGAGGCTCATCTGCAAACAACACAATTCCATATATACTCAAGGCCAATAAAGCACAGACAGCGTTCCACTCTCCTAGAGAAGCTTTCAGGGTAGCTTGAGAAATCAAGAAATCCAGATGGAAGCCAGGGATTCCAGCTTTAGAAGTCATATGCTGTTCAATCAGGACAGGTTCCAGATGCAAAGCCTTTGCTACTTCTCCATTACCAGGAAAGGCCATCTCAGGGTTGAAAGGGATTCCACCCCTGATAGGCATACCAATCAATGATGAGTATTCTTCTAATAGAGGGCCTAGCTGAAAGTCCTGAAAAGTGAAACACCTCAATGGGGGATCATAAAACTGAATGCAAGTGTGGATCAGGCTTCTCTGTGAAGGGTCCAGATCCATAACCATATCAAGTATATCTCCATAGTGTTCCCTGAACAATGGTATATGGTCTGGAGTGATTAGGGTCTGAATCCTCCTGATGTCAGATAGCTCTGGCTGGAAGAAGTGGTAGGTGATGTTGCTCTTTTTAGGAGCCATGATGCTGAAAATGAGTAGAGACAAGTGCTGATGATAACACTGAAGAATGGGCCACTGATTGGCTGGTGCAAGTGACTGAAACAAATAGCTGATAGCAGAAGCAGATGCTGATGAAGATGGGTCAAATACTGAAGATGGGGTCAAAACCAAAACCAAATGAAGATGGATACCCTGAAACACAAATAAGCAAATGTCAATATGATGCAATGTTTATGTATGCAAATGATATGCAAGGGTTTGTGACTGAGCTGGATCTGATCAAAAACTTGATATAGGTCCAAGTATGTTCAAGAATTCCAGATGGAGGTCTATAAATTCAGTAACCAAGGTGGGGGGCTCAAATAAAGAGCCACATGTCCAGGGTTTAGAATCACAAGAACTGTTCCAACATGGAGTATTCTTAATCAAGTCAAAGTAACAGGGTATTCTGAGGTCAAGGTACCTGCAAACCTGTAAACAGCCCAACCCTCTCACAGGTAGTGTTCTAAAACAAGGATCCTCAGACTTGGATCAGTTATGAGAAGTGTAAACACTTCTAACCCGGAGGTACAGTGTTTACAAGAACCATAAAAGTTCCTCCTCTAATTCACCTCAGTTTCTGAAGGTCAATACTAAAGGTCATCCAGACTTAGCAGGCTTCCCAGATAGCCCTAGTACTGCAGGAAATCTGCAACACAGAGTTCTCAAGAAGAAACCCATATCTGAACCGTGTTTCATATTCCCGCACCAGACCGAGATGGAATGGGAAAGAATATGAACCACTCTAGCCTAGGTGTCACTCAGGTCCCAGGTGTAGGACCTTAACTCTCAATGGAACACCCACCCACCAAAGCAAACAAACAGATCCAGCCAGCAGCACAGTATGACAATATGATATATGTAAAGCAGTAAAGAAAGCAGATAAACAACTGTACATAAAGTAAAAAAACATAACCACAAATATACAAACACAAATAAGCACATAACACCCCAGTAAACACAAATCAATCAAGCGCTAGGAGGAACACACAAAAAGAACCAGAAGCCCTGGTTGCAGTATAAGGGTCCCCAGCAGAGTCGCCAAGCTGTCGCTCCCGATAAATGGGACCAGGCCCAGATAAAGGTACAGACGCGAACGGTCGGCGAGAGGGACAATGAGAACACACAGCCGTGAACTCACTGGAGAATGAATAGAGTCGCCAGCTAGGCATTTTTATCCCGGAGGAAAGGCAATGCTGCATAGACCTAGAAAAGATGGATAAGACGGTTGCGAACCAGAGAGACTGAGAAAGGGGGTTGGTTACAACCTGGGAAGGTATTAGCACCCAGATTGTCCGCCGTACTCGACGGGATCCACGCTTAAAAGATTTGTGTTTCAAAGGGGTAGTGTCAGTGCAATTTGTGTATAAAAGAGCTGGAAAAGGATGTACAGGTGTCAGTGTAAAAGAAGTGAAGTGTGATATATACAGTGTCAGTGTAAGAACAGGAATAAGATGCTCAAGATCATGAGGCTAAAGAATGAAGCTAGAAGAGGGGAATATACAGAGACTTTTGTTCGATAACTGTTAAGTTATGCCTACGTATCCTCTCGTGCAATGAGGAAGTCAGAACACCGTAGTTCGACCCAAAGAGACTGAAAGATGAATTGACTTGTGAACTGCTTGCTTGCCTATGCTCAAGTGTATGATCTGTCTGGCACAGATGCAAACTGTCTTGCATTAGACGGAAGAAGCTAGTTCTCGTTTATGAGTGAAGGTGATGAGAAAAGAATCCCGAAGGAGACGATTATTGTTTGTTTTTTGAGTTTTCAGTCTTTTATTGCTTTTGGATTTTTGTCATAAGTTAATGAGCTTAAGTCTAAACCAATGGGTTAGTAAACTCATCACATCTTCCCTCTGATTAGGGGTAATGAGAATACCTTAAGTGTGAAGTCAGATTCTCACACTTAATCACCTTTGATGTAGGATTAAGATCATTAACCTACTTGTGATTATTTAGATGTTTTTGTTGTTTTTGTTTAGTGTTAAGTAATGAGGTTAAGCCATAATCAAGGATTAAACAGACTCATTACACCATCCTAATAGAAGGATAATAGATGAGAATGTTTAAGCTGAGGAAAGCTCCTCAACTTAATCCATGATTAGGGATTAAACTCATGACAAAACAAGCCTTTGATTAAGTGGATTTTATTTAATGATATGATGATGAAATGAGTTTTATGATTTGTAAGACAACTTGAGGGGGACTTGTCCATTAACACTAGGGTTAGTCCTTCTTAACCAATTAAGGAAGAATTAGAACCCTAATGCAAGGCCCAAGTTACAAGTGTGATGTCTTGATGATTATTAAGTGAATTGATTAAGAGATTTAAACACATTAAGGGTTTAACACTTAGGATTAAAGTTATACACTCCATCCTAAGAGAAGGATGCAGGCATAAACTTAATCACAAAGCCTTAAAGCCTTTAGGGTTTAGTCCCGGATTATGAGGTGAGAAGAGGAGACTCAAAAGAGACACAAAGGTAAAACTAAGAGGGGAGACTAATAAAAACCCTAATCATTGTCATTCTTGGTTGTTCCTAAGGTTTGTGAGGTTTGCAAGAACAATCTTCAATGGAACCACCAGGAAGCAGATGAAAGGATCAAGAGAAGCAAAGTGACTTGCTTCATTCAAGAAGTCAAGTCACTTGAGGAAAGAAAGTGGGAAGAAGAAGAGTGAGCAAGCTCAATCTTAAACACATACAAAAATGCAGCATGGATGCAAGAGAGAGATGAGAAGAAAGTTATTAGAAGTGAAGGCAAATTCACTTCCCAAAATCACTTACCACCTGAAAGGTTAGAAAAGTAAATGCAATGCAATGAAAAATGGGATGAGATGACATGATGCAAACCAAAACCAGAAGCATATACATGATGCTAATGATGCTATGAGATGCTACAAACATGAGGCAGCACATGGAAATGATCATACAAGTTCATGAATGCAGATGAAGCAAGTTAAGGCACATGAACATACATGAAAAGTTATGAAGTGCACATGGCATACAACATGGCAAATACATGATGCAATGATCAAACATGCTTTCAATATGTCTTATGATGTCAAATGAATCAAATGGAAGCATGGAATGTCATGGCAAGTCATGTTATGCAAGAGAATGCAAGATGAAGGCACATGGAAGCCCAAATTAGGGTTTATGACCAATGCAACCAACAAAAATCAAAATCAGAAGCAAACCCTAAGATAAAAAATTGAAAATGCCACTCAAAGGACCCCTAATCCTATACTAAACCAATGCCCAAAGGAGAGGTCTCAACTCCTAACCAATCTCAAGATATGATTTTTACAAGTTTTTTAGGGTTTTAGGGTTCCTAAACAAGAAAATTACCAAACAAATTGAAAATGAAAGATCAAATCATGGCCATTTAATCTCACAAACTACATGCTAAACACAATGCAATGCAAAAAGAATCAATGTCCAACTCTTCATGGATAGGCAGAAATGATTTTTTGAACTTTGGATCAAAATAATGCACAAAAATGATTTTAATTCAATGAAAAAATTCTCAAAATGCATCAAGATCAAAAAAGAAATTTGGTTTGAAGGTTGGACAATGTTTCTAAATGTCTTAGAACATTTCATGAATTTTTTTTGTGATTTTTAAATACCTAAAAGTATTTTTAATAAATTAATTTTCATTAATCAATTAAAAATAAACTTTTAAATATTTAAAAATACTTTTTTAATGCTAAAAATAAAAAATAAAAATATTTTTGTGTCATAAAAATTAATGAAACTCTTGAGAAAAAGTTTCATAATTTTTAAACAATTTTTACTATTTTAAATAAATTATGGAAGTTAAATGACAAAAAATGAAATAAAAATAAGATAAATGGAAAGTCAACTGAATGGAGGGCTGGGATGGCTTCTGGGTTTGAAATGGTTGACCACGCGCGTGAATGAAGGGTCTAGATTGCTTCTGAGTTAATTAATTATGATTATTTTAATTAAACAAGATTAGGGCAAATGAATGAATCTGGACCATCCATGCGCGCGGGAAGTCAACAAAGTCAAGCCATCCAACGCACGAAATTCAAATGGAATTAATTACACTGATTAAACCCTAATGATTTTCAGGTGGCCGGAGAAGACCTCCGGTCGTCTTCTCCGGTGGGAACCCCACCTGAAAATCCCCAGAAACCTCAAAACGCAACAAAAATGAAAACCAAACATACAGAAATGATCCCCATGACCCACTGAATCAAAACCCCATCACAAACCACATTTATATTCCCTCAAGTTCATGAATCGAAGCAAACATTTTTTAGGTCACAGAGTTTCAGAACGCAATTAAATCCTCATTTTCCCACCATTTTCAAAACTAAAGACATATACGTGATCAGGGGAGCATGAACAACAACTTAAGAACTTAAAAAATGATTTCTGGAAAAAATGTTCTTGAGCTACCTGAGTTTCGAAGCTTTCAATCCTGCAACTTTCTGACCTTCCCTCTTGATGCAATCCACTCCACTTGATCCCCTGATGATGCTTGAACGCTTAGAAGGAGTTTAAGTTAGCTGGTTAGGGAGTTTGCATAGCTTCTGCTCAAGCTCAGTTGAAAATGGTGATGGTGATCCAAGCTGTTTCAGGCCAATGTGAGTGGTTCTTTGTGATCAGGATGATGAGTGGAGAAGGTTTGTGGAGTTTGTTTGGGTGTTTTTGGCCTGCTGAGTGAGTTTCAAATGGTTTTGCTTCTGGGAGTGAAAATGGAGGAATGGTGTTTTTGCTTGATTCAGGCCTAAGTCTTGTTGGTTTTGGCTCAGTGAAGCAAGGTGAGTTGATCTATGAAAATGGTTTTTGTGTTTGTGTGTTGGGCAGAGAGTTTCGAAGAGAAATGCTTGGAGGGGTGATTTTGTGTATGTGATGGTCTTGTGTGTTTCAGCCTTGCTTGATGTGTGTTATGGCCAGCATTTGCTTTGCATAAAGAACTCCCATTGGTCAGGTGATGTGACCTGGCCTGCTGTGATTGGGATGTCTACTTTTGCAAAAAGTCCACTTTGTTGTAAGAGAGGCATGGGCTAAGTTCTAGCTTGGTACAAGAGGCATGGGCTGCGCAGCAAGGTGTGTGTGTGATGCTAGGAAGGTTCAGCAGCCAAGGCAACTAGTTGGTGAAGTGTGATGAGTGGTTTTGCAAGTTGGTTCCTCCTTGGTTCATATGGAAAGATCTTGTCCCACAAGCCATGCAACATGAGAAACTTTGGTTCAAATCTGACTTTTAGGTCACATAGAATGTTTATGTAGTGGTTAGACATGAATTAGAGGTTGCAAATGCCTTGGTACAAAGTTCTTGCAAGTTTCTCATTTGGTGCACATCTTGAAAATTAATGATTTTTGCCAACTTTGTCACACCATAACTTTTGATCCAAGAAGAATTAGATCATGTTCTTGTACTTTTTAAAAAGGGAAAAATGTATTCTACCACTTTCATGACCAAAGTTTTTTCATTTGAAACATTTTTGGATCAAAAAGCAAGGTTTGAAAAATGGCATAAAATGACATATTCTTGAAAAGTCAACCATGCCCTAAAAAGTCAACTTTGCAAAAACTTCAAATTCTTGAATTTTGTGAACTTCAATCTTCTTCCATGATCAAATAAAGATCATATACACTCAAAATGATGAAGATCACCCCTTGGTTGGGTCATTGGGGGCCTCAGATGCCCTGATTTTGCACTGACTTGTCTGAAAAGTCAACTCTTGATCAGATGACTTCCCCATGGAATTTCTTCATGAAAATTGATATTCATACTCCCTATACCATATAGAGACCAATGGAAACAAGAATGACCAAAAAATTTGGAGTTATGGCCTCTGAAACCAAAACCCTAATTTTAGGTCAATTGTGCAGTCAAACTTGGCTCTGCATCCATACCAACCCCAGTTCTTGTGATTCTCTTGCATTTTTGGCTTTGGGAGGATGTAATATGATATAAGAACACACATGGATCCCTTTGAAGTGATTGTTGACCTTTGGAGTGGCTCAAGAAGCTCTGGGATTGCTCAGATCACAAACCCTAGGTGCAGATGACTTAGAAACTATGCAGTGAACCAAAAATGTAATATGAGGTAATATGATTGTGTTTATGCATATGAAATGATCATAAGCCATGGTGTGAATGGGTGAGGGCAAATTTGGGGTGTTTACACCTACATTACTTGGAGACATCCTGCATTCTCTTCACACCCGTACTAGAAGGGCAAGAGGAACTTTGATGTGCTGCATACCTTTGCTTTCTAGGTGGTTTATTTCTCACCTTCCTCGCTCAGTAATGAAGAATGAGCAAGGGTTCAGATGGTCCAAGAGGATCATGTCACTTTCTCACTCAGATATCCATTGGTGCTCCAGATCTATGGAGAATGTCACCATCATTGACCGTTGTGGGGAGTTTCCTAATGTGCCACTTCTAGGCATAAGAGGAGGCATCACCTACAACCCCTCTCTAGCTTTACGACAGTTTGGTTACGCTCGGAGTGAGGGCCCACATGACATGTTGATTCAGGGCATTGTGTTTGATTACGACAACGATCTTCAGGGTTACCGTCAGAGATTCATACGAGCTTGGGGAAAGGTAAACAGGATTGATAGCAAGACACTGGAGCCTAAGTACACTATTCCTATGGAGGCTTATCTCAGATGGGTATGATCTCGTGCTCAGACACTCATGATGCCATATCCTGCCGTCCTACCAGTTACCATGGAACCTGTTGCTGAAGGAGACACAGCTTATACCATCCTTCACCCAGACATGCCTACTGATATGGAAGACTTGCAGAGATCATGGATCCAACTGAAGGAGCAAAGGGATACTTTTGAGGCTCATTACAAAGCAAGCCAAGAAAGAGTCCTAGAACTAACAAAGCAGCTTCACGAGGAACGGAACCTCAACTCATACCTCAATACAAAGAGGAAACGTCCATGGGAGACTTAAAACCCCATCTTTTGTACTTATTTTATTTTTGTAAGCCTAAAAGGCAAAACAAAGTTATTACTAATAAAAGTTTACTTTCGTGTTTGTTTAAGCAAATTTAAATCCTGCGGTCCTTGAAAACATTGCATATGCATTCACATATCATTTCATTGCATCACAGGTTTATAATTGTGCACAGGTTTCTCATCTTCTCGCTGTTTATTTCAGCAATGGCTCTTGAACAAACAGTTAAGGATCTCCAGGCACAAAATGCACAGTTCCAAGAGCTGATCTTGAACCTGTCCAAGGGGCAGGATGAATTGAAAGCACTGCTGGCCAAGAAGACTAAGAAGACTAGAAGGTCTGCTGGTTTGATCAACATGGGAAGAAGGTTCAAAGGTCTTGCCAAGACCAAAGAACCAGCTGAAGACTATGAATCTGAGGAATCTGAAAAAGAGGGAGGCAGTCTCCACAACACTATGGGGGACTCTGATTCTGAGGCTAATTACTACCATGAGCCTAACGAAGACAAATTCAAGATGCTGGTGGATAGGATGGATGCCATGGAGTTGCAGAAGTCATCTGGGCTGGATTTTGAGGATTTGAGTCTGATATCTGGGGTAGTCATACCCATTGGGTTCAAGGTTCCTACATTTGTTGTCTATGATGGGGTCTCTTGTCCCAAACTGCATCTGAGGTCATATGTCAGAAGGATTCAACCCCACACTGCTGATAAGAAGTTGTGGATCCATTTCTTTCAAGAGAGCTTATCTGGAGCTCAGCTGGAGTGGTATTATCAGTTGGAGAGTGTTAACATCAGAGATTGGAATGATCTTGCTGAAGCTTTCTATAAGCAGTACCAATACAATGCTGACTTAGCCCCCACTCGCATGCAACTTCAAAGCATGTCTATGGGTGCCAAAGAAAGTTTTAAAGAGTATGCTCAGAAGTGGAGAGATTTAGCTGGAAGAGTTCAACCCCCTTTAAATGACAGGGAATTGGTTGATATGTTCATGTGCACGCTGAATGGTCCGTTTTACAGTCATCTCATTGGAAGCTCATCATCTGGCTTCACTGAGTTGATCATGACAGGAGAGCGAGTAGAGAATGGTATAAAGAATGGTAAGATCCATGTGGGCACTTCTTCATCAGGTGCTGCAAAGAAGCCTCCCACTGGAAAGAAAGAATCTAATGTTGTTTATGGTCAGCCTGATCGTAACAGAAGGCATCAGTCTGTTAGTGCAGTTCATATTTCAAATCCAACTCCTGCACCAACAGAGCAACCACAGGGCAACCAACAGAGGGCTAGAAGGCAGTTCACGAAGATCAACATGTCAATGGCTCAGGCATTGCAACACTTGTTGAAGGCTGAACTCATTACCTTGAAAGAGGCTCCTCAGAATCCTAATGTTACCTCTCCCAGGTACAACCCCAATGCACGGTGCGCATACCATTCAAACTGTCAGGGACATGATACTAATAACTGCTGGATCTTGAAGAATAAAATTCAGGATATGATTGATGCTGGAGAAATTGAGTTTGACCCTCCGGGTACTCCCAATGTGATTACTGCTCCAATGCCAAATCACGAGAAGACTGTCAATGTTATTGATGAAGATCTACATGTCTATTCAGTTATGGAGTTGACCACACCACTGTCTGTTATCAAAAAGAGGTTAGTACAAGCTGGGATCTTTCCAGGTTGTCGTGAAGATTGTTTGTATTGTACCTATAAGCCGGATAGTTGCTTCATATTGAGAGATGGAATTCAACGTCTCATGGATAAGTATACTATAGTGTTTGAGAGGACTCCGTCGTCTGTAGAAAGTATGGTGGATCATCTGACTCAAGGTAGGAAGATTGAAGAGGTTGACATGGTTGACAAAGTACCAATAAGAATCACTTCAAAGGGTCCCATTAAAATCACTCATCAGGGTCCAATCAAGATTACTGCTGAAGGTCCCGTGAAAGTTGTTGCTGAAGCCAGAGTAGCTCCGGTGGTCATTACTACTCCTGGTCCTATCCCATATACCTCTGATAAAGTTGTGCCTTGGCATTATGGATCTGATGTTTACATCCATGGTGTTAAGCAAGAACCTGTAGCTGATGTGCCTGTTGACATTGATAATATTGTTGGATCTAGCAAGATCACTCGTAGTGGAAGAGTCTTCTCTCCTCCAGTTGCTTCTAAGAATGCAGTTACTCCTGCTGCTACTTCCACCACTGATGCTCGGGGCAAGGGTCCTGTTATTGAGCCTGTATCTACTGATGTGCCAGCTGCTGATGACCTCTCTAAGCAGATGGAAGAAGTATTGAAAATCATTCGCAAGAGTGATTATGACATTGTTGATCAACTGGGGCATACTCCCTCAAAGATTTCTATGCTGTCTTTGTTGTTATGTTCTGAGGCTCATGCCAAGTCCTTGATCAAGTTTCTGAAGACTGCTCATGTACCCAGTGCAATTTCTGTTGACCAATTTGAGAACTGTGTTGCCCACCTGACCTATGACAATGGGTTAGGATTTTCTGATGCTGATTTGACCCCTGCCAAGAGGGATCATAACAGGGCCTTGCATGTTTCAATTGAATGCAGGGGCACTACCCTGTCACATGTACTGATAGACAATGGTTCCTCTTTGAATGTGTTGCCTAAGGAAGTCCTGAACAAGCTGAGTCCTGAAGATGCTGTGTTGAAGCCCAGTAACATTGTGGTGAAGGCTTTTGATGGTTCTAGAAGAGTAGTGCATGGGGAAATTGATCTTCCAATCAAAGTTGGCTCCCAGGTGTTTACTGCTACATTTTTTGTGATGGATATTCGTCCTTCGTACTCTTGTCTGCTTGGTCGTCCCTGGATCCATGGGGCAGGTGCTGTAACCTCTACATTACACCAAAAGTTGAGATATCCGGTGGATGGAAAGGTTGTTACTGTCTATGGAGAAGAAGAATACTTTGTCAGCCATGTAAACACTTTCAAGTATCTGGAAATGGAAGGTGAATACATTGAGACTCCGTGTCAGACATTTGAAGTGGTTCCCTGGGTTGTTAATGATTATGTAGCTCCTCCTGTTGCAAAGAAGGTTCCTGTGGTCACCAGAAAACTTCCAACAATGGCAATGGCCTCCCTCAATGATGCTAGAGCTGTGGTGGATGAAGGTGGTTGTACTATTTGGGGTCAGCTTCCTGATATTCCATACAAGTCTGACAAGTTTGGTTTGGGTTTCACTGCAGAGTCCCAGAAGGCTGTTCGTCGTGCTCGTGCTGTTCGTATAACCAATCAAGGGGTTATGAAAGATCAAATCAATGTTGTGGGAGATCAAGATGAAGACTACAACTTGGATACATGGATTTTTCCTACTGTGGGTGCTGGACTCAATAATTGGAAAGCTGAAGATGTTATCCCTATCTCCTTTAGTCAGGAGTAAATACTATTACTGTGTTATATTTTAAATTTGTAATTTCTTGAACAATAAAACTTTCAAGCCATGTGCCTTACCCGGGGCACAATGGTATGCTTGTTACGGGCTGTCATTTCATTTGCATACTTCATTCAATAAAATCAGTGGACGTTTCGTTTTCGTAAATATTGTGTTCCTTGTATTTCTTTTCTTTTATTTTTGTTTTATCAGCTATGTGTTCTTACACACATCCACATCACTAAAATGCAGATCCTCATCCACTCTGGATCCTGTTGACAACAGTTCTACTATTGCCAATTATAATTTCGAGAATCCGATCTATCAAACTGAAAACGGAAATGAGGACGATTGTGAAATACCTGTAGAGCTTGCTAGGTTGTTACAACAAGAAGAGAAAGCTATACAGCCACATGAAGAGCCAGTCGAAGTTGTGAATCTGGGAACTGAAGAAAACAGAAAAGAGGTCAAGATAGGGGCTGATTTAGAGGACAGTGTCAAGAGCAGGTTGATTCAGATGTTACGTGACTATGTGGAGATCTTTGCTTGGTCTTATGAAGATATGCCAGGGTTGGATACAGACATTGTGGTTCACCGTTTACCAGTGAAAGAAGATTGTCGTCCGAAGAAGCAGAAAGTTCGTCGTATGCGTCCTGAAATGTCAGAAAAGATCAAGGAAGAGGTAATGAAATAGTTCAATGCAGGGTTCTTAGCAGTGACTTCTTATCCTCAGTGGGTCGCAAATGTGGTACCAGTTCCTAAGAAAGATGGTAAGGTACGTATGTGTGTAGACTACAGAGATTTGAACAAGGCTAGCCCTAAAGATGACTTTCCACTCCCTCATATTGATATTCTGGTAGACAACACTGCTCAGCATAAGGTATTCTCTTTTATGGATGGTTTCTCTGGTTACAATCAGATCAAGATGGCACCTGAAGATATGGAGAAGACAACATTTGTGACACAGTGGGGCACCTTTTGCTATAAGGTAATGCCATTTGGTTTGAAGAATGCAGGGGCAACATATCAGCGTGCTATGGTGGCTTTGTTTCATGATATGATTCATCATGAGATAGAGGTATATGTAGATGATATGATAGCCAGGTCTCAGAATGAAGAGCAACATCTTGATCATCTGCACAAGTTGTTTGAGAGGTTGAAGAAATACAAGTTGAGGTTGAACCCAAACAAGTGTACTTTTGGAGTTAGATCTGGTAAACTCCTGGGTTTCATTGTCAGTGGAAAAGGTATTGAAGTGGATCCTGCAAAAGTAAAAGCTATACGAGAGATGCCAGCTCCCCGTACTGAGAAGGAGGTTAGAGGTTTCTTGGGACGATTGAACTACATTGCAAGATTTATTTCCCAATTAACTACCATCTGTGAGCCAATCTTCAAGTTGTTGAAGAAAGATCAGGTGATGGAATGGAATAATGAGTGCCAGACTGCCTTTGATGAAATCAAGAGATATCTGTTAGAACCTCCAATTTTGATGCCACCAGTTGATGGAAGACCCTTGATTATGTACTTAACAGTGTTAGACAACTCAATGGAGTGTGTGTTGGGGCAACATGACGAGTCTGGTCGAAAAGAGCAGGCAATATACTACCTTAGCAAAAAGTTTACCGACTGTGAAACAAGATACTCACTGCTCGAGAAAACTTGCTGCGCTTTGGCATGGGCTGCTCGCCGACTAAGACAGTATATGTTTACCCATACTACCTTGTTGATTTCAAAGATGGATCCAATTAAGTACATATTTGAGAAACCTGCTCTCTCCGGAAGAATTGCAAGATGGCAAATGATCTTAACAGAATATGACATACATTATACTACTCAGAAGGCCATCAAAGGAAGTGTTGTTGCTGATCATTTGGCTCATCAAGCAGTAGATGATTACCAGTCAATGAGTTTTGAGTTCCCTGATGAAGACATCATGATTATTACCAAAGAACCTGGACAATATGACGGACCTGAACAAGGATCCCGATGGACTATGGTTTTTGATGGTGCCTCCAATGCACTTTGTAATGGTGTTGGTGCTGTGATTAGTTCCCCTGAAGGTTGTCATACCCCGATTACTTCCAGACTTTGTTTCTATTGTACCAATAACATGGCTGAGTATGAGGCATGTATCCTGGGTATTAAAGCTGCTATTGATATGAAGATTCAGTTCCTTGATGTGTATGGAGATTCAGCCCTGGTAGTAAGTCAAATTAAAGGAGATTGGGATACCAAGCATGATAATCTCATTCCTTACAGAGAGCATGTGTTGTCTTTGATCCCACATTTCAAAGAGATTACCTTTGGACACATTCCACGAAGAGAGAATCAGTTGGCAGATGCATTAGCTACCATGGCATCTATGTTTGAGATCAGCTGGGATGATGAAGCTCCCAAAATTACCATTGATAGATTTGAGAAGCCTGCGTACTGCAATAAGATTGACACTGAAGGGGTAGAGGAGAAGCCTTGGTTCTATGAAGTAAAAAGATATCTTGAAGCTCAGGAGTTCCCTGAAGGGGCATCTGTCAAAGATAGGAAATTTCTGAGAAGGTTTTCTGCTAAGTTCTTTTTGAGTAATGGGATTCTGTACAAGCGCAATCAAGATTCAACTATGCTTCGTTGTGTGGATAAGAAGGAAGCAACTGAGATTATGGAAGATATGCATGATGGGATCTTTGGCACTCATTCTAGTGGTCATACTATGGCAAAGAAGATATTGAGAGCAGGTTACTATTGGTCTACCATGGAAGCTGATTGCTATCAACACTCCAGAACTTGTCACAAGTGTCAAATTTATGCTGATAAAGTCCATGTA